>CM046863.1:58298084-58375708 GCA_025617745.1 Heliocidaris erythrogramma | reverse complement strand
TATGCTACATGGATTTAACATGCCATGTATTTACTACATGTACTCTCCAACTATGCTACATGGATTTAACATGCCATGTATTTACTACATGTACTATCCAACTATACTACATGGATTTAACATGCCATGTATTTACTACATGTACTCTCCAACTATGCTACATGGATTTAACATGCCATGTATTTACTACATGTACTATCCAACTATGCTACATGGATTTAACATGCCAAATATTTACTACATGTACTATCCAACTATGCTACATGGATTTAACATACCATGTATTTACTACATGTACTCTCCAACTATGCTACATGGATTTAACATACCATGTATTTACTACATGTACTATCCAACTATACTACATGGATTTAACATGCCATGTATTTACTACATGTACTACTCCTCTTGACATACCTACTCCTCTTGACATGTTAGATGATATATTATCAATGTGATTTTTTAGTATTTACTACATGTACTCTCCAACTATGCTACATGGATTTAACATGCCATGTATTTACTACATGTACTATCCAACTATGCTACATGGATTTAACATACCATGTATTTACTACATGTACTCTCCAACTATGCTACATGGATTTAACATACCATGTATTTACTACATGTACTATCCAACTATGCTACATGGATTTAACATGCCAAATATTTACTACATGTACTATCCAACTATACTACATGGATTTAACATGCCATATATTTACTACATGTACTATCCAACTATGCTACATGGATTTAACATACCATGTATTTACTACATGCATGTACTATCCAACTATGCTACATGGATTTAAAATACCATGTATTTACTACATGTACTATCCAACTATGCCACATGGATTTAACATGCCATGTATTTACTACATGTATACTATCCAACTATGCTACATGGATTTAACATGCCATGTATTTACTACATGTACTATCCAACTATACCACGGCAATACTACTACCACCATCACAACTCCTTCCACAACTAACACTGCTACTGTTGGCTTATTGCATAAAATATATATAAAAATGAATATTTTATAAATGCTGTGCAATGCCCTGATACTTTTCCTATATTACTTATTGTTATAGCTTATGGGCAGATTCCAGGTATATAGCCTATTATAGAATGGGGAGAAGAATCTCTGCAATCTGATTGTCAATTCCCATGCATCTTTATTACCGGACGCATGGCTCACTTTCACTGGATGCATGATTGGGAAAAAGATTGATTTTCACTTTTTTTTTTACCCATTCTATAAAACAGATGATGCACAGGTATTTTTCGTGGGTCGTAGGAATTGTGTACCCTCGGTACCTCTGAATTTTGTCCGAAACCCAATTCACACAATTCAGAGGTACCTTGTGTACACAATTCCTACCGACCCACTCCAACCTGTGCATCATTTGTATACTGTCTGATGAAGTGCTTATTATGCAAAAGAAAACAGTTCGTGTTTGTTTGCGTCCAAAATAACTGAAAAGCAGCCAGGGCGTCGAACTATATTCTGCCTAAAAAAAGGGTGCTAAAACATCAGTGCTTTCGCGTCTTTTGTTGGGATTCTACCACAAGCGGAACAAACCAATATTCAGGGATGAAAATTACATATTTTTTTTTTACAATTACGAGAAAAAAAAACACGAATGATAGAAAAAAGTGGAGACCAAGTTTGACTAGAGCCATGTGGGATTTCTAAACCATTTATTCAAACCATTTAAGTAAAAGGCATCAATCAGTGATTCTTAATAGTTTGGGAAATAAAACGCGGGTTCTATGGAAATTGGCCTGGCAGAGGATACAATCTACACATTTTCCCCTTCCATGCACCAAGTCTATTCTACCCAAGAACACAGCAGTCAATAGACCGCTTCTGTAATGTATTCAAATATATGCACATATATCCTCTAAACACTTAGTGACGAGCTATTCCATTAACCTGCTTTTTATTCAATGCTTGGAATCCAGTTTGCATACATTATTTGTTGCTATGTTTGGCAAGCTTTCAGGTTTTCAAGAACAACCTTTGTTTGGAAGGTATGTATACAATTTGTATACATTACCGAAGCGGTCTATTCTCTGGTTGGCAACTAAATCCTTCCCGAGTTTGATACTAATTGGCAAGATTCTTTGTAAGGTTTTATGAATATTAATTTAGTTGGCAACTTAGTCGTTGCAAACTAGACATAAAAGACTATCAGTTCTTCGCAAATAATTATGTAAAGTAACCTTACAAAAGCCATGTACTCTCTATTCATTCATTCTAACCACGCTGACTCCACCAGAAGGCAAACAATGGCTAGTTACCAACTAGCTGAGCTACATAGTTGGCAACTAGGGATGTTTAGTTGCCTACTAGGGGTTTTAGTTGCCAACTAGGGCCTAGTTGGTAACTAGCTTAGTAGGGTTTTAGGAATATGGCCCTGATGTTTGGTAGATTTACGCTCTTTGTCTTTATGGTGTTTGTTCCTGCAGAGGCACTTTGTTCATTTCTTGGTGACAAAATTGTTAATTTTGAAGATACCATCCATGCCTCTATTTTTTTTTATTTCTCCCCCCCCCCCCCCCCCCCCCCCCCCCACTGCAGGCAATTCAGGGGTCCACTCGCTATTCATAAGGACCGTTATTCATAGAAAACTGATATTCATTTAACACGCGTTATGAATAGCGGTCCTTATGAATAGTTATGAATGGTGGTCCTTATGAACGGAAGTCCTTAAAATAGCGAGGTAAGTTGTCTATGGTTTGCTCGCTAAGTAGAAGGACCGCTATTCATACAAAAGTTATATTGATTTGTGGATAGCGGTCCTTATGACCAGGAGGTTATCCCGCGATTCATGCAACAAGAATCTTTCCTTGTTTGATGAATTTCATTTTATGTTGTATTCAGTGTTCTATTTCATGTAATTCAAAATATTCTTAACCCGAGGACTTCTGAACTTTCTAACTCCCATTGGATTAACACAGAAGCCCTCCTTTTCCCGTAGTCAAGGGATTAAACGAATTTACATGTTCGTAGAGGGCAGGCTATAGAGCATAGGCCTAGAGTACCTTTATATAGAAGAGTAGCGACATGGACGTCTGACTTTTCTGGACACAAAATGGCATTCGAATTCTTTCTATTGAGAACACCCAGGTGCTCATCGGAATTGAATAGAAATGTTACATAATAGTGGACAGAAAATGGCGTTCAAATCACAGGTTGTGTTACTCTTCTATATAAAGGTACTCTACATAGGCCAAGACAAGTAACCTAGGTCAGTCATCCTCTCGGACATGCATAGCAGGAGAGTTTGTCCAAAGCCATTTTATTGGGGAAAGGGGGAGGGGTGGTGGGTGTAATTGTCTGGGGCAATTAGTCTGTAGCAATTTTCTTATATGTTGTCCTAGTGGTCATTGTCCTGGGGGTACTTGTTCTGAGGTAATTGTCCATGGGAGTAAAAGTCGATTTATATGAATTAGCTGTAAAAATTATGCTGTTAGTTCCATGAATGTTCCATGAATAATGCACTTGACATTGCATATGCCCCGCAATGGAGATGTCTACCCCCCCCCCCCCCCCCCCCCCACGGTTGTACTTCTACTATTACTACTAATATTAAGACTATAACTCTTGTAGTTAATATTGGTCCTATATTTGTAACCAAGATCATTTACACTCAAAGTAGTTGAACCAACTTTTGAAACACTGTATGAAAACACTACTACTGCTACTATAAGAGTACCCAAAATTATTCATGTTCAAAGTAGTTTAACCAGCTGTTGATCTCTGTACCCTCTATGAAAAAAAGAACTTTTCGACACAGTGAAATCACTGGATGGTTGTTCCATTTCTGGTGAAGAGGAAACAAAATCCCTTAGAAGATTGGAAGTTTCTAGTGATCAACCGTAATTTTATTTTTATGCATATAACATTTTACATAGATGACGTGTAATAATGTGTGAATGTATATGGTTGGTGTGAGCATTGGAACGAAAAAAAAAGAGAAAAAAATAAGGGAATTTAATGTACAGGTTCTCTACTTCACAATAAGTTCTATTGCTACTACTACTACTACTACTACTACTACTACTATTATCACTACTACTATCACTACTACTATCAATACTACTATCACTACAACTACTACTACTACTACTATAACAGCAAAAACAACTCATACTAGAACTAATTATACTACTACTTATACTGCTTCTACTACCACATCTACCCCTACTACTTCTTCTACTACTTTTTACTACTACGACGACGACGACTAGGACTACTAAAGATAATACCAAACTCATGAAAGCTCAAAGAATAACCATATTCAGAATTAGCACTGATCCTATATTTGTAACCAAGGTGATTTACGCTCAAGGTAGTTCAACCAACTTTTGATCTCTTGGTACTCTCTATGAAAAACTGCGTATCTTTCGACACAGTGATATCATTAGATGGCTTGTTCCTCTTCTGGTAGAAACCCAACAAAAGATAGCATATTTCATGTTAAAGTGACCGTGAATTGTCTTTTATCCGCGTTAACCGTTAACTTTGATGGCGTGCTTTAATAAGTAAATGTGTATTTCACGTTGGGAAGGAAATACAGCAAGGATTAAACATGCCATGTATTTCCGACTATTCAACTTCTATATAACATCAATACTACTACGACAACCACCCACCGCCTTAGACTTATACAGCTACTAGTAGTACTTCTACTATTAATATTACTGTAACTACTACTACTACTACTACTACTACTACTTCTATTGAAACCAATTCTACTACTACTACTACTTCTACTTCTATACTACTTCTGCATCTTCTTCTTCTTCTACTTCTACTACTATACCTCTTCTACTTCTTCTACTACTTTTTACTACGACGACGACAATGACTAGCACTACTAAAGATAATACCAAACTCATGAAAGCTCAAAGAATAACCATACTCAGAATATTAAGTTGGATAATTTGTTTAATATGTATATTAACATCAACCAAGAATAATTATCTTATTATTCTTTTGTTTTAAAACTCTTCACGAGAATACCAGACTGATATCATTCACAGTCATATCTTCAATGACACATTTGATGTCCAAAGTTTACATTCTATTATGTAAAGGAGCATCCATCATACAGAAATTTAAAATTACTTCTTTTGTTTTCACCTCTGAATTGTTTGCATACAAATATCCGATTTAAACAAATCAAGTATTCCACCCAGTGTTTTCCAACGCACAAATACCTACGCACATCAATAACCACGATCTCAATTTACTACAAATACATTGGTGAGAAGGAAGATAGATGAAGGGAGAAGGAGGGAGAGAGAAGGGAGGGAGGCTGGGAGGTTGAGAGAGACAAAAAAATGTGAAACGATGAGAGAGAGACAATATCTCACTCAATCACCACCCCCCCCCCCCCCTCTCTCTCCCTCTATCTCTATTTCTTCTTTCTCTCCATTTTCACTCTTTTTGTCTTTCTCTCTCTCTCCATTCTCATTCTTTTTTCTCCCCCCCCCCCCTCTCTCTCTCTCTTCTCTCTCCCCCTCCCTCATCTATCTCTCCCTTTTCTCCTCCTCACTGTCCTTCTTTAATCTCTGTTTCTCTCCCTTCTCTCTCTTTCTCTCTCTCTCCTCTGTTTTACCTGGTTTCCCTTCTCTTTTATCATCTTCTTAAAGTCACTTAACATTATGTCACATCATGTTTCAACCTTTACAAAGTTTATATTTATTTACAAACCATACTACGTTTAAAATACGATGCTAACATTATTTACTTAAAAAATGCATGCCAAACAACTTACACTAACGCTGCTAATATAATGCACTGAACTATACCAGGAGCTAGTAAAAGCAAATTTGACACTTTAGAGTGTTATTAACACAAAGTTTTAAACTAGGATCAGTTTGCAAAGTTTACTTGGAATGATTTTTTTTCTGACATTTTCTCAAAAAAATGTTTTTATATTAATGCTTTTAATATTCAGTTACATGTTCACTCTGGGTTTGATCATTTTGGCGTTGTAACTAGAATAAGAGAATGAGGAATTATTCATCAGGACGTATTAGTATTTACCTTTAATACATGTATTGTACAGTTTTGGTAAACCCTCAAAAACTATTCGTCACATTTCTTTGATTTTAGATGATAAACAACAAGGTTCTAATAAAACTAAGCTGCTGTTTTTTCCTACTCAAGTTAAACATTAAACAATTGTGAGGGGAAGACTAAATTAGATACCGGGACAGTACTCAGACAACTCCAAGTTGTGCTACAACGTGTACACAAGTGGAAAAACATATTTTACTGTGTACACGGTGTATGCTACACATGTCATGCACGCTATATCCATGCGGAACACCGAGGTTGTTGTACGGGCAGCCGTCGGGGTGGAAGGGTCTTAATGTTAGGCAGTTAGTGTATAGCTGTTATCTAGCGTTTCTCACGGATATACTCTAAAATTCACCAGAAATCATGAAATATCTCATAGATATATCTTTTTATACAAGGAGAACAACATGAGACTATAATTATACACGTTCCTTTCCAATTTCCTTTTTGCTACCAAAATACGTCCATTGCACTCATCAACAAGACGGGGATAACTTTTTTGAATGCTCATTATTAAACCAAGGGCGACTTTACAACAAGCAACAACATTTTAACATAATCGATGGGTAAAAAAGATATTGATTTTAAACTAACAGGGATTAATAAATGTAAACCACATCCCTGTGAGCGTTAAATTATAAAAGTTTGGCATTACATAAAAGATCTAAAACTACTTTTTTCAAATATTATTTACAGACATGACAATAAATAAAACATGTTCAATTCAATGTCCTGGTTAGAGTATTTACAAGAACGATAAGAGACAAATAACTTCTGTCATAATTCTCAAGGCTGGGTCATAATCACGGAAAACACGGTAAACCACAACAAGATGACAACGGTTTCACCTGCAAATAACAAAAACACAAACAAAAATATATTTGTAATTATAAAGAGGAGATTATCAATAATCATAATATTTTTTGAAGGAGGCCTGCTATACGGTCAAGAATGAATGGTGGATGCCTTCCCTGTATAGTTTGGTAAAAACAAGTGACTATAAGCCTGAAATGATTGTACCGTCCGGCCGTGTCTCGGTAGCTCAGTGGTAGAGCATTGGTACGTTAAGCCAGTGGCCCGGGTTCGATTCCCGGTCGGGAATTCAGGCTTTATTCAAAAAATATTATGATTAAACATATATTTGTATATCAAGAGCACGAAAAGCACGATACACACAAGCACTGGCGTAGACAGGGGGCAGGGTGCCATCCCCCTTCCATATTCAGCCCCACAAAAAAGCGAGAGCGAAAAGGCAGGGGAAATGAGAGAAAAGGGCCTAAAAAAAGCTCTACAAGCTTTTATCTTTCTCTCAAAATTTCCTAATTATCGTCAAAGCGGGAAGGGGGAAATAACTCTCCTCTCCGTGTACCCACCCTTGTTACATACAGTGAAATGTTGCGTCCAGATAATTGAAAAGCAGTCCGGGCGTCGAACTATAACTTTCCGCCTAAAGAAAATGATGTTTGCTACGAGCCGTTTATCTTTCTCTTAAATTTTCTAAAACGTCAGAGCTCTCGCGCTTCGGGCGGGAAGGGGGAACTCCCCCTCCCTGCACCCATTCCTGTTACAGTGCAGTATTACGTCCAAATAACTGAAAAGCAGCCAGGGCATTGAACTAACATTCAGCTTAAAAAGAAGTGTTACGAGCCGTTATCTTTCTCTCAAATTTCCTGTAAAACGTAAGAGCTTTCGCGCCTCGCGCGGGAGGCCCCCCCCCCCCCCCTGCACCCACTCCTGTTGCATACAGTGCAATATTGAGTCCAAGTAATTGAAAAGCAGTCGGGCGTTGAACTATAACTTTCCGCCTAAATATTTGTTTGCTACAAGCCGTTATCTTTCTCTCAAATTTGCTAAACTTCAGAGCATTCGCGCTTCACGCGAGAATGGAGAAACTTCCCCTCCCTGCACCCTTACCCTAGGGAGCACGCTTTGCGTGCTCATCACCAATTTGGCACTCTTCGCGTGCTCACAACTGCCCCACCCCTCCCATAATATAAAATCCTGGCTATGCGGTTGGATCCTTCACGTCTGCCCCCCCCCCCCCCCCTTATTGAAAAGTCCTTGCTACTCCTGTGCAAACAAGGCGTCATTTACCCGACGTAGCGTAGGATGGCGTCAGTGATTGGTAATGTCCTTTAAGTGTCTTGAAAGAGTGATATCGTTAAAAAAAGTGTTCGTAACATGAACAGTGTAAACGATGCTTTTAGTAACTGGCATATGAGCTAATTTCATTTTAGGGTCCTTTAGCGCAGATAATGACGCAATGGAAATGACGCCTCGTGTGAACCTAGCATCTGTGTGTTTCAAGAACCAGACATGTTGTGAGGGCACTACATTTACTTCATTTTATTTTACGGCTTCAGTTTTACCGTGACATATAGGAACGAGGATACATAACAGCATCAAAAACATAAATTCACTTGAAATAAACAATATTTCTCAGGATTAGAAAAGATGGTGGTGTATTTAGGATTCTCTTATAATTGGGAGGGGGCAAAGTCTGAAAAACTCTGACAAGTAGAAAAAAAATAGAAAGATTCCTACATTATTTCGCCAAGGGCACAAACACAAATGTGTGCATATTTATATTTATATTTGCCCCCCCCCCACCGCCCCCACAGAACCTCACTGATAGAAACACAGGAGTCCCCTTTAAACATCACAATATTCGCTGACAGTTAACAAGTGCCTAACCATAATGTTGACTTCTGGAGTTAAACAAATCTACCTTTCGGTTGAAACTGTCACAAGTTATTACACACACTGTTAAAGTTTAAAATCGATTTTATTTCACCTGTCAGTGCCACGAGTCATACCTCTTAACAAAGGCCACCTGCCGATAGAGGGCACCCTATATCGTCTCCATTAAGAAGAAGGATATTTGTGATAGTTTATCTTGTCTACAATACCTACTTATTCTGTTTGCAGTGAGTGGCTTTTATCAACACTTTAAACTATTTCTGTAATACATTCCAGTGTATGCATGTCCCCCTCAAGACAAACTACTCACCTGTTCCCAGTAATTGAGCTTCAAGTTTCAATTTGCAGATTTCATACACAAGGCTTTGTAAAGATCAAAAAAAAAAAGAAAAATCGGCTTGTCCGACAAACTAACGCTTACTGTAATCTGCATTCAGACTATTGAGAAACAATAACTTGACACTATTGAATGCAATAGTTCTTACATTAAACCTTATCGTTCATCAACTCACGCACAAAAGTGACAACTGGGGCCTGTTGCACAAAACTTAATCTCAACTCCTAAAAATCAAACGCAAGTCCTGTGCACTTCTGATTGGCTGAAAATAATATTGCGTTTGATTTTCCTGAGTTGTGTTCGAACGCAAGTTTTGTGCAACCGGGCCCTGTTCTATTAATTTTAATAATTATCTGATAAAAGGTACATGTATAGCTCCCTTTCTTTTATAGCAAATTCATTTATTTTTTATAAATATATACCTTTAAATAAAAATTTAAATAAAAAAAAACATGTTTGTGTCCGCAGTTTTTCTGCACAAACACGGTTTTAATATCTAGTTATAAACTCCCAAAGAGGCAGAGCCCTATGTGTATGGAGAGTAGAGGTATAAACAATGTACCGTCACTGCAGCGTTTCAAAGTGATGATTCCGGCTTCACAACTGAGCTACACACGAACTTTACACAATGCTAAACGCAAAATTAACCCCCGTATATACATAAGCTAGTCTCGGTGGAAATCAAAGTGATTACTGGAAATGTTATAAATGTTGTAACAGATCTATAAGAGTGCTATGGTTTTTTTTTTTTCAATTTGAGATCACTAATGAAATGTGATAACAACCAAGGAGAATCCTTTATATTGGCCATACGAAAAACAAAATAATACACAAAATGATATAAACATACTTTAGGATAAAAAGTTGCAAGGAGGTAATGTAAAACAAATAAATAATTGTATCTAACCACGCAGCTATTGTGGACCACGAGAGACCAGTAACAAAAATATGCGCCAATTTTCTTAGAGTTCTTGCTTCAGTTCCTTCAAGCAGTTTATTGAAGATGATCACATGACCTCAATCCAGATGATATAGAATGCAAGTTAACAAGAAAACTCTATGTTCTTGGGCGCCAGTTGCTATACACATAACACCTTACATTGAATGTAGACTAATAGATCTATATTATGGATTGCATAAAGGGCTATATTACGATAGCAAGGTAGAGACCTAACAAAGACAATATTATTCTGCTGCTGGGTCATCTTGTGTTGTCTTTCTAGATCCATCCTAATAATTTCATTCACATCTTGTCATCATCTTTTAATTTCTACTCACATCTTTGCTTCCTTGGTAGCATGTTCCTATCTGATTATTATCAGCCCATCCAAATGTTTAATCTCGGTCTTTCTGTATTTCCATCAGAGCTTTCACGTGTTTAATTTCAGTCTCTCTGTCTCTCTGTCTCTCTGTCTCTCTCTGTCTGTCTGTCTTTTCTCAATTAATACGTATTATCCAACTCTCTCTCTCTTTCTCCCCCTCTCTCTCTCTTTGTCGACAGCGTATTCCCATTCTTTTCTTTCCGCATACCCCCACCCCCATCTCTTTACCTGTATTAGACTCCCCGCTGAATCTCTCCATCTCTTCAAGGATTCATTCGGTGGTCTTCTCACAGGACGCATTTGTGACGTCATTGCCGTTAGATGGCGCTCGATTACGTTTCTTTTAACCTCCTCCAAGTCGTAAAATTGATATTCTGGGGGGGGGGGGGGGGGGGGTGTTGCATTTGCTGCATTTTGCGCTGAGGAAACAATCTTCCAAAGATGTTAAATTGTTATACAAGTAAGTAGTAAGGCAGTTTAAAACTGATTACTTCGAAAATCACTACGAATTCCAAAACTCTACGTGGCAAAAGTTTCTAGTTGCCTAGTAATAATTATGTCATTTCTTCTTTCTATTAATTTTTGAATAGGTCTCCGAGTACAAAAGTAAACATATGCATGTGACCGGAAATGCCAGACTCATTTTTCCCATAGACTTATTGTTAGACTAAAGCGTATGGCCATACGCTTTCGTAAATTGGAGTTTTCAGTCATAGATATCTTAATATAGGTTTTCTCGGCCAACTTCGTAAGCTTTTCATTCGTTTTGATACATGGGTCATTTAAATTCGCGAAATACCGATGTAGGCTTGAGAATTTCATTCAAAATGGCTCTTCGTTCATTTGAATTACTTCTTTGGTCAATGGAATTTGCACTTGTATCATTCAATTTAACAACCGGTTACAAATGCGCAGTTTGCATTCAAATTCGTCAACGCTGGCAAAGCGGACGTCCAGATCATTTAATTTCACATCTGGTCATTCAACATAACAAAGTTTTCAATCAAATTCGCCTATCATTACAAACATAATGGTATATGCACATTTTTCTCATCCAACAAAAGTGAGCTTTATTCTTTATCAATATCCGGTGATGTGTTTAAGAAATAACTCCTTGCATACCACCTAAGGGTCATGGGTATCAACAGGCGGCGGGGGGGGGGGGGGGGGGGGGGGGCACTCAGATATATGGGTGTACACATGCGTGTCCATGGGTTTTCAAAATACCCCCTAAACAGGTTTTATACTTGGATGAAAAAAAGACCCCTAAACGAGAATTTTTGCGCGGTTTTTCACCATCCAACCCCCCTAAACAGGTTTGACTTCGGCCAGATTAGTCAAAAGCACCCCTTTTTGTTGAAAATCAGCGTTTTTGGACCCCTTAACGCGTAACGCGCGTTACGCGTTCCACCTGAAAAAAGGACCCCTTTTACGCGTTTTCTTGGACGCGCATGTGTACACCCATATATCTGAGTCCCCCCTCCCCCCTCCCCCACCCCCACGATTAGGATGGTGATTGTGATTATGACTGTGGTAGAAAGACTACATATAATGTACACAAATATAAATGGCCCAAAAGAGATCATGACCGCCGAATAAATTTTCCAAAAAAAAAAGAACAAATAAACAAACATGAAAATAAAGCGATGTCCCAGCATGTAATGTCCCACACCACACACTTTGCTAATTCTACATGTCGGTGATGTGACTAGATAAAAAAATATATATATGATCGTTCAGTTGCTAAATAGTGTTGATTTAGTGGGTATACAACCCTAGTGGGAGCAAGTGAAATGTTTGTTGCTCACTATACCGTATAATTTAAAATGAATATAGCACGGAACGAAGCTAGCGGATTTATATGAAGATTGGGTGAGATTAACATGATTAACGTGTTTATTTTGTCTGCAAAGCGTGTGAAGTTGTATGCAAAGAAATGAATTTGAATTCACGGAAGGTGTTATTACGTAATCGCGAATCGTCTCGCTTTAATTTGAATGAAAATTCTCCAAAGACGAAACACGTTTTAATTCGAATGCAAACAAAATGTTTTTGAATGACAGTTTTATGAAATCGAATGCTAAAAAACAAATTTGAATGATAAAACACAGCTACGGTGGCAGAATCGGTGAATTTGAATGCACATAAAATGAATTCGTGTGGCCAGCTTACGAATTTGAACGAGAAATCCTATAATAGCATTATATATTTGAAAATCTTTCTATGACTGGCTATTTATATATCCTTCTGAACATCATTATACAAGACAGATATCAAAATTCAACAATTTATTATAAAATCAAACCTCCACAAAGTTACCGAATCCCTTTAAGAGAGAACAGTTACATCTCCATCAATGAAACTAAGAATGTACTATCAGTTGTTTATTCATGCCAAGTATATACCACCATGATCGAAGACAGAATAGAATTGAACATTAAAAAAATAACAATTCCCCTCCCACCTTCTTTTTTATTTTTAATTCTAAAGGGAAAATCCAATGTACATATAGGAATGACCTTCTTTTCCTAAAATGAGCGAAAAACATGAAAACGTAAAAATGTAGGCCGACTTAAAACAATCACCCGTCTAATTAGAAGCAGAAGAAAGTACGCTTATTAATGTCAGGAGTTTAAAAATGAACTCATTTTTTCACATCCATGCATATTTTGATGATGGGCGACCGACCCAAGGTGCCCCCTCCCTAAACACAACCAACACCCCTCCCTTCAGGGATGTTGGTTTCTATACGTCATTACATGTATGGCTTGATCTCTTTCCGTAGAGATCAGTGATGTATGGTTGTTGAGTGGTCGAGCGCCATCTAGTGACAATTTCTCTACAATTAGTTTACCATTGCATTACTTTGCTTTTGCATGCAGCAGACTGTATAAACATTGTATAATAGAATATTGTCGAAGAAATAAACATCCCCCGACAATGTCATGTGTGTATGTGTGAGTGAGAGAGAGAACAAAAAAGAGGGAGAGAGAGAGAGATGGTTTTGGGGGGGGGGGGGGAGAGACTATGCACTCTCTCTCACTCACTTTCTCTTTCTCTCTCCTCTCCGCTCTCTTGGACCCCGCCCCTTCCTTTCTCTCGACCACCCCTCCCCCTCTCTCTTTCTAACAATCGCCCTTCTCATTCTCTACTCTGATCTATCTTACCTCTCCTTCTCTCTCTCTCTCCCTCCCATTACTTCTCCATCTCTTTATAATTCTGTCTAATTTGCTTCTGTCCCCACTTCAAGTCTCTGTTATCTCTCCCTCTCTCTGTCTTGATAAATCTCTCTCTCTCCGTCTTGATAAATCCCTCTTTCCATCTCTATTTGTTGCTTTTATTCCCACTCTGAGTTTCTTTTGTATTATTTTCTCGTCTCTATGTCTCTCTGCTCTTTCGCTCTGAATATTTTCCGCTTTACCCCCCCCCCCCCCCCCGTCACTCCCCGTCTCTCTATCTGCATTATACTCCATTGTCCGTCTATCTCTCTCTCTCTCTCTCTTCCAAGAGGTCATTCAGTGATCTTTTCACATTGGTGATAATCGGGCGGTGGGGGGGGGGGGGGGGGGGGGAGAAAAAGCAAATATTTCACAGATTGAATTCATTGCTTTGTAAAATGCCGTCATTTTTCATTTAGTTTCACATTATTTATTTCATTTCTTTCTTGATTTTGATTTGATTTTTTATTTATATTTTATTTCTTTCCACGATTGGTTTACATATGTACATGAGAAAACAAGATAAATATAATATACAGATGCCATAATACAAAAGATAATACATATATCATAACACCTCAGTATAATAAATACCTTCCAGTAAAGATAATAAACGCATCAACAACGGACTGAATAAAGGCTCAACTAAAGCTCATATCTCAGAAATTGAACAAAGCGGTTTTGTCATTTCTGAACCCAACCGTCTAGCCGAAATTGTTAACACATACTTTGCAAACATTGGAGAGGGCTTGGCCAAAAACATTCCTCCTATTAACAAATCATTTTTCAATTATCTGGATAACCCAGTCTCAAACACGGTATTTTTCACTCCCGTCACTGTTTACGAAGTATTCTTTTCTTCACTGGTCTCCGAGACATGAGTAAATGAACGACGGAGACAAACATGCAAAGAAAGTCAGGCAAATAATGTATAGTTTGCAAACAGTATAACCTCTTATTATAAACATTTACACATAATTATGTATTGAATATCTAAATCCTTGCTTATTGATGAAATGAAATATGTAGATGACCATGAACCAGTCAATAAGCAACAAAATATGTATTTTCGATGTTGTTCATCCACTATTTAACATTGTGTACATTATTATTTCAATTCAATTCAATTTATTTGTCATCATTCAGTTTAAAAATACATAAATACATGAGAGAAGTTTTGATTATAAACATATGATAATGATGGGATTCCCACGTAAAAGCATAAAAGCTTGAAAGTAATTATCGTTTAGTATTTCGTTCATGCTATCCAAAGCTTCATTTGAAGAAAAAAAAAAGGTGTACATTCGATATCTTTAACGACATGACAATGATAAACTCATTATGTGATACATATTGATATTACATTTTCATATCCCCCTCCCCCATATGACGTTCATGGGGTAGGGGGTATGTGACATTTCTGACAGTCTTAAATATCTCTCCTTAAAACAAGATGGAATACATTTCCCTTTGCATATGATAGGCCTATAATCACGCGCACTATTTTTTTTTTCTTTACAGAATGAAACAAGACTTTCATTGATGTGTCAATACTACACGTTAATGTCATCTGCCCAACGATTTTGGTAAATTATCTTCATATATGCTATCTACCCTGCATGTTTTTATGAAGACTAATTTTGAATACATGTTGATGAACAAAAATCATTACTTAATTCTTCTTGCTTATTTACAATTGCAATCCTGACCAAATATACAATGAGCTGTATACCCCATAGTGTATAATATTGTACATAATTATGATGACTTTGTCTTTAGCAAAGAACATAAATTTGAATGATCTTATCAAAAGGAAAAACATTCATCATATCCATGTAGGCCTACATAAATATTTATTTACGTTTATTTACAGTTGGAGCAGTAGGATACGGAGATATGAAATGGATGGCTCAAGATCGTAGTACTTGGAGAGACATTTGTCATATGAATTGATTGGTCACTAAACCTATCATTTGACAGATCACTATATAAAACATACGTAATATAATATCTTGGTTAGTATAATTATATTCTAATCTTTGGTGCACAACTGATCCATTTATTAAAGAACTCAATCTCATATCAACAATGTTAAGAACTTAATAATGACCTCATTATTATCGTTTATTCACTGTATTCTTTTACGTCGGCAGATGTTACCAGAATTAAATTGAAAGCTGGGTCATTTCACCAGGTTGGGACACATTAGTGTGACATAACAAAGATCACTAAAATTGTGATTTTAGGCTAGTACTTGTATTGT
This sequence comes from Heliocidaris erythrogramma, assembly GCA_025617745.1. NCBI lineage: Eukaryota > Metazoa > Echinodermata > Echinoidea > Camarodonta > Echinometridae > Heliocidaris > Heliocidaris erythrogramma. The sequence goes on along the minus strand of CM046863.1, from coordinate 58,359,755 downwards.
TATTGCATTGAACTTTCGTTAACTTGAAGACAATGCACAATTTAACACATAGAACAATACATGATACATGTACAAGGCCATTAGCTTTTTTCAATTTTTTAAATGTGGAGGCTTCCATAGACATTTTCTGACGTAACATTGACACCACACACATTTCACCTATTGTGTCAAATGGACTTTAAAACATTTTAACAGAAGTATTGTTGTCCAACTTTGTACATTTTACTCTAACATGACATGGTGAATGTTTTTGACGTAATTTAAAATTCATAAATGAGGGATATAAGAAATTATGTTTGAACAGACGGCTATGACGTAACATTGACGCCATGAATGTACATGGTCATATTTCACACATCAAGCAGCAAATGTCCACACTTTTAATATTTTTGTATTTATGGTGTTCATCAATTTGGTAAAAATTTACTTTGACACCTTTAGCTTAGCTTACATAGATCTTATACAAGAAATTGTCTATCATGTGTGCATGACGTAACATTGACACCACGTATAAAATAACCATAATATTTGTTATATTTACAACAAAACTATTATTTTGTCACTGTAAATGCTATTTTGCTTTAGAATAGGTCACATGCAATAATTACAAGCCAATTTTGTAAAACTTTAAGGTTAGTAAGATATATTTTATACACATTTAATAAAAATATAGGGAAGTCTGACACCATTGTTACGTCCTACACTTCAATTTTGGATAAGGTGAATTGTGTATTTCAAAGTAATAAATGACAGGAAAAATTAATCTACCTGAAAGTTTGGTACTTATTTAAAAGTATGGATAGATTAAGCTTAATCATCATATTTTTCTAGACTTCACCATTTACTAATTTTTCATGTCAAAGAAAATCAATTCAAGTGAAAATATTTAGTATCATTTCAAAGATTTGTGTATGACGTGCAAACTCCATCAAACCAATTGTTAAAAAAATATTTAAGACATATGATAAAATTCCAATTAAATTTTGTACGAAAATTGGAAGTGTGTCCCAACCTGGTGAAATGACCCAGCTACAAAAGTTATACGCTAAATGATATCAAACATAACTGTGAGTTGTCAACAACGCTGTTTGTATCTATTCCATAAACTCTGTTATTTGTGTTTAGTAAAATGAATCCAAACCTGTTTACAGTACACTAAATACCTAGCGGTATTCAAGTCGCAATTCTATACACATTTATAAAGATGACGATGATGATGACCATGAAACAGACTATGACTGTTATACATGTAAATGTAGTTGCATTATTATATACATATTTATATATATAGCACCCATTCATCTAATGAACTTCATTATGTTAACAAGTATTGTTGTTCAGTACTGATGGTGAATAGCATAGTTGCAGAAGTTGTGGCAATGATTATAATTCATCTCTAACCATGTAAACGACCAATATCAATAGAAAGCACGCATGACCAAAATGTCGATTCGTACAATATCAAATTTTACAAAGTCCAACCAAAGTAAGTGAGACAAAATATTTGAAATATTGCACTAAAACAGCAAGGTCCCCGCAAAATTATGACACATTTGATACTAATACCATAGCTACTATTACAATTATTACTGCTACTACTACTACTACTACTTCTACTGCTACTGCTACTTATATTGCTTCTTCTTCTCTTCTACTACTACTACTACTGCTGCTACTGCTGCTACTGTTATGGTGATGATATACGATAAATGATACCATAAAGACTATATCGAAAGTACTTCCAATAGATAGATAATGTAGATGATTGTGGGTAGATTAAACATGGTTAGCGATGCATATTCCTGTTTTATACATCATTATGCAAACCTGTGGTAAAATAGTCGCAACTTCTTGTAGTTAACATTCACCGTGATGTATATCAGGTATACAATCTACCATGTCAACTTCCAGAGTAGTGTATATTCATCATTGTAGCTCAATGAACGTGAGAAATGCGGTACGTCTCCGAACCCCTCAAGGAATGATTCTGCAAAAGAAGACGGGTGATATTACAGTGAGACAGACATGTTTTCAACAAGGGGGAAAGGGTGTCTTATTTAGATATCCAATGGCTATTCCCATTAAATGACCAAATGGGCATCTTTAATCTCATGGTAAAGATGAATACAGTTTATGAAAAGTCCTTCCCTAGACGCATCGTATATATAATTCAAATAATCTGGCCCTACACGGGTCTAATATTTATGAATATTGAAGTATTTTACTGGGCTATTTTCTTCCCAATTTATCAGGATTTTTCATTTGCTATTATGAGCCATAAATGGGTCGACGGTAAGAAGGCGCTTCCTAGATTGCAAGAAATTATATCCAAGCAATGGCGGAATGATGCATAAATCATGCATACCAACATTTTTGTGAAAAGTGAAACAAATAATCTCAAACATTTCCTATTCATCAACGAATTAGACGATTATTATTATTTCTAAACCTTTTTAACATTATTTTTAAGACTAATTATGTATGTTTTATGTAATATCAACTTACATTACAGGGAAACATGGGGGATTTGCTACAGTGGCGTGACGTGTGTCCCAGCATTGAGAGGACACTGGCATTATTGGGGGAGGGGAAGGGCGGGGGTTATCGATCTTAAAAAAGTGGATGAAATTCGAATTAACAAGGCCATCCAATAGGGAAGGTTGGCTAAGGGGTCCTTTAGTTTTTTTGTTTTTTTTTTGGTGTTTTTTTCATTTCCATGTTTGTTTCCCCTCTTTATTTGACTCTCCCTTTTCTGTTTTTGTTTCACCATGTCAACGTGCCCCTTGCCACCCATCGGTGGCGTAGCTACATGAGGGTACGGGGGTACGTGCCCCCAATCGCGTGAAAAAGAAAAAGAAACAGAAAAGAAAACGAAACCCTAAAACAAAGGCTGAGGTCAACAAACTATGAGCTATATGAATATAATTCTTTGTTCGTCATGAATTAGAAGTAATATGCTTTCAAATGCTACCTGGATGGCATTGATCTACACATTTTTCATAGAGTAATTAACATTCTTCTGAAAATGGAATGTAAAAATCCATTTGTGCATAAATCCGTAGCAACGTCAGTATCACGTGAGAACATGACGTAACATACGTAGGGGAAATGACAGCTTGAAAAGATATGATAAACAAGATTTATATGCCTAAAAATGCCTAAAAATTTGTTTACAAGATTCATATTGTGTGATTATATGAAATTAATCTGAATTTTCATAAGACATGGGCCAATGCCATATGCCGTGGTGGCAGGGGATTTTCCAAGGTCAATAAATTTAAATCATCAAATGAAACAAGTGCCCCTCTTGTAATGGAAGAGGTTCCCATCCTGAGATGGACAATTGTCATAGTCTGGTATTTGTTACTGCCTTATGAGCGCTTTATACCATACTTTACCATTTGATGACAATGGAAGGTACCCCTTACTTTATTCTTTTTTTAAATGAAAATATCACCTTGCTCTCAGCTTTGTTCTTTAAAGCAGTTGCAGTTCTGAAGAATGCAAAAACTGATGTCCATAATGATTGCAGGTACCATTTCAGTACAAATAAGCCGTTTTTTAACTTCCACCATAAAAAAAAGTCGAACATATTTTATCTTATGATAAGGGAATCACCCCTGCCATCATTTTGTCAAGAAGCAAATGAAAGCAATTTAATCATTAGGTTTTCTTCGGGTCATGTTTGCATGTGATCCCAACGTTTTCACTGTTTCACCCAAATATGACACAAGTGGACTTTTACATTTTTAAAAGGATGCATCTAGGTACAGCATGCACGTAGGAATGAAATCAAGGTATCATTTGAAATCAAAATACTTCTACTTTATGGAAATTAGATAATTGCGGTCATACAGCACATATAGTTTGGTAACAATAAACTTTTGTTTTAGAGTTTCTTTTTTTCTGGGGCGCACTGGATGTACACACATGTATGTTGTTTTTGTTTTTCAAGCAAACAGGAAATAAATACTACCACCACCACTACTACTACTACTACTACTACTACTAATACTACTATACTGCTACTACTTCTGCTTGGGAAAATAAGTTTAAAAAATAAATTTAAAAAACGGTATAGCAGCAATACAGAACATAAAGAAAAAAAGGTGAGACGAAACAAAAGAGAAAAGGAAAGTCAAGGGAGTGATTACATGTTATAGCGAAACGAACATACAATATAAACGAGTCAAACAATGAGTAGAGAAAAAATAAACTTTGTCAAATACATATAGGGGTAATAATGACAATAATCATATTGAAAATCAAAGCAACGAAACAAAAAAACAATAAGGATAACGAAAGCAAGCGTATTCGATAGGATAAAAATAAGAATCTAGCGCAAATCCAGTCAGGGGAAACATAGTGAAATGAAATGTAAAAATGGAATACTGAATTAAGTCGATAAGAAATATGAATCAGAAGAACAAAATGTAGCAATATTTGGCTTTTTGTAGTGCATCTGGTGTGTTGGCAGTGAAATTAAAATTGAAAACAAAGGAAACAAAATAAAATGATCCCCCCCCCAAAAAAAAAAAAGAAAAAAAAAAAAAGAAAAAAAAAAAAAAATCTCGCCAGGTGCATGAAATATGAATTAACAGGGCACGCAATAAGAGGTGGGTGGGGAGAGTGTCCTTTCATATTTCTTTTCATTTTCATTCCCTTTCTTTATTTGACTCTCCTTTGCTTATTTTTATCTTCACCGTGTCATTGGACACGTCATTGGGCACGTGCCCCGTGTCTCCTAAATATACGCCACTTCCTTACAGAACGGAGAAAAAAAAATGTTTCAAGGACTTAAGAACCAACATTTCTTCAATTCTAGAATGTCGATTGTTCTGCTTTATAGCAGAACTAAAACTATATTCGCTTTTCTTCCTTTTAATAATTGCTTGAAAATTACTTTTCTCTGAAATAATCAACAATTTTACGATTTTCTTAACATAAATCGAGGGTACCGTCACAAGAGATAAGGAATAAATAAAAGAGGCAGGAGACGATCATAGGAGACAGGATAAACCAGAGTACCGAAATATAATTATTAAACATATAATGTAAAGCAGAAACCAATGACGGGGATTGGAAGCAAAGCTTAAAGAGATAAAGAATAAAGCCCATCGCGGAAAGAGAGAGAGAGAAAGAGGTACATGTAAACGAAGTCAGTAACAATATGCATATAGACCATTCCCATGAATGAGCCAGGTGCAAAATGCTGGGGAAAAAATAATAACAAAACAATAGTAGCGATACAAATTATACAACATGAAATAGAAAAGAAAGCAAGACGAAATAAATGGGGAAAAAGATGTGTAAAAAGGGGGACAATTTTCGAAAAGAAAGGGAAGAGGGGGGGGGGGGGGGGGGGGGGGAATGAAGCCAAATTCATTTTCCTAACACTAGTGAAAGGTATCTCTTGGAAAGCAGACAAGAAGCAATGATACATGTAGATATAGATGTATAAGATGTGGATGTAGGGCTACCCTTTTATGACATTACAAATATCTGTTTAAAAAAACAACCGCCCCATTCCATAACCCTTTGAAAATATGATAATTCGAATAAGAAAATGTGAAATGTAATAACATTGGGAAAACCGCAACTGGCTTTATACCTTGCCATTTTTGGGGGTTCAGTTTCTGTAAGATTGCTTGTATCTCTTACATACATTCTAGATGTTTCTAGCTTAAACCGGTAGGAATGAGTCATCCCATTATGCTTTTCTTTAATTGTTATTGTAAAGTAAGAGGTTACAGTAAAATTATGCGCAATGTTCAAAATATAGAATCGTGTTTTTTTTTTTCAAATCATTTTTTCATTTATTTGTATTTGTACGAGTGTGAACAACTATCTGATGAGTTCCAATAGTACTTATTAAAGTCATATCCATGCTAAATCAAATGGGGTATCAAAAGACCAATAATTATTATGCATCGAAAAGTCTATAATTATAATTCTCGAATAGAACAAGCGCCGCAGCGTCCCCGCTTCTCACCCCCCCCTAATCTGGGTGTCTAGAAGGCCCCCCCCCCCCCCCCCCCCCCCCCCCCTCCGGGCGAACGCTTCTCTTGCACGGTCCGGCCGCCCCTCCCAAAATAAAATTCTGGCTACGCGGGTGAGAGAAAAGGAAAGTTAAGAGAGTGAGTGCGTGAAATAGCGAAACGAACACAAACATACAAATGAACTCATTACAATAAGATCATTGCAATAATCAGAATTTATTGAAAATTAAACGAACAGAAAAACACACAAACACACAAAAAAAACACAAATTAAAATACATGTAAAGATAACGCATTCGATATGACGAAAATCGAGTCAGGGGAAACACAAATTTAATATGAAAATGGATTAAGAAAACAAGTACATGAGAAATATGTCAGAAAAACATTCTATAGCAACATTTCGTTTTCGTGAAGTGCATCAGGTGCGTATGCAATGGAATTCTAAAAATGAAAACAAAGGGAGGGAGGCAAAATGAGTCGAAAATGGAAACAAAAAATCTATGAAGAAACAGACTGAAAAGTGGTGAAACAGATGCTTTAACAGTAAAACAAAAAAAAGTTTTAAAAAAATATATAAAAAACCATTGCCACCGAAAAATAGACCAAGAGAAAAAAATGAAATAGAAGCAGAAGACTGAGAACCGTAAACAAACGTATCGCCATCGTGGCTACTACACACATCCAACAAACAAACAATGAAAGTGTACTCTAACAGTGTAAACAACAAGGAAGAATTGACTTACATGCCAAAAATCCACTTTGAGACCTCCGCGTGATGTGCGAAGACCCTTGAGATGAGATTCCAGTCTGCCGCCCTCTTTAGTCCCACACCAGTGAAGCCTATGTGCAGAAAACAGAGAGATGGAGGTATTAAAGGTGCGCTGGGTGCCAGAGTTAAGGAAAAGAAGCAGAGAGAGAGAGAGAGAAAAAAAAACAAACAGAGAGACTATGAGAGAAACAGACAGAGAGTTCCATCAACATAATTGGTACTTTTTTTGGGGGGGGGGGGGGAGAGAAAAGGAAAAGAAAATAAACAGCCGAAAAAGTAGTCATTTCATCAGCATTCGATTCAAAGAAAACAAAAATGTATAGACCCTAGTTCATGAGGGAGTTATGGGGGCACCCCTGCCATCTCTTGATATCGCCACTGTTGACATCATGTTATTCAGACGATCCATCCGAAATACGATGGAATAAAAAAAAACAAAAAACAACAAAACAAAACAAAACAATCCTCTTTAGTAAAATTCCCGATATCTGGGCAACAAATCACCTAATATTCGGGCAGTGATGTAGTGTACATTGTATGTGTGATTTGTTTTCCTACTAATTCATCAACAACCTATAATATAGGTTATTGATAGGTTAAATCGTAGTGTCGTATTTTCATTGAAAAAATATCGTATGAAATACGACAAGATCGTACTGGTTGGCAGATCTGCAATAAATGCACTTCTTCTAAAGTACACACAGTATGTGCCACCAAGGAGTTCTGTGATAACTAATTGGCGACACCAATGGCTGCCATTAAAGAAGAAAAGTAACAAAATTATTAGTTTAAGTTGATAAAAACAAAACTATTATTAGGATAAAACACTACAGTTCTTCTGATGTAATCATGCCCGGAAGCCCACGAGTACATAACACTCCGTACGGCTTTCCATTTTTCTTTGGCTTTGCACAGCGACACTTCGAGGGTTTTTCTCTTTTTTTTCCATAGATCTACAAAATTACTGTAAAAAATCAAGATAAATCAGTATTTTCCATAAAAAGTTATTTATTACTTTCCTGATTCTTCATGCTAATTCACCCCTTACTGTACTGGGCTATTTTCGACCTTTTGCTTACCGGGGGGGGGGGGGGGGGGGGCGGTTACAATTAAAAAAAAGGCCCACGGACTACAATTGCCAGATGGGAGAGGTATGTGGCTGTACAATAAAAAAAAAACACTAACAGACAACTGACAACTGTTGCCCCTAAATTGCTCTGGATGTAGATAATTTTTTTTTTCTGTTCCAACCTTAAAAATAACTCAAAACATTACATTCAATTCTGGTCAAACTTACAAAGTGCAATTTTGAGTATTCTCATTTTCTTTGGGTGAAATTTGATGCAATATGCCCATTTCATCAATAAGTTATAAATCAAATTGTGAAAATTGCATTGCTTTCTGAAAAGTAGCCACAATTTTTTTAGAGGATTTTGTAAACTCAATCACTGTCCAAATACAACTGTTTGGGAAGACATAATAAAGCAGCTCGCTATAATATTACTATACGTGACTGCCATGCTGAAATCAACCATTCATTAGAGAAGTGACAATACTCAAAATTGAACTACATAAGTTTGATTATTTGACGTATTTGGTTGGAATGTAAAATAAGAAGTCTTTTCTCCACATCCATGATAGTTTTGGGTGGCAAGGCTTGGTCAAAGGGCACTTTGGTTCTGTTTTAATGAAATCAATTTGAAATTGGATGGTAGGTTTTTTAGATGATATCCAGATCGAAACAGCTAAAGGGTATACAGACCGAATGATGAGTAGATTAAAATATTACATTATTTACAGTAACGTCCGCATCACAAATAAGTAAACGGTCTGGTCAGTTTACATAATAATTTGCAACACGATAGGAAAGTCTTTAAAAAAAACTTGAGGCAATTTCAGACTTTTGCATCACCAATTTAAATGTTATAATGTTAAACATTATAATCTGTTTTACAATTAGCTCTAAATTAACATTCGTATTTTAATAGGTTAAATAAGAACATTTATAGTGTTGCTTCAAAAATAGAATTAGCGCCTTGAGCATCCGTAAATATGGATTGTGCGTGTTTTAAATATTGTCATCTTTATCATTACCATCATCATGATCTCAGGATTTCAAATAGTTTTCTTTCCATAGCTCTGTATAAATGCAATTATCTTCTTTTCTCTCTTACATACATTAGCAAATATTATTAATTCTAAATCCCCTACTAAAAACATGGGGTAGTCATTAATTCTACATAGCAGGGACTGCACAGAATTTTTTTTAAAGGGGGGGGGGGGGTGGAGCAATTGTGCTGTATTCTTCAATTCTACTCCAAAACGTGCAATGTCAATGTATTTTCTTCCTCGTCCCTGCTAATAACTAGCACGACACTCTTTGTAGACTTACTGGGTTTTTTATACAAATATTCACCAACGTCAGTTTAGTGTTTCTGACTACCTGGTTATAGTTAGGTCTAGAACATCTAGAATTTAATATCGAGATTTTCAGATTCCTTCAATGCGGCGTCTATTCTTAAGTTGATGGAAAAGCGCGCGAGTTACATTAAATCAAAATTCCTACATGTATCAATGTTGATATGCAACGGAAAGTTTATATTATGTGCATGATTGTTAAAACACGATGTAAACGTTATACATCTATGTTAGTCTGCTTCCTTTACACTTGATGGAAACATTTCTTTGCATCATCTCAGTTCAAGAATAATCTGCTTTCTTAGTATCTTCATCGCATTATGAATGTAGGTTATCAGTTGTGAATGTAACACCTGGATATTGGATCTTTTCTTTTTGCTTCCGCAAATTTCGCTCTCACAGGGCATGAAATCAACATCGCTGATCAACAGTGCTGATCTACAGTGTCTAGATCTATATCATGCACTTCTCTTTCCTTTATCGTTTTCTAATCTCTGAGCGTCAGGCGAATGACCTTTAAAAGTGACCTATATTTTCTTCGAAGCCATATTAAAAAAGCTCGAAGAATGCACTGTACTCGGGGATTATGCTTTAGTTAGATCGTTCACATGTATGATGCCTTTACCTAATACCGACCTCTTAACGATGTTTCCAACGACTACGGCAAAGATTCTTCATGAAACGTAATGAAATTTCATCAGACTATTACCCAAATACTGGGGAACAAGATCCAGGTACTAACGAGCGATAATACTTGCGCGTTCTTGTAAAAATGACCTTGCAATAGAGTCATCTCATTTTACGCATAGAGGGAGAAGTGCGTTTTAATTACCGACCCCTGCACATAGTCAATGGCAGTTTATGAAAAGAGATTATTTTAATGAAAGTATGAAAAATTAACAAAAAAATGATAATAATTACGTTTTTATTCCTCATCTTGCTCTATTTTGACTGTTCTCAACGTTGCTAGGCATTCTACACGTAGTCCCATGGGTTGATTTGCAAGACGCGCGCTAGATGCCATGATACGCTTAATGGTCGGTATTATGACTGGCCGGTATTTTATAGGCGAATTGAAGTGATCATACTGATAATTATAAAAATCTTCTCGGCAACTTTTCTCATTTGGTCACTCACATTCATATTTAGTGCATTCAACGTAACGTAAATTTCGACCAAGAAATAATTATTCAAAGTAAGAATCCGGGCCGAGCATTCAAATTAAACAACAGGAAAACAAATTCACATAAAGTGAATTCAGCTTGTAAAATGCGAGCACTTTTATAGTAGATCTGCGCATTCAAGTTAACACAGTATTAAAACCGAACGTGTTAACTTGCATGCACTGATATCAAAAGACCGGCATGCACGAATTTGTAAACTGAATGTATGTTTGGTTGACTCGTTGAATTTGAATGTTTACATTCTTAATTTGAATTACAGAATTCGTCCAAGAGCGACATTTGCGTTAATTTGAATTATAAATTTGAGTGACCAAATGATTGCACTGAACGGAAAACCTATAATGGTAATACTCTTAATGATAATGATAATAATAATAACAATAAAATAAAATTAAAATTATTATAATAGATCTAATTATAGTAACCTAAATGTAAGTTTATTTTGCTCAATTTACATTCAAATTATACTAATACTAATGCACATTGAAATAAGAATATAACAATACGGAGAAATAATTTATTTTTGCAATAAATAAAAATCAACATAAAACTAGGAGGCTACACCCACGTCTAAACTATTCATCCCTTCATGCATTCATAATACGCGCTAGTACTGTAGAAAAACGGAATAGAATCATCTCATACAATCTATTTTATATTATGAGTTGAACAATAACTTACTCTACGCCTTTCATCGTCTTCACATGTCTACAGCACTCGACGAGGTAAACCAAGTCTTCCTCGTCTGTGCACTTCACCTCGTACACATTCAGCTGCTGTAGGTTGTTGGTTTGTTCTCTGATCAGAAGACCCAGTCCTCTCATCGTCTCTCTCGATACATTCTTCTTCTCTGATGGGAGTGAGTCCGGTGCTATAAGGCTGATGTATGTGAGCTGCTGTCCCCCGGTCAGACGAAGACCAGCCGTGATCTGAGATATGTCTCTCTCTGCATCATCGATAATGATATCGATCACTTTCAAGCCAGGTATCGATGAGAGCAGACCTTCGTAGCTTTGTGACGTCACTCTCTCAGCTATCAGCATTGTGACGGATGGAAGCTCAGGAGGAGATGGAGAGAAACTGAGAGAGGAGTCTGAGATAGTAAGCTTGGACAGTGAGGTGAAGGATCTGAGGCAGGACCACAACCTGATGGTCATCTCAGCAGATAGATGGCAGTCCTTAATCGTTAACATAGGGATCTGTAATGAAATACAAGAAAATGAATGCATCAATTTTACATCATATTCAATCTAGGGAGTACATAGAATCTCTTGCTTTCACTATCATGGACAAAACATACGCTTTACAACTACTAGATCGTATTATTTTTTAAAATTTATTTTGTATGAATTATTTTTTTTACAATTTATTATTTTTTTTTTTTTTTGGGGGGGGGGGGGAACTTAATAGACATTCACAATTTTTTTACTGACGTCTTTTGGAAATTGCCATTTAATTGTAGTATGAATTAGGCCATTTGCACAATGCATTAAATAAGGAAGAAAATTTATTTATTTTGCTGTAACTTTCATAAGGCGGAATGTATAAATTGATTTTGTTAGACATTTCTAAACAATGAGGCCTATCAGGCCTACTTACATTTGATACGCGTCTGTACGAGTTCAGCGATCCAGAAAACCTATAGCATTTAGGAGAAAGATGAAGAAAAACAAGACAGTCGGTAATAAAATATTTCAACTTCTAGAGTGATAGGCCTAGTACTGATGGTAACAATTATAATAAGAATCACGAAGAAAACGAAAAGAGAAGAAGAAGAACATAAAACTTATTAGTAAAGCATAGGAATTAAAATACTCCCATCGTATATCAAACTCAAAGTCACGAGAGAGATGCAGGGTAGTGTGTATGTATGTGAGAGAGTGATAGCATTATGCAATGTGTTTGACAATGACCATGACACGTAGTGTGTATAACTTGAATACAATGTACATTGAGTGTATACATAGAACATTGACTGAACATTGAGTGTATGGATGGAACATGACAATGGGATGAAATGTACAATGAACAGGTGGTTTGGATGGAGATGGTATGGAGGGTGATTGTAATGGACAAGCATGCAATTAATGAGAATAAACATGACCAAGTTTTCTGACACAAAGTGTATGAAAAACAATATCTATTTCACGACTGCATATCATGCCCATTGCTTTGACTTTGTAAATATAATGCCAATGAAAATGTAAGCTCATTTCTTCTATTAAAAACTTGAGCAGAATAATCTCTTAGACTTAGTTTCTCCAAAATTGTTCATTTCTTTTTGCGATTGTTTTTATAGTACTCTTCTTGTGATATTTTCTGTAACTCTTCAAAGTTTATGGATTTCAGGGGCCGTATTCAATAAACTTCTAAGACATTTTTCTTAAGTTTAAGAAAAAATTCTAAGAATCTGTTAAAGAAATAATAAAACGTTAACCACCGACAGGTTAAACAAATTTCTTAGATTCAGTGACGTCACTATGTCTAGTCAGATAGCAGAGTCGAGTGACACGACTGCAGCCAAAATTTGCCTATGCATTTTGCGCTTTAAAGAGGGGGTCTCATGGCGAAAAAAAAAATTGGGGGGTTTTCAGGGTGTGAAAGTATACAGTTTAAGGAATAAATACCTGTATTACCTTTCTAATTGTCTGAAGGGAACTATATGTATTTCAAGGATGAAAATGCACCTTTTAACCGTTTTTGAACTCACGATCAGCTGTTCCGATAAACAAAGCCATCCTCATGAATATGCAAATTTTGACCCCTTACGTCATGTCAAGTAGTCGTGTCAGCATCAAAGTCAGCAGCATCGTAGCGCGCGCTAGCATGCATAGCATGATCTATATGATATTTGCGTATGCCAATGAAATGGCGGACGAGTGCGAAGCTGTTTACGTGATCGAAGAAGAATGTGAGGATTCCCCCTTCGAAAGTTCTTCATCTGAATCCGACAATGAGGTTATCGAGAGGGATGATCATGTGGAAGAACGACAAGAGGGAGACGTGATTGTGGAGGCGGCGAGTATAGCATAATATGGGAGCAGAGCCTTACCAGTTCGAACCCAGGGCCAAGCTGCAACGGCTGGCTCGTCCACCGGATTCAACCCAGCATGAGACCACCGAAGACGATCGATGTATGATGGGAACCATCTGGTACGTTTCGTCTTCGATACTACGATAGTCAAAATTAGTCAGACAATTTTTATGCCTTATCATTACATTATTCCCTGTTCAACCCCATACCGTTGTTGATTAAATAGCAATGCATGAAGAAAAAAAAATAACCTCAGCCTCTCACTCTCAGAGTCAGACTCTCGGCTCGCTCAATCTGGTCTTCAAAAAGTTCAACTTCGTCTTCAATTCAACAAACAAGTTCAATTAAAGTTAGACAAAACTCGAATTTCATTTTCAGTACTCAGACTCAGAGGCTCAGAATAGCCTCATTTGATCCATTACTAGAGTACATTAGGTCTGTGAGCTAAATTTTGTCAGGCCTGAGCTGGATTGGGGCACACCAAAATGACTAATTTTCCTAAATAACACTGGGAAGAATACTGAGAAATGTTGAGTGTTCCATAAATTACTGTGTCAAATTAAAAAACTTTGTCGTTGGACAAATGCTGTTTAGGGTTTCAAAAATTAGTACTGTCACTGTGTGAATTAATTTTTTATGCGTTCCCAGTTCGACCTATACTATAGGATGCTGAAGGTACATGTATAATTGTTTTTAAATATAACTTATAAGTTTATAATGATGAGTGATTTCTGTCCGAAGGGGAGAGCTTGTGCCTTTTAGTTTTGTGGCAACAAGCTGTAGGTAGACCGGTCAACCGCACTTGGTCAAATTTGTTTTCATCCAGTGGGGGGTTGTATTTATAACTTTATCATTTAATGTTGTGTTCCATGTTTACATTTGATGATATTCTCTTTTTTTTTTCTTTCTACTTCAGGAGACCGAGACATGTGGCATACCGGCAGCTAGCAAGGTGGTGCTGGGGCTACCTCGGAAAGGAAGTGTGAGTCCCTCTTCCATCATGTGCAGTCACGATACGGACAACCTTTCCGTCAGATGACTTCTGCGGGTTCCATGAACCCCCAGAGTCTTCAGATTAACTTACACCTTACAACGGTTCTTTTAAGAACCACCATACAACCAAGAAAGAAACAAAAGATTGCTCTTATACACTACACAAAAAAGAAAGTAAACACCTTTTCAATATCAATGTTTACTTGTATATTTTTAATGAAAATTAGAGTATTAAATATCAAATTAAAGGGAATTTGTCTTCCAGGCCATGAGGTAATCAAGAAGTGAAATTTTTTATGCATGATTGAACACACTTTTGTGTTCCAAAGTGCAAAAGCAAAAATTGTAAAACTTTCAAATCAAGTCAGACCCCTTGAAATTCACAATAACATGGCAAAGAAAAGGAAAACCATTATAACCACTAACATGGATTATTATGAAACCGAAAATCTGTATTTATTTACATAACTTTTCTGCCCTCAGTTTCTCTTTCTTTTAAGTCGATATCGTGTTGGCCGCCAAAATTGTCAATCAGTTCAACGCATGGATGTCTCAAAATGGATATTTCTCAGTGTAATCTACCCTGCGAAAAGTTTCTCCACTCCTGAACCGCAGTGGTGGATCCAAGGAAAGAACCAGCCACTCCCTTTTCCATGATGTCCCACCCATCCCCCCCCCCCCCCAATACACATGACTCAAGTTTGTACCCGAGAGTGTACTGCTTTGAAATAATTATGGTGGACTTGGTAATATTAAGTTAATGGAGGGTCCATCATATTCTTTCATCATATCAAGCGTAATACTATTATACATCCAGAACAGAGGGCAGCATATTAGCAGACTGGATTTTGAAAATGGGATTGTGCAGAATATAATACCTCTATTCTAGGCTCCAGTGTTTATACATTTCGTTGATATGATCAGATGATAGGATCGATTGTATACTCTTTATTACCTCTATATAGGTTTAATTTTTAGTTGGCTGTAAAGTCTAAGAGGTAAATTTGATTTTGACATTTTATGGGGAGAGATTTCTGCTGGTTACAGAAGAAATGTTTTGAAATTTCAAAGGTACATCGCGATATAATTTTGATTCTCTCTTCCCCCTCTCTCTGTCTCCCTCTCTCTCTTACCTTTCCCTTTTCATATTTCCTTTGTTTCTTTGCTTTTATGCTAGAGCCCTATTGAAGATGTTATGGAATTGGCTACCATGCAGTGAAATATTGACGGATGCAGGCGGGAGCGTAAGGGGCACGTGCCCCCTCTATTTTTTGGAAATCACACATCGAACATTCACAATTGATATAGCTAAATCTAAGAAAAGTGTCATCTGCGCCCCCTCTACATTCAAATTTGCTGTTTGCACCCCCTGTATTGCCAAATTGTGGATCTGCCCTGAATATCAATTAATAATTGTTGGTATTTTTTCAGTGCAGCCTTTCATCCTGAGGAAGTCTATATGGACTGAAGAATCTTCAGTCAAGCTTTATATCTTCTTCTCTCCCCCCCCCCCCCCCCCCCCTCCCCAC
The DNA here is from genome assembly GCA_025617745.1 of Heliocidaris erythrogramma. Taxonomy (NCBI): domain Eukaryota; kingdom Metazoa; phylum Echinodermata; class Echinoidea; order Camarodonta; family Echinometridae; genus Heliocidaris; species Heliocidaris erythrogramma. The sequence continues at coordinate 58,343,826 of CM046863.1, read as the reverse complement.
GGTGAGCCTTAAAAGGGGTACCCAATGCTGAAACAATGTTCATTTAAAAAGAGCATGTTTTTATGAGCAGAAAATCATCTGCCTAAAGTTTTTGTATAAATTTGTGTTGCCAGGAAAACCCCGAAATATGTTAAGATTTCAGGATATTTTGGCCCCTCAGCTGTGTCCCAATTTCAGCTAGGTACCCACAATGACGTCAAAGTGGTTACCTTACGCGCAATTCTAGCAAAATGCGCACAAGGTATGATACGTTTTGTACAGTCTAGCGCGCAACACAACTGCAATACGCGAACCTGGGTAACCACTTTCACGTCATACATCACACTCAAATTTTTAGGTCAAACCTTGACAATTCACAAATAATTTGCCAAAATGCATTGATTTTGATTGAAAATTATATCAAATTTTTAATGTTATTGTTCTTAGAATTCTATTCTCTATCATATATCAAAATATTTTAACCATTGTGTAATCCCTTTAACAGTATCTTAATAAATAAACCGAGCTGAAATAACCCTTTTTTAAATTCATGATAATCCTAAATGCATGTACACCCATGGAGCATTACTGCTACTTAGCACGAATATGTAACTAAGCTTTTCGGTTGCAGTCTTTGGCAGAATATTGAACCATGCAAAAATATGTGCTTCCAACAGTGTCAAAATTTCATACATTAAAATTCATGAGCGTACAGGTGCAAGTTAGAAGGCTCTATACTATGGCCCTGGCTATGCAAAGTCGAAGTCAGACTAATGGGGTGTTGCAAGAAAGTTGCGATTGATTGCAAGTTGCAACTGATCGGTACTGAACAATCAAAATCATTGTTGCAAGCGCATCTTCTTGAATTGACGGACCCTGAACCATTCAGAATGGTTGTTCTAATTTGCTTTACAATTTGCAATTGATTGCAATTTTCTTGCAACACCCCATATGTTTGTCATCATGATGATGAAGTCAACGACTTTAAGTTGCATCGAAAGATCAAGGTAAAATGTGCAACTGACTGAGTTGTATCATGCCCTAGCAATGGCTAAAAATGCACTAAAGACGCAAACTGGAACTGGGCCCTGATAAGTGTAAAAATGATGAAAAATAGTTGTCTCCAAGAGCACAAAACACTTTGTGGACTCAATTACAGGCGAGCAATGGAAGAGTGAAGAAAAAGTCGTGCACAAAATGCATTATAGAAAGAAGAGCCCCAGGGGGCACGACGCTCACCTGAGGTGGATCAATTCACATCTGGTGCATGTTCTCTCTAGCACCACCAGGAGATATGTCAGAAATTGAAACAACTAGGAAGATGTACATGAGATGACGTTAGAAATTTCCCCCCCCCCCCATGGTCTACAATGTCATGTATTATTTGAATCTCCTACATCTAAGGATGATTCCCACCAAGTGTGGTTGAATCATACAACAAATCATGCAAAGAATGTACATTTCCCCTCCTGCATATTAACCTTGCCCTCGCAGGACCCCTATGGGGCCACCCTGAGAATGTCATGAACAACTTTTTTTTATTCATCTTCAAGATGTATATATCTAAAACTTCTGGAGAAGAAGAATGTTTGAAATTTACATAGCTTTTACACTTGGGGGCTCTACCCCTGGGGCCACATGTACCATTTTTGCAACTTTGGATCCCCTACCCCTAAGGATGAATCCTACCAAGTTTGGTTGAATTCCGATCATGTGTTTTGGAGAAGATCAGAATGTACATTTTGCCTGGCAGCGCCCCCCCCCCCCCTCCAGTATGTTACCCCACAGGGCCCCTATAGGGCCACTCAGAGAAATTTCATGAACAACATTCATTCTTCATCTATAGAGGTATCTCCATACACAATACCAAGTCTGAGCTATGCCTGGGTCTGGAGAAGATGTTTGAAATTTACATAGCTTTTACAATTGGGGCCCTCCCCCTGGGCCCCCCTGGGGGCCACATGTACCATTTTAGCAACTTTGGATCCCCTACCCCTAAGGATGATTCATACCAAGTTTGGTTGAATTCCGATCTTGGGTTTTGGAGAAGATGAAAATGTAAAAGTGTAAAAACGGACGACGAAAAAATTTCCATCGCAATAGCTCACTCGAGCCTTAGGCTCAGGTGAGCTAAAAAACGTTATTATTTACATTCCCATAGGCACGATCGATACTGATAAGAAAATAAACAAGAACATAAATCAAATACTCATTAAAGGCCAAGTCCATCCTAAAAAAAGTTGATTTGAATAAATATAGAATACTGCATACTGAGCAGGATGTGCATATAACTGTTTTGCGAAATTGAGCAAAACTTTAAAATACCAGAACTTTCTTAGGCCAAAAAAAAAAAGTTGTTGTATTGGCGTAACGGGTCTCTGAAAAATAGGGTCGGTTGGTCGGGAGGGATTTTTTTTTTTTTTTTTTTTAACAACAGTATAATACATAATACACGCAGCTAGTTCTGTCCGCAGCACTTCCGGGTTTTCGATCACAATCGCGATCGCAAAGGCAGCACGATACGCGATATCGATAGTCAAAAAAAAAACAAAAAAACCTAGGGTCGCGACATTTTTAGGGTCGGGCGGGTTACGCCAATACAATTTTTTTTTTTTTGGCCTTATTTTACATCCTATTTTGATGAAATTTTCAGTGTTATGCTTGTTGGATTTTTCTCTATTTTTTATTCAAATCAACTTTTGTTAAGGTGGACTTGGCCTTTAATACCTTAACGTATTATATTCTAATAATTGGTAATTTAGGGCAGTGTGACGTTTGTTATCAGCAGTGCTACAGCACCACCACTTGTGAAGCAGCACACACAAAGTTCACAACATGGCTGATGCTAAGAATGTATGTTCTTCAAAGAAGGGCCGAACTTCAGCATTTTGATGTCTTCCATAGTTGCCATGAAAATGCAGAAATCAATACAACATGACAAAATGTTTCAGTTATTGGAGTTCCTGGGTGACTTGAATTCTTCTTCAACGCTTCCAGAAATATTGTGTTTCTGTAAAACTTTAAAGGTTTGGTTGGAGTTGGGCCATTCTTTTACTTAGATTTTCAATTGTCAGTGTATATGGCAAGCCATATAGATACACGATGGTTAGGTACTCTTCACAGAACAGTCTTGAATCTCGAGTGCAAATTTCAGTTCACATCAATTTAAAATATCGTGTTCGTGTATGCTGCTTGGCTTCCTCCGGAGTTGGCCGGTCATATGTAGACGATAGAGGCTGGGGAACATTCTGCAACAGAGGCATGTTGTCCCTCAAGGTCTTCGCTGAAAAGTTCATGCACGTAACCTAAACACAAAAGGATGAAATTATTTTAGCTATTAACAAATTTTTTTTGGCAGTCAATGCCCCACACATATTCAATGCTACTCTCAATTCATGGAAACTCTATAAAATATTGCCACTAGGCCAAAATTGTGACATGGAAACTGGATATAAAGAAATTTGATAAAATATTCAACTATAACGAAGTATATTTTCCAAGGCCAAATGGAAGTATTTTGGGTATTCACCATTAGAAATAGGAAGAAAAAAAATTATGCAACAAAGTTCCATCCTCCCATGGACCTCATTTTTGTTTCCCTCTATGTTGGCTTCATTTACCTGCATAGCATTCCTGTGTAGCTATATGCACACAACTTGGGTGCGAAGTAGTTGATGGTGCCATGGTACGCCTCAACACTGGATGTCTGCTGGCAAGGGTACATTTGCTTGATGTCACGTATCAGGTGCAGTGCCTCGCATATATCTTCTCGAGTTCAGATGCTGGCTTAGTACCTAAACAAGCAAACCAAAACAGAAAACTATAAGACAAAAAACAAGTACATTGCAGTGGACAGTACCTTCCACAATAAGCCACTTCGGAGATGCAATCTGAGCATGAGCAGATAAAGGTCATCTGTACCAAATTCTAAAACCCACTGACACTAATATTCGATATGTGCTCATGAATGTCATGTAATCATTATTCAATAAGCCATTTCGCTATCTCAGCGCCGCGGTGCATTGTGGGATAGAGTCGCGGATCGCTGGAGATAAACAAAGAGCGTTGCCATGCGTAACAGAGTGCAATACACACGGACCGAGTGCACCGAGTCGCGCTGGCCTGAGTGTTTTGCTCATTAAACTCGCAAAATATTGGATATTAGACCACTTTATATGACTCAAAATGACTGGAGACGATGTTCAGTTTAGTCTTGAACAAATTCAACAGTTAAGCTCATAAATACCTTTGGGCAACAATCATCAAGCTTGTTAATATGTTAGGATAAGGCTATATAACCAGATAAGTTTTGGGTCTTTAAGTACATTTGACTAATTGTGAAAGACACAATGACAACAAGATTTTTGTTTTCAATATGAACAATTTTTCCTTAAAATTAATGACATTTTCCCGTTAAAAGTTTGTCTGTACTACCTAATTAGCTCAGATGGTAAATATGGAATAAGATTTCGGTATTTTAATCACGATTTAAGTTGTGTTTTGTCACACGGCACGGCTCGGAAGTATTTTAATCGTAGTTATATTACAGTCCCACTTGTAATAAAATGTGTTATGTTTTAATTTACTGGTGGAATTTCGTTGAAAGCAATGTAGGAAAAATACATTTTAAACGAGACTAACAATACATATCAGGGCTTAGATATTTGCCAATGAAACTGCTTACATTCGTAAGTAACAAAATAGCGATAGAAATGAAGGAAATCCAGCGATTCTTGATATAGTACGGAGTACGAGTGAATGCACAATCGCACGGTCAGGTCCCTCAGGCTTGTTTGTTTATGTCCAAAAAATTGGAGACAAGAAAATGTCGCGCATGCGCAGTCAAGACTGCGAAAAGGCTTATTATGCACTAATGGTGCATTCCATGATATCCAGGTGGAAGTATTCTTTTTAAAGGGGGAAACAAAAGCTATTCATGAGGCACCTCTATCACTCCCAGAGTTATTTTTCTGAAGTGCACATAAAGGGACCCTCCATGTCTAAAATATCTGTGGATATTTGGGGTCATTTGTACCATGCGCTAACCCCGAACTGGCTTATTGCCCTTGTAAAAAAAAGAACATCCCTTCATTGCTATTATGTAAAAATATGTAGAACAGGCATCACATACATATTCACCCGTTCTACTTATTTCACATAATAGCAATGAAGGGATGTTCTTTTGTCTACCAGAGCAATTGTGGAGGGTACAATGAGGAGCTGTATATTTTGTCTGCTCTCTTTGTCATCGTCTTCATAGTGATAGTACATGCATTTCACAGTTGTGTACTTGCTCACAATAATACCACATGATTTCATACCACAGTTTTTAAGTTCCATTCTTTTCCTGTGATGCTGGAGAATTTCTGACATAGCAACCGCTACTGAGCATGTGCTCAACTAAGTGATAAGTACCTACAATGTTATTGTTTGGTTTATTTTAGGTGACCGATGATGTCATGATGAGACTCCAGGAGATATTTTTGAGGTAGGGCTAAAAGCCTAAATAAGTATAACATAATTTATTTTAAAAAATTGGAAATATTTAATACATATTGAGATAAAAAAAATGGTTGCTAATTTTGTACTGTAAATAGAAATACACATCAAGAGAAATCAATATTTAGCAGAATTCCATTGGTCCTTTAAGGCTCTCTTTTTTGTGTGTGTATGTGTGTATGGGGGGGGGGTGAAGAATACAGTCACATCACATCAGCTGAATATCTTAATTTTTGCAATATCTTGTTGACCTTGAAAATGGGAGATTTAGATTTGAGCTTAAAAATACATGCTAATCGTAATTTAGTGGTCACAGAATCAAAGACTAAAAATGTGTGATCATGAATTTAAAAAGAAAAATTGGGACGAAAGACTTACTGAGTTACTGTAATTTGATTTTGGATCCATTTTACAACACGGCAATCCCTAGTTCCCGAACTCTCATAGAGACTCGAGTATATGTATCCAAATACTTTAACATTTAAAAAACTAACCTGGTGAGATCCATGCTTTTTCCTGAATGGTTTGGTCATTCAAAGGTGCATGTGAGCAGGTCTTGAAATGGATGTTATTATGAGTATGAACACAGAGTTCCATTTTGCGGCCATCACATCTGGGTTGACATCTGGCGTTGAACAAGCAGTCCAGTACATGCGGTTGGTGATGCTCTTTATCCAGGGCAAAATGCACTCACGGTCCTTCCTCATGCCACATGTCCGGAGCTTCTTCTTGAGACCTAGCGCCCCTTACGCTCCCGCCTGCATCTGTCAATGATATTCCACTGCAGGGTAGCCAATTCCGTAGCATCTTCAATAGGGCTAGCTCTAGCATAAAAGCAAAGAAACAAAGGAAAGATGAAAAGGGAAAGGTAAGAGAGAGAGAATGAGTGAGAGGGAGACAGGGAGAGAGGGGGGGGGGGGGGGGGGGAGGGAGAGAGAATCAAAATTATATCGCGATGTACCTTTGAAATTTCTCAACATTTCTTCTGTAACCGGCAGAAATTTCTCCCCATAAAATGTCAAAATCACATTTACCTTTTTCAGACTTTACAGCCAACTAAAAAAAAACCCTATATTTTATAGAGGTAATAAAGAGTATACAATTAATCCTATCATCTGATCATATCGAATTAGCGCTAGATCTAGTTTTAAGTTAGATCTTAGTAAAACAGTATCGAAATGCCAACCCCCTGTCCAGGCCCTATACTATACTCTATACTAGCAAATGAAATGGTGATGCAATTCACTTCAGTACGGCCCAGTATTCACACTAAAGTATTTCCTGTTCAAGCCTCTAGTCTCTAGACTATTTCCATCACTCTCTTATTCAGTCTCACCTGGCAGGTAGATTGAGTTTATTCCATCAAAATCGCGAATTTTTGTACTCATTAACAAGTTAAGTCTTTTAAGGCTGTCTAACTTGTGAGCCTCCGCCTGCGATCTCGCAAAGCGATACCATTGATTGTCATTGAGAGTCGAGTCCGACGACTGTGAACGGAGGAGCAAGCGAAGACTAACCAAAATAGACTAGGCCTACCGCTACAGTACGGCGAATTTAGCTTAATGATGCATTAAATTTAAAACCATAAATAATCACACTCACAGCCAACATGGCCAAGGCGAGACTTTATGGCCTTCTCGTGAAATAAGCCACTGCCTGGTCATCGAGTGTGTACACACTGCCGTGTAAAGTCAATGGAGGATGTGAACCCTCATTTACACGCAATAAACTGCATGTACTAAATGGATGCGGGTGGCTTATTTCACGAGAATGCTGACTTGATGAGAGGAAAGGGAGATAGCAGTAATGCAACTTCAAATGAGGCTACAGTATTTTTGTAATAAACCAGGCGCAGGAGCCTACGAATGTGCATGCCAGGAATTAGCACTATGAACACGATCAAAAAAAGCGGACAAAATATACAGCTCCTCATTGTACCCTCAACAATTGTTCTGGTAACAAAAGAACATCCCTTCATTGCTATTAATAATAATAGAACAGGTGTATATGCATGTGACACCTGTTCTATAATTTACATACTTTTACAATTATTTGAATTAATACTATGTTCTATTGACAGTTTTGTCTAACATAACAAGTTAGGCCTAGTAGTAGTACCAGAGCAAGTGTGGGAGGTAAAATGAGGAGCTGTATATTTTGTCCGCTTCTTTGTTCGCCATGTTCATAGTGTAGGCCGGATTATTAATTGTGAAAGAACTAAGTTGTTATACTCACTCGTGACCGTCATGACCGTGTTCGAATCCTTGCATCACTTGACTTATCTCATTCTCACAATCATGACAATAGACAATTGTGACTATTGTCAATAGGCTGAAACCTAAACGCGATAGTCTTCGTTTTATATTGATGGATGCTACTATTAAATGCTAGATCTGTACTGTGTAGGAGTGTAGCTTCCTTGACCATCATTGGCATGCAAAGTTGGAATTTAGGGGCAAATCCTCCGCTTTCTTTCAGTTTATCAGCAACTTCACATGTTGGTTCGAAGTGATTTCTCTGGAAATGGGCACTGACTGACTGGCAGTGCACACCGTTACGAATTCACTGTACCGTACCCGGCGCTGCAAAATCCTTGCGTGTACCGGTACTCTTCACAAAATTGATCCATTTTTTCCTATAACTGTTGGATTCTTAGGGAAACGATGGAAACTGACAGCCATATCTTTATCCTTATTTGTCTTCCTGCATCCACCAACAACGCAGTTAGTCGGCATTTTTGACGATGGAACTGTCAAAGAAGACTAATAACTGAGGTCGATGCGGGGTCGATGTAAACTACGAATACGATGATTACGAATTGCTCATTATAATTACGCGCAGCATGCATGTCAGCTAGCTATATAGTACTAGCCAGGCGGCGCGAGGCCAGGCCAGGTCGAAGCGAGATCGACTACTTGACATGACGTCACGCGGTTGACCTTCGGTCACGTGACAGTATACCATATGTTTCACAAACCGTGTTAGAAATCCTTACAAAATAACATTTTCAATTATATGCTATAAAAATACTAAGGACTTTTAAGGTGCCAATTATGAAGAATTGTGTTACTTAATCAACATCCTTACCATATAAAACAATAATTTGCAAATTTAAACCATACAAAAACCGTAAGACCCCCTCTTTAAAGAGGGGGTCTCATGGCGAAAAAAAAAATTGGGGGGTTTTCAGGGTGTGAAAGTATACAGTTTAAGGAATAAATACCTGTATTACCTTTCTAATTGTCTGAAGGGAACTATATGTATTTCAAGGATGAAAATGCACCTTTTAACCGTTTTTGAACTCACGATCAGCTGTTCCGATAAACAAAGCCATCCTCATGAATATGCAAATTTTGACCCCTTACGTCATGTCAAGTAGTCGTGTCAGCATCAAAGTCAGCAGCATCGTAGCGCGCGCTAGCATGCATAGCATGATCTATATGATATTTGCGTATGCCAATGAAATGGCGGACGAGTGCGAAGCTGTTTACGTGATCGAAGAAGAATGTGAGGATTCCCCCTTCGAAAGTTCTTCATCTGAATCCGACAATGAGGTTATCGAGAGGGATGATCATGTGGAAGAACGACAAGAGGGAGACGTGATTGTGGAGGCGGCGAGTATAGCATAATATGGGAGCAGAGCCTTACCAGTTCGAACCCAGGGCCAAGCTGCAACGGCTGGCTCGTCCACCGGATTCAACCCAGCATGAGACCACCGAAGACGATCGATGTATGATGGGAACCATCTGGTACGTTTCGTCTTCGATACTACGATAGTCAAAATTAGTCAGACAATTTTTATGCCTTATCATTACATTATTCCCTGTTCAACCCCATACCGTTGTTGATTAAATAGCAATGCATGAAGAAAAAAAAATAACCTCAGCCTCTCACTCTCAGAGTCAGACTCTCGGCTCGCTCAATCTGGTCTTCAAAAAGTTCAACTTCGTCTTCAATTCAACAAACAAGTTCAATTAAAGTTAGACAAAACTCGAATTTCATTTTCAGTACTCAGACTCAGAGGCTCAGAATAGCCTCATTTGATCCATTACTAGAGTACATTAGGTCTGTGAGCTAAATTTTGTCAGGCCTGAGCTGGATTGGGGCACACCAAAATGACTAATTTTCCTAAATAACACTGGGAAGAATACTGAGAAATGTTGAGTGTTCCATAAATTACTGTGTCAAATTAAAAAACTTTGTCGTTGGACAAATGCTGTTTAGGGTTTCAAAAATTAGTACTGTCACTGTGTGAATTAATTTTTTATGCGTTCCCAGTTCGACCTATACTATAGGATGCTGAAGGTACATGTATAATTGTTTTTAAATATAACTTATAAGTTTATAATGATGAGTGATTTCTGTCCGAAGGGGAGAGCTTGTGCCTTTTAGTTTTGTGGCAACAAGCTGTAGGTAGACCGGTCAACCGCACTTGGTCAAATTTGTTTTCATCCAGTGGGGGGTTGTATTTATAACTTTATCATTTAATGTTGTGTTCCATGTTTACATTTGATGATATTCTCTTTTTTTTTTCTTTCTACTTCAGGAGACCGAGACATGTGGCATACCGGCAGCTAGCAAGGTGGTGCTGGGGCTACCTCGGAAAGGAAGTGTGAGTCCCTCTTCCATCATGTGCAGTCACGATACGGACAACCTTTCCGTCAGATGACTTCTGCGGGTTCCATGAACCCCCAGAGTCTTCAGATTAACTTACACCTTACAACGGTTCTTTTAAGAACCACCATACAACCAAGAAAGAAACAAAAGATTGCTCTTATACACTACACAAAAAAGAAAGTAAACACCTTTTCAATATCAATGTTTACTTGTATATTTTTAATGAAAATTAGAGTATTAAATATCAAATTAAAGGGAATTTGTCTTCCAGGCCATGAGGTAATCAAGAAGTGAAATTTTTTATGCATGATTGAACACACTTTTGTGTTCCAAAGTGCAAAAGCAAAAATTGTAAAACTTTCAAATCAAGTCAGACCCCTTGAAATTCACAATAACATGGCAAAGAAAAGGAAAACCATTATAACCACTAACATGGATTATTATGAAACCGAAAATCTGTATTTATTTACATAACTTTTCTGCCCTCAGTTTCTCTTTCTTTTAAGTCGATATCGTGTTGGCCGCCAAAATTGTCAATCAGTTCAACGCATGGATGTCTCAAAATGGATATTTCTCAGTGTAATCTACCCTGCGAAAAGTTTCTCCACTCCTGAACCGCAGTGGTGGATCCAAGGAAAGAACCAGCCACTCCCTTTTCCATGATGTCCCACCCATCCCCCCCCCCCCCAATACACATGACTCAAGTTTGTACCCGAGAGTGTACTGCTTTGAAATAATTATGGTGGACTTGGTAATATTAAGTTAATGGAGGGTCCATCATATTCTTTCATCATATCAAGCGTAATACTATTATACATCCAGAACAGAGGGCAGCATATTAGCAGACTGGATTTTGAAAATGGGATTGTGCAGAATATAATACCTCTATTCTAGGCTCCAGTGTTTATACATTTCGTTGATATGATCAGATGATAGGATCGATTGTATACTCTTTATTACCTCTATATAGGTTTAATTTTTAGTTGGCTGTAAAGTCTAAGAGGTAAATTTGATTTTGACATTTTATGGGGAGAGATTTCTGCTGGTTACAGAAGAAATGTTTTGAAATTTCAAAGGTACATCGCGATATAATTTTGATTCTCTCTTCCCCCTCTCTCTGTCTCCCTCTCTCTCTTACCTTTCCCTTTTCATATTTCCTTTGTTTCTTTGCTTTTATGCTAGAGCCCTATTGAAGATGTTATGGAATTGGCTACCATGCAGTGAAATATTGACGGATGCAGGCGGGAGCGTAAGGGGCACGTGCCCCCTCTATTTTTTGGAAATCACACATCGAACATTCACAATTGATAAAGCTAAATCTAAGAAAAGTGTCATCTGCGCCCCCTCTACATTCAAATTTGCTGTTTGCACCCCCTGTATTGCCAAATTGTGGATCTGCCCTGAATATCAATTAATAATTGTTGGTATTTTTTCAGTGCAGCCTTTCATCCTGAGGAAGTCTATATGGACTGAAGAATCTTCAGTCAAGCTTTATATCTTCTTCTCTCCCCCCCCCCCCCCCTCCCCACGGTGAGCCTTAAAAGGGGTACCCAATGCTGAAACAATGTTCATTTAAAAAGAGCATGTTTTTATGAGCAGAAAATCATCTGCCTAAAGTTTTTGTATAAATTTGTGTTGCCAGGAAAACCCCGAAATATGTTAAGATTTCAGGATATTTTGGCCCCTCAGCTGTGTCCCAATTTCAGCTAGGTACCCACAATGACGTCAAAGTGGTTACCTTACACGCAATTCTAGCAAAATGCGCACAAGGTATGATACGTTTTGTACAGTCTAGCGCGCAACACAACTGCAATACGCGAACCTGGGTAACCACTTTCACGTCATACATCACACTCAAATTTTTAGGTCAAACCTTGACAATTCACAAATAATTTGCCAAAATGCATTGATTTTGATTGAAAATTATATCAAATTTTTAATGTTATTGTTCTTAGAATTCTATTCTCTATCATATATCAAAATATTTTAACCATTGTGTAATCCCTTTAACAGTATCTTAATAAATAAACCGAGCTGAAATAACCCTTTTTTAAATTCATGATAATCCTAAATGCATGTACACCCATGGAGCATTACTGCTACTTAGCACGAATATGTAACTAAGCTTTTCGGTTGCAGTCTTTGGCAGAATATTGAACCATGCAAAAATATGTGCTTCCAACAGTGTCAAAATTTCATACATTAAAATTCATGAGCGTACAGGTGCAAGTTAGAAGGCTCTATACTATGGCCCTGGCTATGCAAAGTCGAAGTCAGACTAATGGGGTGTTGCAAGAAAGTTGCGATTGATTGCAAGTTGCAACTGATCGGTACTGAACAATCAAAATCATTGTTGCAAGCGCATCTTCTTGAATTGACGGACCCTGAACCATTCAGAATGGTTGTTCTAATTTGCTTTACAATTTGCAATTGATTGCAATTTTCTTGCAACACCCCATATGTTTGTCATCATGATGATGAAGTCAACGACTTTAAGTTGCATCGAAAGATCAAGGTAAAATGTGCAACTGACTGAGTTGTATCATGCCCTAGCAATGGCTAAAAATGCACTAAAGACGCAAACTGGAACTGGGCCCTGATAAGTGTAAAAATGATGAAAAATAGTTGTCTCCAAGAGCACAAAACACTTTGTGGACTCAATTACAGGCGAGCAATGGAAGAGTGAAGAAAAAGTCGTGCACAAAATGCATTATAGAAAGAAGAGCCCCAGGGGGCACGACGCTCACCTGAGGTGGATCAATTCACATCTGGTGCATGTTCTCTCTAGCACCACCAGGAGATATGTCAGAAATTGAAACAACTAGGAAGATGTACATGAGATGACGTTAGAAATTCCCCCCCCCCCCCCATGGTCTACAATGTCATGTATTATTTGAATCTCCTACATCTAAGGATGATTCCCACCAAGTGTGGTTGAATCATACAACAAATCATGCAAAGAATGTACATTTCCCCTCCTGCATATTAACCTTGCCCTCGCAGGACCCCTATGGGGCCACCCTGAGAATGTCATGAACAACTTTTTTTTATTCATCTTCAAGATGTATATATCTAAAACTTCTGGAGAAGAAGAATGTTTGAAATTTACATAGCTTTTACACTTGGGGGCTCTACCCTGGGGCCACATGTACCATTTTTGCAACTTTGGATCCCCTACCCCTAAGGATGAATCCTACCAAGTTTGGTTGAATTCCGATCATGTGTTTTGGAGAAGATCAGAATGTACATTTTGCCTGGCAGCGCCCCCCCCCCCCCCTCCAGTATGTTACCCCCACAGGGCCCCTATAGGGCCACTCAGAGAAATTTCATGAACAACATTCATTCTTCATCTATAGAGGTATCTCCATACACAATACCAAGTCTGAGCTATGCCTGGGTCTGGAGAAGATGTTTGAAATTTACATAGCTTTTACAATTGGGGCCCTCCCCCTGGGCCCCCCTGGGGGCCACATGTACCATTTTAGCAACTTTGGATCCCCTACCCCTAAGGATGATTCATACCAAGTTTGGTTGAATTCCGATCTTGGGTTTTGGAGAAGATGAAAATGTAAAAGTGTAAAAACGGACGACGAAAAAATTTCCATCGCAATAGCTCACTCGAGCCTTAGGCTCAGGTGAGCTAAAAAACGTTATTATTTACATTCCCATAGGCACGATCGATACTGATAAGAAAATAAACAAGAACATAAATCAAATACTCATTAAAGGCCAAGTCCATCCTAAAAAAAGTTGATTTGAATAAATATAGAATACTGCATACTGAGCAGGATGTGCATATAACTGTTTTGCGAAATTGAGCAAAACTTTAAAATACCAGAACTTTCTTAGGCCAAAAAAAAAAAGTTGTTGTATTGGCGTAACGGGTCTCTGAAAAATAGGGTCGGTTGGTCGGGAGGGATTTTTTTTTTTTTAACAACAGTATAATACATAATACACGCAGCTAGTTCTGTCCGCAGCACTTCCGGGTTTTCGATCACAATCGCGATCGCAAAGGCAGCACGATACGCGATATCGATAGTCAAAAAAAAAAAAAAAAAACCTAGGGTCGCGACATTTTTAGGGTCGGGCGGGTTACGCCAATACAATTTTTTTTTTTTGGCCTTATTTTACATCCTATTTTGATGAAATTTTCAGTGTTATGCTTGTTGGATTTTTCTCTATTTTTTATTCAAATCAACTTTTGTTAAGGTGGACTTGGCCTTTAATACCTTAACGTATTATATTCTAATAATTGGTAATTTAGGGCAGTGTGACGTTTGTTATCAGCAGTGCTACAGCACCACCACTTGTGAAGCAGCACACACAAAGTTCACAACATGGCTGATGCTAAGAATGTATGTTCTTCAAAGAAGGGCCGAACTTCAGCATTTTGATGTCTTCCATAGTTGCCATGAAAATGCAGAAATCAATACAACATGACAAAATGTTTCAGTTATTGGAGTTCCTGGGTGACTTGAATTCTTCTTCAACGCTTCCAGAAATATTGTGTTTCTGTAAAACTTTAAAGGTTTGGTTGGAGTTGGGCCATTCTTTTACTTAGATTTTCAATTGTCAGTGTATATGGCAAGCCATATAGATACACGATGGTTAGGTACTCTTCACAGAACAGTCTTGAATCTCGAGTGCAAATTTCAGTTCACATCAATTTAAAATATCGTGTTCGTGTATGCTGCTTGGCTTCCTCCGGAGTTGGCCGGTCATATGTAGACGATAGAGGCTGGGGAACATTCTGCAACAGAGGCATGTTGTCCCTCAAGGTCTTCGCTGAAAAGTTCATGCACGTAACCTAAACACAAAAGGATGAAATTATTTTAGCTATTAACAAATTTTTTTTGGCAGTCAATGCCCCACACATATTCAATGCTACTCTCAATTCATGGAAACTCTATAAAATATTGCCACTAGGCCAAAATTGTGACATGGAAACTGGATATAAAGAAATTTGATAAAATATTCAACTATAACGAAGTATATTTTCCAAGGCCAAATGGAAGTATTTTGGGTATTCACCATTAGAAATAGGAAGAAAAAAAATTATGCAACAAAGTTCCATCCTCCCATGGACCTCATTTTTGTTTCCCTCTATGTTGGCTTCATTTACCTGCATAGCATTCCTGTGTAGCTATATGCACACAACTTGGGTGCGAAGTAGTTGATGGTGCCATGGTACGCCTCAACACTGGATGTCTGCTGGCAAGGGTACATTTGCTTGATGTCACGTATCAGGTGCAGTGCCTCGCATATATCTTCTCGAGTTCAGATGCTGGCTTAGTACCTAAACAAGCAAACCAAAACAGAAAACTATAAGACAAAAAACAAGTACATTGCAGTGGACAGTACCTTCCACAATAAGCCACTTCGGAGATGCAATCTGAGCATGAGCAGATAAAGGTCATCTGTACCAAATTCTAAAACCCACTGACACTAATATTCGATATGTGCTCATGAATGTCATGTAATCATTATTCAATAAGCCATTTCGCTATCTCAGCGCCGCGGTGCATTGTGGGATAGAGTCGCGGATCGCTGGAGATAAACAAAGAGCGTTGCCATGCGTAACAGAGTGCAATACACACGGACCGAGTGCACCGAGTCGCGCTGGCCTGAGTGTTTTGCTCATTAAACTCGCAAAATATTGGATATTAGACCACTTTATATGACTCAAAATGACTGGAGACGATGTTCAGTTTAGTCTTGAACAAATTCAACAGTTAAGCTCATAAATACCTTTGGGCAACAATCATCAAGCTTGTTAATATGTTAGGATAAGGCTATATAACCAGATAAGTTTTGGGTCTTTAAGTACATTTGACTAATTGTGAAAGACACAATGACAACAAGATTTTTGTTTTCAATATGAACAATTTTTCCTTAAAATTAATGACATTTTCCCGTTAAAAGTTTGTCTGTACTACCTAATTAGCTCAGATGGTAAATATGGAATAAGATTTCGGTATTTTAATCACGATTTAAGTTGTGTTTTGTCACACGGCACGGCTCGGAAGTATTTTAATCGTAGTTATATTACAGTCCCACTTGTAATAAAATGTGTTATGTTTTAATTTACTGGTGGAATTTCGTTGAAAGCAATGTAGGAAAAATACATTTTAAACGAGACTAACAATACATATCAGGGCTTAGATATTTGCCAATGAAACTGCTTACATTCGTAAGTAACAAAATAGCGATAGAAATGAAGGAAATCCAGCGATTCTTGATATAGTACGGAGTACGAGTGAATGCACAATCGCACGGTCAGGTCCCTCAGGCTTGTTTGTTTATGTCCAAAAAATTGGAGACAAGAAAATGTCGCGCATGCGCAGTCAAGACTGCGAAAAGGCTTATTATGCACTAATGGTGCATTCCATGATATCCAGGTGGAAGTATTCTTTTTAAAGGGGGAAACAAAAGCTATTCATGAGGCACCTCTATCACTCCCAGAGTTATTTTTCTGAAGTGCACATAAAGGGACCCTCCATGTCTAAAATATCTGTGGATATTTGGGGTCATTTGTACCATGCGCTAACCCCGAACTGGCTTATTGCCCTTGTAAAAAAAAGAACATCCCTTCATTGCTATTATGTAAAAATATGTAGAACAGGCATCACATACATATTCACCCGTTCTACTTATTTCACATAATAGCAATGAAGGGATGTTCTTTTGTCTACCAGAGCAATTGTGGAGGGTACAATGAGGAGCTGTATATTTTGTCTGCTCTCTTTGTCATCGTCTTCATAGTGATAGTACATGCATTTCACAGTTGTGTACTTGCTCACAATAATACCACATGATTTCATACCACAGTTTTTAAGTTCCATTCTTTTCCTGTGATGCTGGAGAATTTCTGACATAGCAACCGCTACTGAGCATGTGCTCAACTAAGTGATAAGTACCTACAATGTTATTGTTTGGTTTATTTTAGGTGACCGATGATGTCATGATGAGACTCCAGGAGATATTTTTGAGGTAGGGCTAAAAGCCTAAATAAGTATAACATAATTTATTTTAAAAAATTGGAAATATTTAATACATATTGAGATAAAAAAAATGGTTGCTAATTTTGTACTGTAAATAGAAATACACATCAAGAGAAATCAATATTTAGCAGAATTCCATTGGTCCTTTAAGGCTCTCTTTTTTGTGTGTGTATGTGTGTATGGGGGGGGGGTGAAGAATACAGTCACATCACATCAGCTGAATATCTTAATTTTTGCAATATCTTGTTGACCTTGAAAATGGGAGATTTAGATTTGAGCTTAAAAATACATGCTAATCGTAATTTAGTGGTCACAGAATCAAAGACTAAAAATGTGTGATCATGAATTTAAAAAGAAAAATTGGGACGAAAGACTTACTGAGTTACTGTAATTTGATTTTGGATCCATTTTACAACACGGCAATCCCTAGTTCCCGAACTCTCATAGAGACTCGAGTATATGTATCCAAATACTTTAACATTTAAAAAACTAACCTGGTGAGATCCATGCTTTTTCCTGAATGGTTTGGTCATTCAAAGGTGCATGTGAGCAGGTCTTGAAATGGATGTTATTATGAGTATGAACACAGAGTTCCATTTTGCGGCCATCACATCTGGGTTGACATCTGGCGTTGAACAAGCAGTCCAGTACATGCGGTTGGTGATGCTCTTTATCCAGGGCAAAATGCACTCACGGTCCTTCCTCATGCCACATGTCCGGAGCTTCTTCTTGAGACCTAGCGCCCCTTACGCTCCCGCCTGCATCTGTCAATGATATTCCACTGCAGGGTAGCCAATTCCGTAGCATCTTCAATAGGGCTAGCTCTAGCATAAAAGCAAAGAAACAAAGGAAAGATGAAAAGGGAAAGGTAAGAGAGAGAGAATGAGTGAGAGGGAGACAGGGAGAGAGGGGGGGGGGGGAGGGAGAGAGAATCAAAATTATATCGCGATGTACCTTTGAAATTTCTCAACATTTCTTCTGTAACCGGCAGAAATTTCTCCCCATAAAATGTCAAAATCACATTTACCTTTTTCAGACTTTACAGCCAACTAAAAAAAACCCTATATTTTATAGAGGTAATAAAGAGTATACAATTAATCCTATCATCTGATCATATCGAATTAGCGCTAGATCTAGTTTTAAGTTAGATCTTAGTAAAACAGTATCGAAATGCCAACCCCCTGTCCAGGCCCTATACTATACTCTATACTAGCAAATGAAATGGTGATGCAATTCACTTCAGTACGGCCCAGTATTCACACTAAAGTATTTCCTGTTCAAGCCTCTAGTCTCTAGACTATTTCCATCACTCTCTTATTCAGTCTCACCTGGCAGGTAGATTGAGTTTATTCCATCAAAATCGCGAATTTTTGTACTCATTAACAAGTTAAGTCTTTTAAGGCTGTCTAACTTGTGAGCCTCCGCCTGCGATCTCGCAAAGCGATACCATTGATTGTCATTGAGAGTCGAGTCCGACGACTGTGAACGGAGGAGCAAGCGAAGACTAACCAAAATAGACTAGGCCTACCGCTACAGTACGGCGAATTTAGCTTAATGATGCATTAAATTTAAAACCATAAATAATCACACTCACAGCCAACATGGCCAAGGCGAGACTCTTTGGCCTTCTCGTGAAATAAGCCACTGCCTGGTCATCGAGTGTGTACACACTGCCGTGTAAAGTCAATGGAGGATGTGAACCCTCATTTACACGCAATAAACTGCATGTACTAAATGGATGCGGGTGGCTTATTTCACGAGAATGCTGACTTGATGAGAGGAAAGGGAGATAGCAGTAATGCAACTTCAAATGAGGCTACAGTATTTTTGTAATAAACCAGGCGCAGGAGCCTACGAATGTGCATGCCAGGAATTAGCACTATGAACACGATCAAAAAAAGCGGACAAAATATACAGCTCCTCATTGTACCCTCAACAATTGTTCTGGTAACAAAAGAACATCCCTTCATTGCTATTAATAATAATAGAACAGGTGTATATGCATGTGACACCTGTTCTATAATTTACATACTTTTACAATTATTTGAATTAATACTATGTTCTATTGACAGTTTTGTCTAACATAACAAGTTAGGCCTAGTAGTAGTACCAGAGCAAGTGTGGGAGGTAAAATGAGGAGCTGTATATTTTGTCCGCTTCTTTGTTCGCCATGTTCATAGTGTAGTAGGCCGGATTATTAATTGTGAAAGAACTAAGTTGTTATACTCACTCGTGACCGTCATGACCGTGTTCGAATCCTTGCATCACTTGACTTATCTCATTCTCACAATCATGACAATAGACAATTGTGACTATTGTCAATAGGCTGAAACCTAAACGCGATAGTCTTCGTTTTATATTGATGGATGCTACTATTAAATGCTAGATCTGTACTGTGTAGGAGTGTAGCTTCCTTGACCATCATTGGCATGCAAAGTTGGAATTTAGGGGCAAATCCTCCGCTTTCTTTCAGTTTATCAGCAACTTCACATGTTGGTTCGAAGTGATTTCTCTGGAAATGGGCACTGACTGACTGGCAGTGCACACCGTTACGAATTCACTGTACCGTACCCGGCGCTGCAAAATCCTTGCGTGTACCGGTACTCTTCACAAAATTGATCCATTTTTTCCTATAACTGTTGGATTCTTAGGGAAACGATGGAAACTGACAGCCATATCTTTATCCTTATTTGTCTTCCTGCATCCACCAACAACGCAGTTAGTCGGCATTTTTGACGATGGAACTGTCAAAGAAGACTAATAACTGAGGTCGATGCGGGGTCGATGTAAACTACGAATACGATGATTACGAATTGCTCATTATAATTACGCGCAGCATGCATGTCAGCTAGCTATGTACTAGCCAGGCGAGGCCAGGCCAGGCGGGCCAGGTCGAAGCGAGATCGACTACTTGACATGACGTCACGCGGTTGACCTTCGGTCACGTGACAGTATACCATATGTTTCACAAACCGTGTTAGAAATCCTTACAAAATAACATTTTCAATTATATGCTATAAAAATACTAAGGACTTTTAA
Source organism: Heliocidaris erythrogramma (assembly GCA_025617745.1). Classification (NCBI taxonomy): domain Eukaryota; kingdom Metazoa; phylum Echinodermata; class Echinoidea; order Camarodonta; family Echinometridae; genus Heliocidaris; species Heliocidaris erythrogramma. Next base: position 58,323,691 of record CM046863.1, on the reverse strand, counting down.
GGTGCCAATTATGAAGAATTGTGTTACTTAATCAACATCCTTACCATATAAAACAATAATTTGCAAATTTAAACCATACAAAAACCCGTAAGACCCCTCTTTAAAATGAAAATCGTACCGTAAGAAAATTATACATAAAACATATGGGAGAACCGAACAGAAATGATTTTTATGCTCATAATTTTGGGCTTGACCGACTGCACTAGATTTAGTTAGCCTAGCCCTAGGCCTAGGTTAGCGCTATGGAGCAGTTAAGACCCCCTCTCCTGGACCTAGGCTAGCCTATACCACCGTCTAGAGTCTACTCTAGGCCACTGTACTTCTCCTTTTCACAATTTAGAAGAGCCTACATAGTAGGCTATAGGCCTACCTAAATTGCTATTTTAGACTTAGCCTTTAGGCAGGCCTCGGCTAGGCTCCACGAAGCTAGCTAGTCCCGTTGATCGCCCGACTAACAGTTAGGGCTAGCACTAAGTACATCGGCGGCCTGCTAGCCCAGTCGTCTTTTATTAACGTTAACTATAGTATTAGCCCTAAGTTAGATCTATAAAAGTTGGCGTTAGATCTACTGTAGATCTGTTAGTGTTACAGGTCTACTCAGCCTCAGGTCTCAGTCTAGCCCCGGGACGCTGCCACGAAGCCCGAACAATTAAACACATTTTGATCTCACCTCTTGATATGGCAGTCAGTGTTATAATTATGTCGGTATGTCGGATCGACCGGTGCATGCTAGGCGCGGCTCTCTATCATATATCATATCATTATTTTGTGTACAAAATTCCACAATGCGCGTATGCCGACTGTCGACGCGACTGCGCTTCGCGGCGCGGCGCGCACAGCTAGCTCACGCATAGATCTATAAATAGGTCAACTAAAGTCTAAAACCTGCGAAACGTGAATTCATGGAAGGTGTATTCGTATGTTTTAATCATAGTCATAGCTAACGGTGTCAGCAGCCCAGCGGACCATTTAAGCATCCTCCCTAGTATAGCATGCTAAAATATAGGGTAGAATACTTACTTATCATTACATTAGAATACGGATGTCCTTTTAAGAATTTTGACTTGGAAAAAATCTAAGATTTCATACCTTACTCAGTGGCGGATCCGGGGGGGGGGGGGGGGCACAGGGGGCACGTGCCCCCCGGCACCCAAAAAAAGCTTTTTTTGTTTTTGCTCGTCCAGAGAGACACAAAAATACTGAGGACCTTTTTTTTTGCTTGTCAGAGAATTTTGGAGTGAAAAGGAGACACACTAAAATGCTGAGGACCTTTTTTGGGAGGGCTTGTCAGAGAATTTGTTGTGTGTGTGTGTGCCCACCCCCGCCCCTCCCCCTCCCCCGTTTACTAAATTCTAGATCCGCCACTGTTACTCTGAACAATCGGATAAGAATTTAAGAAAAAAGTTCTTACCAAATATCTTTATATTGAATAAGCATTTTGAAGATTTTTTCTTAAGAAAAAAGATGAGAAAAAGTTCATAAATATCATTCTTAAGTAGTTTATAGAATACGGGCCCAGGTGGATATTTTGGTAATTAAAAGTCAACATATTAACTAGCCCATTTCATGTCAAATGTATGGATTAAAAAACATGAACCAGGACACACAAAGGCATGCTAATAAAAAGGAAACCCGCGATAGATTTTTACTAGATTTTCCTTTTCTTCTACATTCTGTTTTCTTTGTTCATTATTTTAGAAAGATGTTTTAAATGTAAATTTTCTTTCAATAATAATACCACGTGCATGATCGTGCTTATGAAATGTTTGACTCATATTAGTTGGTTTGATAATCATTGTACCAATAAATGTAATTATATAAGCTTGCATATATGATTTGCTATCTTAACTTGATTATTTGTAAAAATGTTATTTTGATTATGGAAGTAATTAGAAGAATCTTAAAACAAAAGATGTAGTAATTACTTACTGTTCCATATACAAACTAGATGATATCAAACGTGTCGAAGGCTCAACGAGATCAATTAATTTCTCCTCCGGTCCGGATACTACCCCTGACAATATCACTTCGTTCCCGATCAGAAGACCCAGTCCTCTCATCGTCTCTACATTCTTCTTCTCTGACCGGAGTGTATCGGGTGCTTTAAGCCTGATGCGCGTGAGCTCCTGTCCCGTCAGACGTCGACGAAGACCAGTCTGGATCTGAGATATGTCTTCTTTCCCTACATCATCGATAGTGATATCGATCTCTCGCACGCCAGGTAAAGAAGAGAACAGACCTTCGTAGCTTTGCGACGTCACTCTCTCGGCTATCAGTTTTGTGATGGATGGAAGCTCAGGAGGAAATGACGGGAAACTGAGAGAGGAGTCTGAGATGGAGAGGTGGTAAAGAGAGGCGACGGATCTGAGGCAGGACCACAACTTTTCGTTCATCTCTGTAGATAGATGGCAGTACTTTATCTCAAGCTTAGAATTCTGCAATGAAATGCAAAGAGACACTTTGTCACATTCACACGCTTCGGGATACTACTACAATGCATGACAATATATGTAGGGAATGAAAGTATATTGAAAAGAAAGTCAAAAATCTTGCTTCAGTGATAATCAAGCAAATAATTTATTTCATTTTTTTTACAGAAAGTGCCACCACTTTGTTGTAAACTCCCCATCAGGCAGAGAATTTCATTTGTTGGTATATTTTAGAGCTACGTGGACGTATCAGTATTGCAAGTCTACTTACCTGAACGGCGCAGCTGTCGTAGTTTAGAGATCCACATTCACTCCTACATGATATATGACAAAGAAATGAGAAAATGTGGTTCAATACGTTTGTAAGAAATGAAATCAATATATACAAAATGAATGAAATCTAAGTCTGTACGGTGGTAATTAAATAGTAACAGCAATAAAAGCAATAATAAAGATGATGATAATAGTAAGCCGGAGTGCAATGGTAATCCTCACCCTAGCCCTGGGGGTGCATCCTTCTTTCAATGCGACCCCTACGCCAGGGAAGTATAATAATAATGATGATAAAAATCAACAATTATAGCAATAATATAACTAGGATATTACAATGAACATATCGTCTGTTCTGATAGAAGAAAAGAATTTGTTATGGGTTATTAACAATTGATAAGAGATACAGTCGTCTATCAGAATTTTACTACTACAATTTGCCTTTGCATTTGTTACACTAAATGGAAAACTCCAAATATTTATATTATCAACAGGGACGTCGCTAGAGGGGGATGGGGTGTCACAACCAGTGGCGTATCTACGAAGGGGGGGGGGGGGGGGGGGGGGGGGGGGGGGGCAGAGGGGGAACGTGCACGGGCGGCACTTGAAAGGGGCGCAAAAAAAAGAAAGAAAAGGGGAAGAAATACAATAAATGTTATGGTCTTTGAGCGTTATTTCCGCCCAAATCAAGGACATAATGCGTAAGAAATGGGGTTTGAAATGCGAAATTTTCGCTTTGCTCCCTCGCACAACTATATTCAAAATCTATTTTGCGCCCCCTCCCCCCATGGTGCTTTTAAAGTGTTAACCATTAATTTACTCTAGTTGCTTTGCCCCCCCCCCCCCCCCCGCATAAGATAGGAGCTTGTTAAATTTTGCGCCCCAGATGGGATATAAGTGCATAAAAAGCACCTTCAAAGTATAGAACATTCGAAATAGATCATAAATTTGCCTTGAAATTGCCTTCCTCAAATATATTTATTTTGCGCCCATGAAATAGGAATGTTCAAAATTCCCCCCCCCCAAAAAAAAAAAAAATATATATTGGTAGGTCGCTGTATTCCCTCGGATTTTTTTCTTTGTAAGGGAAAATTACATAAGAAATTTCAAGTTGAGGGGTGAAAAGGAAAAACAAAATTCTGCCGCTCGGTCTCGTTGCTCCCTCGCTTATACACTAACTCGTTATATTTGGGCTAACAACCCCGGGTTATGTGCATCAAACTCATTTTTAGTAGTGCCATCGTTTCTAACTTAAAAACGCTCGTTAATTTGAGTTTGGGCATGGGGGGGGGGGGGGGGGCAGATTTGACAGTTTGCGCCGGGCGCCAGAATTTCTAGATACGCCAGGAAAGGAAAAGAGAGAAGAGGAGAGGAGAGGAGAGGAGCAACCTCTATCGGCCAAAAAAACAGAAAAAAGGAGGAGAAATATGGAAGGAGAAATATATAGAGAAATAGAGAAAGGAGAATAAAAAAGAAAAGGGGACGGAAAGGAAAACTAAATGCAAGAAAAAGATAGCAAAACTAGCAAATTTTTTGTCCCTGGCAAAGACCCTGGAAAGTCCCCACCCCACCCCCCCTGCCAGATCTCCAAAATTCGAAAGAAAACTAGAAATATCACTGAAGATGATGATTAATACCCCCGCCCCGTGAGAACAGCCTTTCTTGACTTTTGGTCGAAAACTGAGGAAGTAGTTCGATCCGCAAGATTTTTCCCTGATTTACTGCCATAGATATGCCGTTTCCATGGCAACGCAGCTTCCGACACTTCAAAAAAATATGTTGTACACATCTTCCCAGTAAGACCAATGTGTGTACCAAATTTCATGACTTTCAGTCAAAAACTGAGGAAGTAGTTCGATCCGCAAGGCGTTTCCTTGATTTTCTGCCATAAATATGCCGTTACCATGGCAACGCAGATTCCGACTCATCCGAAAAATATGTCTTGCACATCTTCCCACCAAGACCAATGTGTACCAAATTTCATGACTTTCGGTCAAAAACTGAGGAAGTAGTTCGATCCGCAATGTGTTTCCTTGATTTTCTGCCATAAATATGCCGTTACCATGGCAACGCAGATTCTGACTCATCCAAAAAATATGTCTTGCACATCTTCCCATCAAGACCAATGTGTGTACCAAATTTCATGACTTTCGGTCAAAAACTGAGGAAGTAGTTCGATCCGCAAGGTGTTTCCTTGATTTTCTGCCATAAATATGCCGTTACCATGGCAACGCAGATTCTGACTCATCCAAAAAATATGTGACCCGACGCCTCAAAACCTACAATAAGTCGCCAAAATTATTATTTTTGTTTTATACATTTTCTGAAAGTAGAGATTCTCAGCTTTCCAATGGTATATCACTTGCCTAGTTTACTCAATGATAACACCTTTAAATATCACATTTAGAATCAGTATGTAACCAGCAATCAATAACTCCTATTCAGAGAAAATGGCCATTTAAGTTCGGAACAAAAGAGTGCTAAACCTTCGCTCTCTGTGTGCGCCCAAGTAAAACTGGGTATTCAAATGACCATAGCAACCGGTATAAAGGGATTATTAGATTAGGCTGAATTTTGGCACGCTGCTCCAGGAGGACCTATTCATTACTCACTCCAAAAGTCAATTTAATACCTTTAGAGGTAAAGTAGTAATTTGGCATTGAATGAAAGTATTACAAAAGCTCTCCAAACATTCATTAGCTGGACAGGTGAAAAAAAAGGAGTCATTTTAAAATGCCCCCCAAAACATATTTCTAAGTCGAATTACGACTCACAAACTTGAGACATGATAGAATGATAATGAAACTACCCATTTCTAACAAAAACAGAAAATCGACTGATCCAAGCAAATTTACTATTTTGGGCTGTTTGCTACGTTGTGGTCCGTGCGACTTATTGTAGGTTTTGAGGCGGCGGGTCACATATGTCTTGCACATCTTCCCATCAAGACCAATGTGTGTACCAAATTTCATGACTTTCGGTCAAAAACTGAGGAAGTAGTTCGATCCGCAAGCTGTTTCCTTGATTTTCTGCCATAAATATGCCGTTACCATGGCAACGCAGATTCCGACTCATCCGAAAAATATGTCTTGCACATCTTCCCACCAAGACCAATGTGTGTACCAAATTTCATGACCAAGGAGGTACTGGGGATGGTGAATGCGGCGAGGAGGAAGGCTGGCTATAGGTTCCTGTGGACTCACAACGGCAAAATCTTTGTAAAGAAGAATGAGAGGGAGGCGCCAATCACGGTTCATGGCAAAGAAGATCTTGCAAAGTTGGTGTAATTATTAATAATCATACTGTTATATTGTCTTTCGTAAAAAATGATAGATTTTAATGACTCATTGTAAAGATAGAACTCATTCCAACCTGAATAATGATAATTCTTTGGAAACTGAAATGATCCATTTACTGTAAGATCTGTATCTTTTGCCCCCAATGAATTTAATACGTTGTCAGAAAACTTGTTTCGATCATCACTTTCTGTTTCTCATGTTAATATTCGATCCCTAAACTGCAATTTCGATGCATTGAAGGAAGTGTTCGCAAATGACTTTAATTCAGCGTTCAATGTCATAGCATTATCAGAAACCTGGAACATCAGAGATGTTGACCAGTTTTCATTATCAGAGTACAATTTAGAACTGCAATGTAGGAAGAATCAGAGGGGAGGTGGAGTGGGAGCTTACATTCATTCATCGCTCAACTATACACGTATTCCTAGTTTATCGTTGCATAACGCTGAATCCATGTGGCTGAAGATTTTTATTCAGAAAATGCCCATTATTTTTGGTGTGATATATAGAAAACCAGAAAGCAACTTTGAAGAATTTAGTGATAACTTAAATAGTCTTTTACAAAATATGAATATAGACAGAAACCCCTGTGTTGTTGTTGGAGATTTTAATATTAATCTCTTTGCTAATAATGAAAGAATCTGGGAATTTTTACGCATGACACAAAGTTATGGTTTACGTCAACTAATTACAAATCCGACAAGGATTACCAACAGAAGTTCATCTCTAATTGACCACTTTTACACTAATATTTCCTCCTATCCTATTAGGGCGGGATGTATTGAGGTTGATGTTTCTGATCATTTTCCGGTGTACGCTGTTTTTGAGAATTTGAAGTGTAGTAAACCGGCCATGAAGAAAGTGACATGCAGAAACTTTCGCAATTTTTCATTGGATTCTTTTTGTAATGATTTAATTAATAAAGAATGGCTGGATGTGCTCATATGCTCTGACCCAAATGAAGCGTACAATATTTTTCTTCGGCAGTTTTCATATGTATGTGACAAACATGCACCTATCGAAACCAAAAGTATTAAATTAAAGAAAAGAGATAAACCTTGGATTACACGTGCTATTAAGCGCTCAATATTAAGAAAACACAAACTTTTTTCTCAAGTAATGAAGTCTAAATATAATAACGAGGTTCTTGGAAAGTATAAAAGATATAGAAACGTCCTAACCACAGTTCTCAGAACGGCAAAGCAAACATATTATAATCAACAATTTGAACGACATAAAGAGAATTCGAAAAAAAAACATGGGAGCACATTAATGAACTCCTGAATAAAAAAAAATTCAGCAAAAACTGATGGTAAAATGCACAAACTCGTTAAAAACAAATCTGATGGATCAACTGTTGAGGTTTCTTCGTCAGAAGATATTGCAAATGTTTTCAACGATTTTTTCGCAAATATTGGGAAAAATCTGGCAAGTAAAATAGAATATTCAGACATTGATTATAATAGGTATTTAGGTTCCTACCATAACGAATCATTCTTTTTTCTTCCGGTAACAAGTTATGAAGTAAAAGAAGTGATAAGTAACCTTGATCAGTCTAAGGCCAGTGGATATGATGATTTATCAGTTCGGTTATTAGTATATGCACAGAACTATGTTTGCCAACCACTCGCGCATAAATTAAACCTATCATTCACAACGGGCATCTTCCCGGATAAATTAAAAATAGCGAGAGTTGTGCCTGTATTTAAAAAAGGAGACAAAAGTTTGCCGGGTAACTATAGGCCCATATCAATTTTACCAGTTGTGGATAAATTGTTTGAAAAACTTGTAAATATTCGAGTGGTGAAATTCTTAGAGAAAAAAGAAATATTATATAATCATCAGTATGGATTGAGACAAGGATATAGTACAAAACTGTCGCTTATAAACTTGATCAATCAAATTACTCAATCTACTGATGCAGGGAGCTTGACAGTAGGAGTATTTATCGATTTTGCTAAGGCCTTCGATACAATTAATCACTCTATTCTTTTCAAAAAAACTGGAGCATTACGGAATTCGGGGAATAGTGTTAGAGTGGTTTAAGAATTACTTAACAAACAGACAACAATTTGTAACTTATGACTGTGTAAAATCTGATTATAAATCTATTTCATGCGGCGTCCCCCAGGGCTCGGTGTTAGGCCCGACATTATTTCTTGTCTATATTAATGACCTACCAAATTCATCAAATTATTTCAATTTTCGATTATTTGCCGATGATTCTAATCTATTTCATACATTTAAGCATGATGAACGTAATATTGATTTATCAGAAGTTAACCGTAACCTGAAAGCTGTTACAGATTGGTGCAACTCGAACAAACTTACAATAAATACGAAAAAAACTAATTACATGTTATTTAAAAATCGACGAAGACATTTCTCAATTTCAGGTCAATTGCTCATTAATGAAACCATTTTAGAGTCAGTTGAGTCAACATCGTTCCTTGGAATTCGTATAGACAAAAATTTGACCTGGAAGAAACACATTGATAATGTATGCAATGTACTAAGTAAAAAGATTGGAATATTGTACAGATTAAGGCACTTCGTGTCAAGAAAAATAATGCTCATGTTATATAATTCTTTTATTTTACCTCATACAACGTATGGATTAGAAGTTTGGGGTGCTACATGTAAGACAACTCTGAATCCTGTCCTAATGCTTCAGAAACGAATGGCCAGAGTAATTGCTTTCAAAGGTTCGAGATATCACTCTGCTCCTTTATTTTATGATCTTAAAGTGCTAGATATTTTCAAAGAATATCGCTATGTGATTGGTATTTTTATGCATGATATAATGTATAACCGTCTGCCTCATACTTTATCTGATTATTTTTCAGTACTAGATCACCCTTATCATACAAGAAACATAGAGAAATCTAATCTGAATTTCTCAATCAGTAATACGAATTTGGGTAAACAATCGATTTCTTATTCAGGACCTGTTATATGGAATAATTTGCCAAAAGAATTAAGGAATATAACCGGTCGCAGAAGATTTGGACGGGCATTACAAGAATACTTAATTGGAGAATACCAACTTGAAAATCAATTTTAGAATTATCATTCATTTTATTTATTTTAAGCTCACTTGATATTCGTTATTATTGTCGTTATTGTTGTTGTTGTACTGTTATTACTACATGTACTTCTATTGATTGTAAATAATGTATATGTGTTATTTAAAAAAAAGATATATGTGATGTACATTTTCAATTAATTTGCTATTGATTTATGTAATCAATTTTACGGGGCTAACCTCGATTAGCATCTGCTATTTGTTAGCTCCCTTTACCAAGATGTTATTGTGATTTTTACCAATATGTATATATCATTGTGATTTGGTAATAAACTCATAAACTCAAACTTTCGGTCAAAAACTGAGGAAGTAGTTCGATCCGCAAGATTTGCAACGGACCGACCGACCGCCCGCCCGACCGCCCAACCATCGACTGATTCATATATACCCCTTTCAAACTTCGTTTGGCGGGGGTATAAAAAGTGTTTTTCATTTTAAAAAGGGGGCACTATGCTATTTCCTGCCAAAGGGGGGGGGGCACGGGCCGGATGTGCCCCACCCCCCCCCCCCCCTATATCCGCCACTTTACTCACCCCAACTCCAGTGACTTTAGGTGTGTCGACTTGACAAAGAGGTCAACCACGGCTTCCTCGTCTCTGCCCTTCAGTCCGGAGATACGTAGCCATTGTTGATTTTGTGTTTGTTCGCTGATCAGAAGACCCAGTCCTGCAATCGTCTCTATCGAGCCAGTCATCTCTTCTGTCAAAAATGAGGATGAGGCGTGATCCCTGGTCTGACGTATAGGCCTGGAGGCCGTGATCTGAGATATGTCCGTCTCTGCATCATTGATAGTGATATCGATGTCTTTCAAGCCTGGGAGCGATGAGAGCAGACTTTCGGAGCTCTGTGACGTCACCCCCCTGGCTATGACCTTTGTGACGGCTGGAAGCTTAGGAGGAAATGGAGGGAAACTCAGAGAGGAGTCTGAGATGGAGAGATGGTAAAGAGAGGCGACGGATCGGAGGCAGGACCACAACTTGTCGATCATCTCAGTAGATAGTTGGCAGTGCTTTATCTCAAGCCTCGCATTCTGCAATGAAATGCAAACAAACCACTTGTCACATTCCCACGCATCGTGATACTATGACAATACAAGTAGGTAGTGAGAGTACATGTATATTAAAAAGTAAGTCCGAACTCTTCCTTCAGTGATAATCAGGCAAATGATTTATTTGTTTCAAACAAACAGTGCCACTTTTGCTGTAATTTCCCATCACTGACAGGCAGATCCCATCAGTAGTACAAAGTCTACTTACCTGAACAGCGTTTCTGTCGTAGTTTAGAGAACCACATTCACTCCTACATGATATATGGCAAAGAAATGAGGAAATGTGGTTCAATACGTTTGTAAGAAATGAAATCAATATAGAAAATAAATGAAATCTACGTCTGTCCGGTGGTAATTAAATAGTAACAGCAATAAAAGCAATAATAATAATAATAATAATAATAATGATAATCCCCACGTTTGGGGGAATTGCAAGTTTTATCAAGCCGCAGTGCAATGGCAAGCCTCGACCTTGGGGTGCATCCTCAATGCGGCCCCTACGCCAGGTAAGTATAAAATAATAATGATAAAAATCAATAATTATAGCAATAATATAAATAGGATATTATAATGAACATATCGTCTGTTCTGTTAGAAGTATGGGTCATTAACAACTGATAAGAGATGCAGTCGTCTATAAGAATCTTACTAGTCTTGCTTGTTTAATGATGATAAAAATCAATAATTATAGCAATAATATAACTAGGATATATAATGAACATATCGTCTGTTCTGATAGAAGAAAAGAAATTGGTATGGGTTATTAACAATTGATAAGAGATACAGTCGTCTATCAGAATTTAACTTCTACAATTTGCCTTTGCATTTGTTACACTAAATGGAAAACTCCAAATATTTATATTCTCAACAGGGACGTCGCTAGAGGGGGATTGGGTGTCACAACCAGTGGCGTATTTATTGGGGTGGGGGGGGGAAAGGGGGAACGTGCCCCGGGCGGCACTTCAAAGGGGCGCAAGAAACGCAAAAGAGAGAAAATAAAGGGGGAAAAATACAAGAAATGTTATGGTGTTTGAGCGTTATTTGCGCCCAAGTCAAGGACAAAATGCGTAAGAAATGGTGTTTTATAGGGTTTGAAATGCGAAATTTTCATAAAGCTCAGTCGCTTTGATCCCTCGCATAATTATGTTCAAGATCTATTTCGCGCCCCCTCCCCCATGGCGCTTTTAAAGTGTTAACCATTAATTTACTCTAGTTGCTTTGCCCCCCCCCCCCCCCACATGTATAATGCAGGAGCTTGTTAAATTTTGCGCCCCAGATGGGATATAAGTGCATGCATAAAAAACATCTTCAAAATATAGAACATTCGAAAGGGATCATTAATTTGACTTGAAATTGCCTTCCTCAAATATATTTCTTCAGGGTTTTCATTTTGCGCCCATAAAATAGGAACGTTCAAAATCCCCTCCCCCCCCCCCAAAAAAAAAAATAAATAAATAAATATATTGGTAGGTCGCTGTATTCCCTCGGATTATTTTCTTTGTAAGGGAAAATTAAATAAGAAATTTCAAGTTGAGGGTGAAAAGGAAAAACAAAATTCTGCCGCTCGGTCTCGTTGCTCCCTCGCTTATACACTAACTCATTAAATTTGGGCTAACAACCCCGGGTTATGTGCATCAAACTCATTTTCACGTAGTGCCATCGTTTCTAACTTAAAAACGCTCATTAATTTGAGGTTGGGCATTGGGGGGGGGGGGGGGGGGGGGGGGGGGGGGGGGGGGTGGGGGCGCAGATTTGATTTGCCCCGGGCGCCAGGATTCCTAGATACGCCAGTGGTCACACACCCCCCCCCCCCCCCCCCCCCCCAAAAAAAAAAAAAAAAAAAAAAAAAAAAAAAAAAAAAAAAAGAAAAGAACAGAAAAAAGAACAGAAAAAGAAAGAAAACAAAAGAAAGAAAATGTCAGTAAATGTGCGACCTCTATCGGCCAAAAAACAGAAAAAAAGAGGAGAAATATGGAGGGAGAAATAGATAGAGAAAAGGAAATGGAGAAAAGAGAAAGAAGAATAAAAAAGAAAGGTTTAAAGAAAAGGCGACGGAAAGGAAAACAAATATAGAAAGACAAGATGGAAAGGAAAACTAAATGCAAGAAAAAGGCAAAATTAGCCAATTTTTGGTCCCTGGCAAAAACTCTGGAAAGTTAAAGTAGATATTCAAAGAAAATCACAAATATGGCAATTAATGTATCACTAGAAACTGGGAAGCTTACAGATGGCAATCGTATAAGTTTTATGTCAACTGCGTATCTGGTGATTATATAAACAACACAAATAAAAGCTCTTCTCAGCATCTGGAATATCCGAGGATTCGCCAGAAATATAGCGATGTTTTGATGTCGTCACACTCGGGATCGATCCTGCTTAAGCAGACGACGTCCTATAATGAATGAACGTAATTGCAATGCAATTATTTATCAAATTATAAAGAGTTTGGTGTATTTAAACATGACCTTATTTCACACCATTATAAAGGGAAAGTGAAACTGATTCTGATAGCTAAAACCGTTTGATTGTAAATACATAGGAGAAGGGTCAATGATCAATGAAATAAACCCCACTTTCAAATTGAAAAGCCCTCCGAATAATAGCAGGATGGTATTCGTTCCCTCTTGAAACGCCGAACATGCCCCGGTGCAAGCAGCTGAAAATACAATGGCGTCTTATTTTGTTTACAAGTGACTGATTCCTTTATTTTTTTAACGCTGCATTTTTCATCAAAATAATACCATACACGAAGTTAAGAGTGAGGCAACAGACTAACATTAAGACTGACGCTAGTGAAGGAAGAGAAATAAGTGAAGAGGAGATGACAAAATAGGCTCTGAAAAATGTGTAAGATGTTATGGGACATCGTCTGCTTAGACAGGACTGGTCCAGGTGTGTCGTCACATATCTCAGCAGCGTTCGACGAGCTCTTCAGCTGCTATATCGGGGGCTGTATTTTACCGTTTTATAATTGATAATGATCATTACTTCAAATGTTTCCAAGCGTTGAATTTGGATAACCTTGTTTAATTTATGCCATCTATGCAATAATAAGTATTAAGCCAATATTTAAAATCATTAACGTTCTACTTTAATATTCGGGCAAAAGGCGACAGTCCCCCCCCCCCCCCCCCCCCCCCGGACAGATCTCCAAAATTAGCTCAGTAGCGGGTGGGGTCAAGTCTCCCTCCATAATTCTCTGACAAACAAAACAGAAAGAAACAAGGGGTTTTTCATTTTAACAAGAGCCCCAGGGGGCACAACGCTCACCTGATGTGGATCAATTCACATCTGGTGCATGTTCTCTCTAGCACCACTAGGAGATATGTTAGAAATTGAAACAACTAGGAGGATGTACATGAGATGATGTTAGAAATTAGCATAATTCTCCCCCCCCCCCCCCCCCCCGGTCTACTTTGGATCCCCTACCCCTAAGGATGATACCTACCAAGTTTGGTTGAATTCCGATCATGTGTTTTGGAGAAGATCAGAATGTACATTTTGCCTGGCAGCGCCCCCCCCCCCTCCAGTATGTTACCCCCACAGGGCCCCTATAGGGCCACTCAGAGAAATTTCATGAACAACATTCATTCTTCATCTATAGAGGTATCTCCATACACAATACCAAGTCTGAGCTATGCCTGGTTCTGGAGAAGAAGATGTTTGAAATTTACATAGCTTTTACAATTGGGGGCCCTTCCCCCTGGGCCCCCCTGGGGGCCATATGTACCATTTTAGCAACTTTGGGTCCCCTACCCCTAAGGATGATTCCTACCAAGTTTGGTTGAATTCCGATCATGTGTTTTGGAGAAGAAGATCAGAATGTACATTTTGCCTGGCAGCGCCCCCCCCCCCCCCCTCCAGTATGTTACCCCACAGGGCCCCTATAGGGCCACTCAGAGAAATTTCATGAACAACATTCATTCTTCATCTATAGAGGTATCTCCATACACAATACCAAGTCTGAGCTATGCCTGGTTCTGGAGAAGAAGATGTTTGAAATTTACATAGCTTTTACAATTGGGGGCCCTTCTCCTGGGCCTCCCCCTGGCCCCCCCCCCCCCCCCCCCTGGGGGCCACATGTACCATTTTAGCAACTTTGGGTCCCATACCCCTAAGGATGATTCCTACCAAGTTTGGTTGAATTCCGATCATGGGTTTTGGAGAAGAAGATGAAAATGTAAAAAGTTAACGGACGACGCACGACGGACGACGGACAAATTTCCATCGCAATAGCTCACTCGAGCCTTAGGGTCAGGTGAGCTAAAAATGGGGCACTATGCTACACTATGAACATGGCAAACAAAGAAGCGGACAAAATATACAGCTCCTCATTGTACCTCCCACAATTGCTCTGGTAGACAAAGAACATCCCTTCATTTCTATTATGTAAAAGTATGTAGAACAGGTGTCACATGCATATTCACCTGTTCTACTTATTTTACATAATAGCAATGAAGGGATGTTCTTTTGTCTGCCAGAGCAATTGTGGAGGGTACAATGAGGAGCTGTATATTTTGTCCGCTCTCTTTGTCATCGTGTTCATAGTGCTATCTCCTACCAAGGGGGGGGGGGGGGGGGGGGGGCACGGGCCGCATGTGCCCCCCCCCCCTATATCCGCCACTGTACTCACCCCAACTCCAGTGACTTTAGGTGTGTCGACTTGACAAAGAGGTCAACCACGGCTTCCTCGTCTCTGCCCTTCAGCCCGGAGATACGTAGCCATTGTTGATTTGGTGTTTGTTCGCTGATCAGAAGACCCAGTCCTGCAATCGTCTCTATCGAGCCAGTCATCTCTTCTGTCAAAATTGAGGATGAGGCGTGATCCCCGGTCTGACGCATAGGCCTGGAGGCCGTGATCTGAGATATGTCCGTCTCTGCATCATTGATAGTGATATCGATGTCTTTCAAGCCTGTTAGCGATGAGAGCAGACTTTCGGAGCTCTGTGACGTCACCCCCCTGGCTATGACCTTTGTGACGGCTGGAAGCTGAGGAGGAGATGATGGGAAACTCAGAGAGGAGTCTGAGATGGAGAGATGGTAAAGAGAGGCGACGGATCGGAGGCAGGACCACAACTTGTTGATCATGTCAGTAGATAGCTTGCAGTGCTTTATCTCAAGCCTAGAATTCTGCAATGAAATACAGGAACATACATGCGGCAAGGGCCGGTCACATTTGTCCGATAACGATTACGAGATTTTCAATTAAAGCTGCACCCTACTATAAAGTGTGTGAGTATGCTCGTGTATATGTTAATCGTAGGGCGAATCTAGGGTGAATCACTAAAGGAAAAAACTCGTTTTCGTTATCGGACAATTGTGACCAGCCTTTTACATCATATTCAATTTAGGGAGTTAAATACAATCTCTTGCTCTAGCTATCATGGAAAAAATATACGCTTTACAGCTTGTTTGAGTTGTTTTTATAAATGTTCATGTCGAGAGAAAACATATTTCATTGCTGTATAACGGTAGTTTGGAGAAGTAAAATGTACACAAAATTATGAAAACGTAACCATAAAATGGCATGTAACCACGTAACATAAAATGGCATGTCATTATTGTTCGGCTGGTGTTCGAACGATTTTTTTTTGTAACTTCATATCCATTTGCAATTTTTCATTGAATAATAACTTCGGAAAATATCATTTGTAGTAAATAAATACAACAAATAAGTATATAATTGTAGTATAGAACAGTTCATTACTAATTGAAATATATCGAAGAAATATCATTTATTTTGCTGCGTTTTCCAAAAGGAGGAACGCACTAATTGCTCTCTTGAACGTTCCTAATGAATAATGCCTATCAGGCCTACTTACATTTGATACGCGTCTGTCCGAGGGCAGAGATCCAGAAAACCTGTAGGAATTAAAAGAGAAATGAGGGAAAACTTGGCAGTCGGTAATAAATCATTTCAGTGTCTAGAGAGAAACAATCATGTTAATTACTATGATGGGGATAATGCTAATTATAATGTAATCAATAATTTTACAATATTGACTGGCCTTGAGGGGGATATCAGAATATATTGCCCAGAGTCCAAGACGAGGGCAATATGGTTCTTTTACGGGCAGTATTTTCGACATTCACCGAAAGTAGAGCCATCCTATATTATTATTGTTATATCATATATATGCCTATTTTGTAGTTTTTTATTCATTCCGTAGTCATATGCAAAAACTGTACTAATCTTTATTTACATATAAAATCCCCTTTTTTATATTTTTATGCTTTGATTTGCAGGGGGGGGGGGGGCACTTGAATGGGGAGCAAAAGACATGATTTTAGAAAGAGAAAGGGTAGAAAAGGAAGACGAAAATTATTATATTGTTGATTAAACGAGCCCCAGTAAGCAAGGTAAATGGCAGTTCATGCAGTCGTTTTAGTGTATAAAATTCGACTGATTTTCTGAAGCTTGTTTGCTTTGCTCTCCTACATAACGTTCTTCAGGATATCGCCAACTTTTCACGCATGAATATACACACAATTACAATCCAGTTTAGAAATGGCTTTTTAAAGGGTTCAATCAATATAGGAGCTGTCGTCCTTGTTGCTTTGTATTTTACCCCATACAGGATAAAGCTACAAATAGCACTTCGAATTTTGAAAGAAATCATAACCTTCGTTTGACTTGCTAAATTTCTTGACACGAATTCTCCTGGATTTTTATGAATTTGACGTCCCATTCGAGGAAACTGTTAATCAGTATTTCATAATTTCGAAATTCTGCTCTGCTCCTTTGCGAATTCTCTTGGGTAAAGGGCATAGAAATTGCATCTTTGAAGATAATAAATACCCAAAATAATTACTGCTTAGTTTTAAAGTTACATACTTAATAAGTTTCTTTCTTTCTTTCATTTTTTTTTGAGGGGGGGGGGGGGTTCATTATATTATGCTGTGAGAGCCATAAATGTATTCCCAATATACACCACTACATCACCATGAACCTGGAATGAGACCTCATATTCACTATTGTGGCAAGAGGCCTAACATGAAAATCAGCTGGATTGAAGGGCATTGTGGGTTTGTGAGCAGTGACATGTCTCCTGATAAAATCATAATAACATACAGTGCCTTTAATATAGGTTTTCCCGGTCAATTTCAAACTTTCTCCAATCAATTTAACGTTTCGAGCAATCAATTTCGCCCGAAATGCGATCGCGGTAACAAATCAGAATTCAAATTCGTCTTTGGCCGCTCAAAATCAACATCTCAGCGATCAAATTGCAAATCGCGCCAATCAATTTAAAACAATGAGCAATGGTATTCGTCAATCGTCATTCAAATTCGTCCATTCGTAACAATTCCGTCTTTGCGGTCATTCAAATTCGTTAATGAGCATGCATATTTGAAATAACTGCAATCAAATTAAGAATGTGAGGTTCGTATCAAGTAGAAAGTCAAAATGGGGAGGGTTTGGGGAACGCTTTATGTTAATACTTGGCCATGGTGTTGTTATGCTCATTTGGCAAATAACCAGAAACATTTTCCTTCTTTTCATGTCAAATTTGGGTAGAAATTTGATCTCTTTTTTGATATGGTGTTTTTATTAATCTTAATGTTACGAGAGAAACTCACTTACGAGTCGCCACACCCAAGGCCGTAGGCAGAAATGTTTTCCTGGGGGGGGGGGGGGGGGGGGGCAAGATGATCGTTTTCAAAGGAACCCATAACTTGAAGTCTAAAACCCGATTTAAAAAAAGTATGATTTTGAAATTTCTGGGGGGGGGGGGGCAACTGCCCCCCCTGCCCCCCCCCCCCCCCCCCCCCCCCCCCCCCCCCTGCGTACGGCCATGGCCACACCTCACTAACAGGTCGCCCCTCTCTGCTCTCACCCGAAAATACAGGCATAGTACATAAAAAGATGCATTTCCAATATTGATTTGGGTATTATCAGATGTTAAGAGTAATATATAAAGACCCCCCCCCCCCCCCAAAAAAAAAAAAAAAAAAAAAAAAAAAATTAGTTTACGGTGGATTGGGGGAGAACCGGGGCATAGACCCCTTAAGAAATCAAAACACCATATCAAAAAAGAGATCAAATTTCTACCCAAATTTGACATGAAAAGAAGGAAAATGTTTCTGGTTATTTGCCAAATGAGCATAAAAACACCATGGCCAAGTATTAACATAAAGCGTTCCCCAAACCCTCCCCATTTTGACTTTCTACTTGATACGAACTTCACATTCTTAATTTGATTGCAGTTATTTCAAATATGCATGCTCATTAACGAATTTGAATGACCGCAAAGACGGAATTGTTACGAATGGACGTATTTGAATGACGATTGACGAATACCATTGCTCATTGTTTTAAATTGATTGGCGCGATTTGCAATTTGATCGCTGAGATGTTGATTTTGAGCGGCCAAAGACGAATTTGAATTCTGATTTGTTACCGCGATCGCATTTCGGGCGAAATTGATTGCTCGAAACGTTAAATTGATTGGAGAAAGTTTGAAATTGACCGGGAAAACCTATAGTTGGTTCACGTACTTGCATGCAAATAAATTACCAGTATGTCAAGGAAGAATGATACATCTACATCTACCAAAGAGGGTCATGTAAGGGTTATGGCAATTTTCCCCACCATGTCTTTGTAGGTGCCCCCCCCCCCCCTTTCAAAGATTTTTTTTTTTGCAATGACCACCCCTTTCCCTCTAAAAATGTTCAACCACCCCTGCTGTCATGATGATTCTTGACGACAGTGCCTGCTTTCTTTTCTTTGTGTGTGAGCCTCCATCTTTGATTGTTCCATTTCCCCCTCCTTTCTTTTTTGATGCCTTGGTCTTGGCCTTTAAAGTTCAAGCATTAAAATGGCCTTTCAGTCTTGGCCTTGTGGATAAAGCCTTCGCCTTAGTCTTGGTCTTGTGGGTAAAGCCTTGGTCTTAGTTTTGGTCTTGAAGGTTCAAGCCTTGGCCTTGTGGGTAAAGCCTTAGCCTCAGTCTGCTTAGTCTTGGCCTTGTGGGTAAAGCTTTGGCCTTAGTCTTGGCGTTGCTGATAAAGCCTTAGCCTTAGTCTTGGCCTTGTGGGTAAAGCCTAATTGGCATTAGCTTAGCCTTGGCCTTGTGGGTAAAGCCTGGGCCTTGCTAGTCAATGCCTTGGCCTTGAGGCTTTGGGCCTTGACTACAACACTGGTGTCTACTAGAAGTCAGGTGGCTTATTAAGGTGATTTAGGGTTCAACTTTACTGGTGATGCATCATTCTCAAAATTTGGGTAACAACTGCCATAAAAAAGCAAGTTGAACTTGTCAATAGTTCTTCTACAAGTATCGCATTGGGCAGTCACAGTATGTCTCAACTTGATAACTGAACAAACACCAATAAAAGTAATAACAGTGGCGAACATAGATGAATATCTTGACATGTGTATGACATGTTTCAGATAGACAAAATATTTTGATGCGTTTGGCAATGAACATGACACAAGTACATTGTAGCATGCAGAGTTTGAATACAATAATGCACATGTACAGCTGTAGGCCTACAGGCTACAGTGAATGTACACGCATAGTCACACTATTCTGAACATTGAGTGTATGCATGAAACATGACAATTGAAGAAATTACTGTATGTGAACAGGCGGTTTGAATGGAGGTGATGGTATGGAGGGTGACTGGCAGGTGAAAAATATATTGGACAAGTACGAAATAAACTGCCTAAACATGATCAATTTCTTGGCCATAGCATTCAAAATAAGATAATATCCTAGGCTAGGCTATTTCATAATTTCATCATAGTTATGCAATTATTATGATGAAAATCTCAGCTAGGCCTACATGTGTGCCTACTTTCTATATTTTCAGCTTCAACTGATTCATCACTTAGGCCTAGGGCCTAGTTTAATTCCTACAAAAGCTGTCAGTTTGTTTTTTCTGCGAGTCGTATCATTCTTGTGATATCTTCTTGAATATGTTGAACCTTAAATAATTGACTTAATATTATTAGGCCTAGGCCTATAGGCCTACCCAATATCAATATTATCCTTGAGTTAAATGGAATTCAGGTCGATACTTCGGTAATTAAAAATGTCAGCACATTAACTTGACTAAGAAATTAATTCTTCTGATGCCCATTTCATGTCAAACATATGAAGTAAGTCTAGGAACAAAACATGAAAAAAAGCACAGAGGCGGGCTGAGAAACCCATAAGTGTAAGATTAAGAAACTTAGAATCAAATTTACTTGGTGTACCGTAATGATTACTCACAGTTCTATATACAGACTAGATGATATCAAACGCGTTGAAGGCTCGACGAGATCAATCAATATCTCCTCGGGTCCGAAAATTACCCCGGACAATATCACCTCGTCACTGTCGAATGTTCCGTTCAAGAGACCCAGTCCTCTTGTCGTGTCTCTTGACACGCTTGATACATTCTTCTTCTCCAGCTCTGATGGGAGTGAATCAAGTGCTTTAAGGCTGATGCGCGTGAGCTCCTGTCCGGTCAGACGTCGACGAAGACCAGTCTGGATCTGAGATATATCTTCTTTCCCTACATCATCGATAGTGATATCGATCTCTCGCACGCCAGGTAAAGAAGAGAACAGACCTTCGTAGCTGTGTGACGTCACTCTCTCGGTTACCAGCTTTGTGACGGATAGAAGCTCCGGGGGAGATAGAGGAAAACGGAGCGCGGAGTCTAAAAGTGTGAGATTACGTAGTGCTGAAAATGTCCCGAGGCAGGACCATAGACCTCTCGTCACGTCCTTAGATACAGTTGAATCCTCGAACTTCACTTCTCGAATCTGTTTTGACAAGAGTGCGAGGGAAAGAGAAAGAGAAAGAGACAGTTCAGATTCAGATTTCAGATTCAGATTTTATTGAATGTTTTCAATCATATTAACATAATTAACATAATACTGTAGTGCATAACATAACATGAATGCAATAATAACAAAATATAACAATGATGTTTTTCATTAGATATGGTACAATATCAAATATCAATAAGTAAAAAAGATATGATGCACAAATATTGACCTATTAAGGGATGTTGAAAACAGTTGGACATGTTTGAAAGCAAAGCTTGTATATTACATGTCCAGAAACTTATACAACTTAATCACGAGTGGGTTGTTCAATAATATTAAATTCATAAAGCATCCTTTACGAGAAGCGAATTATTGATAAGAAAGAATTGCTGAGTTGAGGTAGGACTATTGCCTCAACCCACAAGAAAAAAAAACTAAGCGTGAAAGTAAAGTGGAAGTGGAAGACGGTGTGGAAACAAAAAAGAATGAAAAGAAGGAGGGTGGAGGAAGGAGGAAAATGAAAGATAATGAGTGTGTCTGTGTGTGAGAAGAAGGAAGAGAGAAGGCAGAAAAAAGAAGGGGTGAAAAGGGAGTAAAACAGAGAAGAGAGAGGAGATGGCAGATGGAGAGAGATAGAGAGAGCGAGAGAGAGAGAGAGAGAAAAGAGAGAGAAAGAGAGAGGTGGGTCCTGCTAGCTCAATTTGAATTCATTGCATATAGTTGAAGAAAATGTTTCTTCAACATGCTTTTGAAACAGTTTAGACTTTGGGAGTTGATTATATCGCTGCTAAGTGAGTTCCAGTATTTCGGGCCGTAGAAAGAGAAGGTTTTGTGTGCAAAGAGAGTGCGGGTGCGGGTAAGGTGGAAACGGTTGGATCGTCTTGTTGGGTATGTATGCATGGAACTTTTTCTTTTGAACATTTTAATGAAAGCGTGTGGCAGTTCGTTTTTATTGAATTTATACATGAAATGTCCCGTTTGAAAAAGAAATAAATCTGGAAACTATAGAAGTTTTGATTCGTAAAATAAAGGATCGCTATGTGAACAATCAGGAGCATTATGCATTATCCTTATGATTTTCTTTTGTAAGATAGTAATTTTATCAGAAAGATATTAATTAATGTTACCCCAAGCCATTATTCCATAATTAAGATAAGGCAATATCAGTGAAAAGTATAATGTGAAAAGTGTGGTCCTTGGAAAGAAATATTTGAGTTTATTCATTATTCCGATATTCCGGGAAATAATTTGGGCTATATTTTGTATGTGCATGTTCCAGTTTAGTTTATCGTCCATCGTAAGCCCTAGAAATTTTGTTGATGATACCCTATCCAGCGTGAGCAAAGTGAGTATGGGTTGACAAAGAGGAAGAGTGAGGGAAAAAAGAGATAACCAAGAGTGTTCAAGAGGGTTACCAAAATATGGAGCCAAGGGGTGAGGTGGGGGAGTGCGATGGGTTGGGTTGAATTGAAACCGAAAGGGAATACATGGAACAAGAATAGACATTTATTTTTTTCTGATGGGGACCTTATTGTATACAAACTTTTTATTTCTTTGTTTTGTCTATATTTCACTGATAATGCTGATTAATACAACTTTGCTCCTCGCAAAATCTGTATAATTTTTTTTTTTTTGGTAGGAATGTAATGGTCTGATTTCATTTCTCAATTGGTCCCAGTAATGCTGAGATGGAAACCTATATTACCTGATTTTTCAGCTGCTCTGGAAGATTCTTCATTCCAACAACCGTGTAGACAGTGGGTGACTTGAGAACTATACTTTGTGCAGTTACGCATCTTTGAACCAACGAAGACACGCTTCCTTCCATACCCGTGGTCTCTGATGAGCAGTCAAGGAGAATGCGATATCGCTCGCTCTCATCCAAAAAGCTGTTGGCAAGGAGCGCACTCATTATTCGGATACATAGGCCGTTATCCGTGCCAGCAGCGAATCGGATGAGATTCTCGTAGTCGCCAATGTTTGTTTCTATTTTGTTCAGAACTCTATCCAACTTGGAAGTCTGCCATGGCCACAATCGTTTCTTCGATTCAGCTGCAAGATGTTTCCCAGCCGAGTGCTCCTGCGCAATTTTGTGATAGAATTCGATGGTAGTGGAGGTGGTCTTGTGGGATCTTGGAAGGCCTTTTGGTAGAACAGTTGTCTTTGACACTATCCCTAGCTCACATGCCTTGTCAATGATAGCAGGAACCTTTCTGAAATCATGAGGTGTGAAAACGAGCTTTTTAGCATCATCAAGTAGACCAGCAAGAGCAACCTTACCAAGTTTACAAATGACTTCACCTAGTTTTTTCTCTGTTATCTTTTTTTTATTTTTTGTCTTTGATCGGGCATTAGCATGGTGCATTAAAAATGTATTCACGCTGTCCAGTAGTTCTGTTTGGGTAGTAGTATCACTCTTCAGCAGGTCCTCGTTCCACAAGTGACAAACCATGAGACAAAACAGTGGTGTTTTAACAAGTTCATTAATCAGTGGTTGCCCATCGAGGTAATCCTTCAGACCTGGTCCGTTTGCATAGTTAGAGGGATTCGAAGTCGAGGTAAAGAATTTGTCGATATACTCTCTTGAGCTTTCATGCGAGAATCCTTCTATCCACATCTTTGTGTACACCCTTGGAAGTTCTCCCTGATTGAAGAAGTTCTCGAGGTGAGGGCGTGTTGTTACAAGGACTCGACAATCTGGATATTCCTTGCACAGCATCACATCGACAATGTTGCTTCCCAAACCTTTGTTTGCAGTGATACCGGCATACTCATCTAACCCGTCTAGTACGATGTGACAAATGTCTTGGTTTTCTCTAATAAACCTATGCAACCCATCTTCGGTTAGGTCAGCAACGTCACTCAGTAGCTGAAATCTGATTGCCTCTGCGATTGATGTCCGCTTGTTTGTGTTTCGTAGCTTAACAACAAAGAGTAGAGGTAAGTTTTCATGGGATGATTCCTGCACTCTCTTAGCCCAGTCGTAAGCCATTTTAGCGACACATGTTGTCTTCCCTCGTCCAGCGGGGGCCGATATGAGGACTCGAATAGGTAGTCTGCCGTTTACTTCCGTTGAAAATATTTCACTAACAGACCCTTGGAGTATTTCCTTTCTGTCTTTTCCTTGTGCGTCTTTCTTCAACATAGTGACAACCGTGTGCATGTCATTGATCTCAGCAAAAGCATTTGGATTCCATGGAGCCATCTGGATTTTGCATAATGAATCGAGGTATTTGTTCATCAATTTTTCACGACATCGCTTGACAGTCAAAGACTCCGAGATCTTCTTACTGTCGATATCTGGAATTATAAAAAACGGAAAGGGAATCAAAGTTCGAATTAAATTGCGCACCACTATTCTAAATGTAAAAACCAGGGTCCAGGCAGTGACCGACTGATGACATATTGATTCTCGGGCGGTCTCTAACCGGCCATCGGCCAATTTTTAAGTAATCCCTCGGCAGCCGGCCGGCGATCGGTGGGGTCATGGTGGCAACCGATCGTTAGCCTTGATCGAACGGCATTGCTTTTTTCCTAAATCGCTCGACGGCGACCACTCGATTAGGTCCCTGCCCGGGCGGCGACCGCCGATTTCCCGTCGGTCGCCTGACAATTTTAGGTCAAAACTGGGCCAATTTGGGGCAGCTTTCCGCACGGCGTCCGGGCAGTGTCCGACTGATGGCCAACCGATTCCAGGGCGGTCTCCCACCGGCCACTGGCCGATTTTGAACTCGCCGATCGGTGACCAACTGATCTTCCAGCGGCTACTGCGCGGCGACCACTCGTCAATCTTTGAGCTAGCGGCTTCGATTTTTGACCTAAATCGCTCGACAGCGACCGCTCGATTAGGTCGGTGCCCGGGCTTTCGCCACACGGGCACCGAGCGTATTTTGGGCGGCGAGTGAAAAGTGGGCAAGCGCTGCCAGAATTTTAACTCCGCGCTAAAACTTCACCGGCAACTGAGCAATGCCAAGACCAATATTCGATTCCCTAAAATGTGCATTCGATTTCAATATTAGGGCAAGTAATCGCATACATTCATCGTGCATTTTGATAGATTGAGCATTCAAATTAAACTTTTAACCAATGAGCATTCAAATTCACGTGAGCTTCGGATCACGAACATTGGGAATTCAACTTCATCAATAGACAAGCATACTATTTGCGATTTAAGGAATGTATTTAACAGCACACTCCTTCCCTTCGAATTGTAATGTCTTGTTCTCGAAATGTCATGATCAGGAATAAATGACAATGATAAAAAATGATATAGGCCTACAGTGCGTCCCAGAAAAAATATGAAACCCAAATCAAAGGATCATTGTGACCACACTATGCGTTCTATCATCAGACTTAACGATGCGATCATTCAGTTTCGAGCGAATTTGAACGATCACGGAGATCAACATTAAAAAAGCTAACTAGTTCATTCAATTTTATTTTATTAGCATGTGATTTCATGATTTTCTCACATAAACGCGTAAAAAGCGCGTTCAAATTAAAATGCACGTAAAATGCATTAAAATTCGCACCAGCACTACCCTGATGAACGCTAAGGAATTCAAATTCACGAATAGGCAAGCATTTATAGCATTTGGGCAGTGTTTTTCGTTACTGCTTATGTTCTTTGTAATCTCCATCTGTTTGAATAAATTATGCACACTTTATGTACCTTAAAATGGGACATTTTCCTCATATTGAACTTTCTCACTCCTCC
>CM046863.1:57938084-58295584 GCA_025617745.1 Heliocidaris erythrogramma | reverse complement strand
AAATGAATAACTCCTATGAAGCAGGAAAACAACAAAATAACGCTTTTCGAGTACAAACAGATAAGCTTTTAGTGATATCATATTTAATTTGTTTGCAAATACATGTAATCCAAATCACCAATCGGTGTTATTCATATCAACAACGTTCTCGTGATCATGCAATTAGTACCCTAAATGTCGCAGACCGAATTTTATTTAGTACTCTTAATTGCATTGAAGCTGAAAAACATCCCTTTTTAAAAGAAAACGCCTAGAGGCTGAAAACAGACCCTTTTCGACGCTTTTTGTGGACGTTGTTACGTAGCACGTAATGTGGTGAATGACCGCAGGGACGGGGGAGTTTCTTAAGTTTTATAGCAAATTTGAGAGAAAAGAAAAAAAACCGGCTCGTAGCACCTGTTTTTAAGCGGAAAGTTAGATCGACACCCGGTCTGCTTTTCAATTATTTGGACGCAATATTGCACTGTATGTAACTGGGTGCAGGGAGGGGGAAGAATCGCGAAAGCTCTGACGTTTTGGCAAAATTAATTTGAGAGAAAGATAACGGCTCGTAGCAAACATTTTGTTACATGCGGAAGGTTATAGTTCGATACCCTGACTGCTTTTCAATTTATTTGGACGCAGTGCTGAAGAGTATGTAACAGGGGTGGGTGCAGGGAGGGATTTCCCCTTCCCGCGTGAAGCACGAAAACCTTGACGTTTTAACAAATTTTAAGAAAAAGATAACGGCTCGTAAACGCCTTCTTAGGCTGTTTTCTCTCACTTGTCCCGCTTTTTCGCTCTATTTCCCTTGTGTCATGTTCGCATGTGATACTAATATTTTCACGTTTTTGCCCAAATCTGGCACAACTGAGTTTTATGTCATTTTCAAAATGCTGCTGCTCGGTAAAGCATGTAAGGTTGGATGTCATCAAGGTATCATTTAAAAGCAAAATACTTAATGTAGTTTGGGGAAATAGATAATTATTGTCATAGAGTGCATAGTGTGGTCACAATAACCCTTAGGATGCACTGTATAACATTTTTTATACTCAATGGCAGTCAATTCGATCTTTTTTTGTTAAACGGAAATGAGAGATTTGTTTTACTTCAGTTTAAAATATCAGGCTCATTGAATTGTAAAATTATTACCTCAATAAAATAGCCTATGGAGGGATAGAAAGTCTGAAAAAAAGTAGTTATTGAAAATGTTTGCAACTTCATAATTATAAGGTTCCTGAACCTTAACACCAGCAGTGTAGTAAATTGCTGCGTAAGAGTTATAACAGTTTAGCGTTAAATTTACTGATTGTTACTTAAGCTACGCACAGCAAGGTCGTACGGTCCTGTGATTTTCCTAGCCTCTTATTGGTCGTTCGTCCGTATTTGACGTAAGGGTTATGAATACTAAAAAGGCAGAAACACATAAGGAAAAGGAAAACAGAGAGAAAAAAATACATCTGAGCCTTACGAGCCATTTTGCGCATTGCATTACAGGATATGGGTAGAGGTGGGTTTTTCGCGAACGATTCCGAAAGGATGCGAATGCCGAAACAATGGCAACGTCCATGCAGCGTTCAAAGAAGTTCTTCTCAGAATGTATTGCGACAATGGAGCCGTAAACCATCTGTGCGCAGTTGTTGCGTAGTTCTCACAACGTATGTGCGAACGTCGTGTGTAGCGTTTTTCAGAACACTCTCCCGGTAAATATAAATATGCTTAAAGTAGACAATAAAGGGAACTTTGTGATTTTAGATATAACGTTGTACGAATATGATATTACTATCGCGTCGTCGTATGGCCCGAAAACGGACAGCCCATCATTTTTTGCTGATCTTCAACAAATTATAATAGATTTTTAAAATCCACATGCTATTGCGTGTTTGGACTGGAATTTAGTACAAAATTCAACCCTTGAAACATTTAACGATTTGCAAGTTAATAACCCACAAGAATGAAGTAGATGTATGCGATCCTTGAATAATCAGATTTTGAGATAAAACATATTATACATGTGGCAACCTACCCCTTTTAAACAGAGTAGATTAGACTTCTTTTTGATATCTTCAGAACCTCTTTTATCCATGCACAAAATTGATATTCTCTCGGGTTATCGAACAGATAACTTCTTAATTCGTTTAAGTCTCAGTCTGAATCAGATAAAACGGGTGCCTAGTTTTGGAAATTTGATAATTCCTTGTTAAAAAACGAAAGTTTTGTTTAACAATTTAAGAAAACGTTAAAAGATACTATTCTGTTTAATGCAAAAATTTTTTCGAAATTTTAACGATAATAATACGAGAATAGGCAATATCATGTGCCTCCGCAACAAAAAACAAAAAACAAAAACAAAGTGTGAACAGGGAAAAGGATTTAGAAAATAAATTTGAAAATATTTCATGATAAGACCTTTATATTAATGGAAATTAATAAAATAAAATCAGAATATGAAGGTTTTCGTTTAAAAACAAATAAAGGAATAGCAATTCGATCTCGGATAAAGAAGATGCAGGTTGACGAAAAACCTAAATTCTTTTTAAATTTGGAAAAACAAAATAACATCAATAAAGAAATAAGTCACACTGTTAAAACATGTATTAAAAAACTACGGATTAAAAAAATGTTGATTAAAAATCGCTCAACATTGGTTATAAAATGAATGTTGGTTAAAAATGACTTTTAATCTTGCGTGGGTAAAAAAAATTGTTAATTAAAATTATTGTTTTTATGGTTACTTTGTAAACAGCATTGATTAAAACAGTGTTCTCTGCTTTCCCGCCAAACTGATAGTGCTAACTGTCAAGACACTTTATCTTTTTGTTGGTTAAAAGTTTGATCATAGTTGATTAAAATACTAATCGCGTGACCGAACAGCGCATGCGCATATGGATTTGGAACAAATTCGCTGCGCACAAATCTATCACAGAAATTGTTTGCGATAAAAATGGACATGTGGAAGGCATTGTCATTCAAGTCGCTGAATGATTGGGGACTTTCAAAGAGTTTGTCGGCGTGTTTGAAGGTGAGAAACTCTTCTTCATATATGTGATTGTTGTCTAGCTTAATCTTGGGAAGAAATAGATCTACAGTGTGCTCTTTCTTTCTAATTTAAACGGCTTGGGAGCAAGTTCGACCTGCTCGATCTGGACTAGACCTGGCTAAGCCAGGCTCACTGGTAGATCTACTGACTGCGCCTATGGTAGTGTTCAACTTCGCGCATGTCCATATTTCGAGGTCAGGGCAATATGACAAACACTGAAACTTGGACAGTTTTTTGAGAAAAAGATATAAGCACCAATGTAGGCGTAGGTGTAGTCTACCGGTGGGCCTGGCTTAGTCAAGTCTAGTCCAGGTCTGAGCAGGTCGAACTTACCAAACCGCTGAATGTAGATCACTGAGTAGATCTATTTCTTTATAAGGCTAGCTAGACAACAATTACAGATATGAAAAGAGTTTCTCCGGGGAGTTTCTCATCAAATAAATCTAACCAACAAATGGTTAAATATTTAACCAACAATTTGTTTAGGTTTAATCAACACCAATTTAACCAACGTTGAGCAAAATACGATTAACCAACAAATGATTAAAACTTTTAATCGACCACAGGTTAAACTTTAATCAACAGGCCGTTGATTAAAGTTTTAACCTACAAATGTGTGGTTCACCTGGTAATCCTCGGTTGATTAAAATTTTAACCAACAAGATTAAAAATTTTAATCAACGTTCTAACAGTGCAGCTATGGACTGAAAATGGTCATATTTTTAAAAGGCAAAATTACATACACAGGGAAGTGTTTGATTTTAATCAAATCGTTATGCGAAAAAAAGAACATGAGATCAACTTGGAAATGTTATTCCTAAAGCCCCGGTCACTCAGCGCTTTACGGCTTAATCACGGCCAAAACACGTCAAAAAGGTGGTCTCCCGTGAAGCAGACGATGTTGTTCGCGTTGATTTCGAGTTTAAGACGAGCTACGGTCGATTTATAGACGTGGCAGGACGCGGGGAAAAATCGGAGGGCGTCGGACGCGGCAAAAAGTTTTGAACTGCTCAAAATTTAGCCCACGGACAACCACGGGCGGCACACGTGGTAAAGACGTGCAACACACGTGAAACACACGTGATAATCCGTGTTCCGGCAGTGATTAAAACTTGGGGAGACGCGGTAAGACGCGAAAGTTTAGCGGTCTGTCACGGGCAGAGCACGGTCATCGGACGGGTGTTACGCGTTGGTATCAATAGCGGGAAATAGCGTGTGTTTACCGGCTTATCACTGACAAATTGATTTTTCCGCGTAGTTTTTTTAGCCTTAAACGTGGCTGGACGTGGCTGGACGTGGTTAGCCGTGCTTAGGCAGTGCTTCAGCAGTGGAACAGCCGCCTGATCTCGCTCAATGTATGGGGAGGAGGAGGATGGGTGTAGGCCTATATAATGATAAGGGGCGTCTGGGGCGTCTCTCCACCACTTAAAACGTCTGCATGGTAGCGGTCATTTGTGTATGTTTAGACGAGTAATTTCCCACTGGTTTCATAAGGTTTCCTTTCTAGCTGAACAAGCTTAATTATGGGGGGGGGGGGGGGGGGGGGGGGGGGGTTAGGGGGGGGCGTCTGGCAGGCATCACCACTTAAATCGTCAGACAGTAGTCATTTTTGTATATTTGGATTCTGCCGAACAATTTACAATTGGTTTCATCGGATTTCCTTTCCAGCTGATCGAGCTCATTTTTTTTTTGACAACTTTGGGGGCGTCTGGCGTACACCCCATCACTTAAAACGCCTGGCAGTGCCCATTCATGTACCTTAGGACTACATGGCGAATCTTGTCATGTAGGTTTCTTAGGGTTTTCTTTCCAGCTGATCTACCTCAAAATTTCGACCCCATTGTGACCTCTCCCTGGCCACGCCCACCACATAGAACATGCCAAACGGTCAATTCGTTATATGGGGACTATGCGCTCTTTATATTCATGCACATGAAAATTGGTTTCCTTTTCAGCTAGGTTGACCCCCTGGCTTCTGGAATATACACATTTTTTTATATCTCATAAAGCATCAATTTTCATTCACTTATAATAAAATTCAACAAGAAGCATCCGTCTCATAGGAAATCGACACTGCCCTACAATATTACGGAGCTTTCTAACATCAGACCGAACGTCAGCTACTACGAGTTAACTGGAGCGTATCGAGGTTGTGCAGAGCTCGTTCGTTCTCTGGCAGAAGCACTTTCGATTTTCACACTACGAGGGCTTCGGCGATATCACGTGACCAAATGTTCAGATCAGCGCTAGCTAGCTACCGGCCTCGGGTGACCAAATTTACATCGCGCGCTAAATCCAAAATGGCTAACTTCAGGCGCAGGCTTAACTTACACAGAGTTGGAGAGATGTTGACATTTGGATATGTCTGCGATATGCTGACAGTGTTTGTCACTAGACTAGTAATTTCTTAGACATGCCCATAAACACAACAATTAATCGTACCAATGTTCATAAACGAGTTTTGCGAGTTATTTTGGCAAATACCAGCGCTTATACCGATAGCTAAAACAATATTGGCTACACTCAGCCTACAGGCTACTCGCCCGACGGGTCGCCCGCCAGCCACGGCCGCCAGCCTTGTCGATTTCCGCTGGGAAATGAGAATTAGGCTATCATGGAGATTCAAAACTTTCACTCAAATTTTAATGATCTGAGAAACGATTTCATGAAAAATATGATCGCATGATGATTGATTTATATTTTAAGCTCTCTCAAAAATCTATTTTGTGATGAAAGAAGTAGAAAAAGCAAAATAGACCTACCTATACCGATTGTTTGGTGGCAGTGAGGGACGAAGAAATTGCACTCACGTTGTCGTTTTCACCACAACGCGGAATCAGTTAAATTTCCCCCAACTCCCGTCGTCAGAATTGGAAGGCGACGTGAGAGCAAGCCTTCGGGCATGCGCAGTGGCAAAATATGACGTCACTCGTAGTAGCTTGACGTTCGGTCTGGCGATAGAAAGCTGCCTATTAACGCAAGAAGACGACCCTCTTTCCTTCTGTAGAAACACCTCCTTGAAATTTGCGCACAAGTCATTTGGTATCTTAGGAAGCACATCAAACGTATTTTGCATGCCTTCTGATGCTCAAAATTTGAAATTTGTTCCAATATCATGGAATCAAAGTTTTGACATTTGGCTTGTGAACTTTAAAAAGTGGCCATTTTGCCTTTAGACGTGCTCACTGAAGCGTGACCAAATGGTTTCTCCTGAATTTCACACGAAAGGTAACTGAGAAGTACAGCTACACATGCATATGCATGCATATATCCTCAGGTTCCTGATTCAGAAATTACAGAGATTTGTTTTAATGGGAACTTATTTTTTTGTGTTGTGTTTATTTAGCAAGGGAATTGACAGTTTGGAATGCTTTCAAATGTTGAACCTTTGCAAATGCGATTTATACATTTTAATCCTAAATTGGAGGCAAAATACTTAACAAGAGGCTGATTGAACCCTTTAAAAATTCCATTCATAATCTATATCCTTTACTGGGGCGCAAAATTACAAGATTCTCGAGTACAAATTATGGTACGGAGCAAAGCGACCAATCTTTAGAATTATTTGGATCCCCCCCCCCCCCCCCCTCCCCTCCGAAAAAGTGTTTCTATATGTAGTTCATTTTACGCTGCGGATATGAAACGAATAATCCTGAATGATCATAACTTTTCCTGCATTTTCTCTTTTTGCTTTTTCTCTTTTGTGTTTTCTTTTTTTTGTCCCCCCCCTTTAAGCGCCGTCCGGGCACATGGCCCCTGCCCCCCCCCCCCAGTAAATACACCACTGCGTAATACCATAACCGCAGAAGATGCATACACAAATTTGTGGTAACGTGAAAACGTGCCCCTCCCCCACCGCATGGCGAAACAAAATGAAAACATGGGAGAAAGAGAGAAGAAATGAAAGAAGAGGAAAAAGGGCAAAAAAAAAGAAGACGGGAGGACCCCTTGTAAATTCGCCTTAAATTATCCGATTAAGACGGTTCCCCCCCCCCCCCCCCATGATGCCAGTGCTCCCTTAAAGGAGAATTAACCCCAGAATATAAATGTACTTATGTTCAGAGGTGTAATATATTCTTAATCATTGGCCTGTATCACTTTAGAAATAAAATATCAGAAAAGGGTTTAAATCAAGACAATCTGGCACACGGTATCATCTGCTAACACTTTACATTGGGGCTGCCATTTTCTTGATGATATGGAGTTGTACATAAACCACTGGAAACCGTTCCAGTCAAGAAGATATTTTTAATCCTAAAGCTGAATTGCTTCTCTTCATTGCAAAAAAAATTCCCATATATGATGGAAAATACATAACAGGTGTATACATAATTATATTCTAAAGTTTGAAATTATGACCCTATAGATTTCTTTTTATATTCTCTGGTTTTGCTAAATAGAAATCGATTTCTTGGGCTTGCCTAGCAGAGCAGAACATAATTTATACAACACGCATTCTGACTATTGAATTCCATTATCTCAAAGCAGGTGAATGCATAGTTTGTCACTATTGACAAGATTGACGCTCTGGAAAGTTATCATCCATAAATTTGAATTAATTTGCTCCGTCGCGTACGTCATATACACTGTTAAAACATGTATTAAAAAACTACGGATTAAAAAAATGTTGATTAAAAATCGCTCAACATTGGTTATAAAATGAATGTTGGTTAAAAATGACTTTTAATCTTGCGTGGGTTAAAAATATTGTTGATTAAAATTATTGTTTTTATTCTTGTTGGTTACTTTGTAACCAACATTGATTAAAACAGTGTTCTCTGCTTTCCCGCCAAACTGATAGTGCTAACTGTCAAGAAACTTTATCTTTTTGTTGGTTAAAAGTTGATCAAAGTTGATTAAAATACCAATCGCGTGACCGAACAGCGCATGCGCATATGGATTTGGAAGAAATTCGCTGCGCACAAATCTATCACAGAAATTGTTTGCGATAAAAATGGAAGGCATTGTCATTCAAGTCGCTGAATGAGTGGGGACTTTCAAAGAGTTTGTCGGCGTGTTTGAAGGTGAGAAACTATTATTCATATAAATTATGTGATTGTTGTCCAGCTTAATCTTGGGAAGAAATAGATCTACAGTGTGCTCTTTCTTTCTAATTTAAACGGCTTGGGAGCAAGTTCGACCTGCTCGATCTGGACTAGACCTGGCTAAGCCAGGCCCACCGGTAGATTTACCGACTGCGCCTATGGTAGCGAGGAGGCGACGCCGGCGGTAAGGCGGTGTGTTCAACTTCGCGCATGTCCATATTTCGCGGACAGGGCAATATGACAAACACTGAAACTAGAACAGAAAAAGATATAAGCACCAATGTAGGCGTAGGCGTAGTCTACCGGTGGGCCTGCCTTAGTCAAGTCTAGTCCAGGTCTGAGAAGGTCGAACTTACCAAACCGCTGAAAGTAGATCACTGAGTAGATCTATTTCGTTATAAGGCTAGCTAGACAACAATTACAGATATGAAAAGAGTTTCTCCGGGGAGTTTCTCATCAAATAAATCTAACCAACAAATGGTTCAACATTTAACCAACAAAATAAAACTAACCAACAAATGGTTAAACATTTAACCAACAATATGTTTTAGTTTAATCAACACCAATTTAACCAATGTTGAGCAAAATACGATTAACCAACAAATGGTTAAACATTTAACCAACAAAATAAAACCAACCAACAAATGGTTAAACATTTAACCAACAATATGTTTTAGTTTAATCAACACAATTTAACCAACGTTGAGCAAAATACGATTAACCAACAAATGATTAAAACTTTTAATCAACCACAGGTTAAACTTTAATCAACAGGCCGTTGATTAAAGTTTTAACCTACAAATGTGTGGTTCACCTGGTAACCTCGGTTGATTAAAATTTAAACCAACAAGATTAAAAATTTAATCAACGTTCTAACAGTGTATAGTATCACGAAAATAGATTTATATTTAGTAAAATAATAATTTTCAAAGAAATATAAATCACATTTTCGTTTTTAGAATATATGTATATATCTGTTAAATATTTTAAATCTCAAATGGGATTTTTGTATCAGGAAGAAAGACAATTTTTCTCTTCGGATTAAAAATATCTTTATGTACACATCAAGAAAATGGCAGCCCCAGGTATCGCTAGCAGACGATACATTTTGCTAAGAAAATCTTGATTTACACCCATCTCGTATATCTTAATGCAATACTACGTAGGGCAACAAGAAGGAATAGATTACGTCTTTGAATATAAGCACATTTATATTTTGAGGTTAATTCCCTTTAATGGCTGAACTAACGCTACGCCACTGTCTGAAAGTAATCGCACCCCGCCCCTTCCAACTATTACATCAAATCCATCTTTAAAACAAGCAAGATTCATATTACCATTTCTCATAGAAACCGTAAGCATATTGTTTCTCACGTGTAACAATATTATTTTCTCTAAGAAGTAAATACTTAAACTTTTGAACCTACAATAGAAAAAGGCAACCTTGTTTTAACAATGATTTTATTAAAATATACTTAGCTCGAGTATTGTAAATGTTAATGGCAGGTTCGATTAATTTCTATCTGTATAATATTAAGTCGTCACGTTAATCAAGAAACTACGACTGTATTCACTTGACTATTCATTTAAAGCCAAAGACAACTGAAGACGCATGTGCAGTTGAAGACATAGAAGACAACATAATCGGAGCTTCAAATATATTCGTTACTAATGGAATGCCCTCCCACGTGCGATAAAATGTGATTATTTCCGGGACCCTTGCTTAGCATATTTTGTTGTCTCGTATTTGTTATCTAGTTCTAATTTGTACGGGGAAAATCAAAAGAATATGGAAAATCAATCAATGTGCAAGCTCGGTGGCAAATCCAATCATAGATCAATATGGGTGAAGATGCAAATGGGGCAATGATGATCAAAGATTCGACTAACAAACGAGTAATCATGTTAGTTATCCATGTTTTTATTTTTTTGGAAAATTTGCATCGAGTTTGTTCACAACTAATAGGCTCGCGCATTTTTAATATTTTAGATATGCACTCATATCTTATATCACATAGTTCGAGTTGTTCTATTTAAACCTAAAAGGAACAGTCCGATGAAGACAAATAAAACTACAATAACAATATCAGTATGTATTATGTCCCTATAAATAGAATACAATCATACCTGTGCTATCTTGCAATGGAGTCGTCGTTTGATCACATGGGTCTTTCTGGTTTGCGAGGTATGCACCTGCACAAAAAAAAATACAATTTATTCATTTATTTATTCGTTCAAGGCCTGGAGCACTGCACATGTGTTTCTTTTCCTAGATCTTTTTTTTTTTAATTCCTATATGAAAACTTACACTGTAAAAAGAAATACTGCAGGATTTTAAAGTAAATTGCTGGCAACCCGCTGCACAGTAAATTAGTGTATTTGTCACGGTATTGTACTGTTTATTATACAGTTTAACGCTAAAATAATCAATAACTTGACTGGTAGGAACTAAGCAAACCCTTGTAAATTACAATGAGAATGTCAACGTATCAGACAGACTAATGACCAAAACAATAGAGAAAACGTCCTCTAAAGAAGAGTGACCATTGAGCGCCCTCTGTGTCCTATTGTTTGTCGCACAAATGGTTGAGTCGAAACTCCCTGTCATACAAGAGAAAGTACTACTAGGATTGAGTTGAAACTTGCTATACCTTTAGAACAGATATATTTCTTTGTTTATCTAGATTTTATCTAGATTTTTATCTAGATTTATGACCTATGCGAGAAAGGCAACGTGAAGTACGATCCCAGCAAGCTGACACACGCAGTTTGAAAGTCCATAAAAAAATGTTAATTTTGAATGAGAGTAAAATCATTTTTTAATGGTATTTTACCCTAAAATTTTGTTAGATGGTACATTAATGAATGAACTTCCAGAAAATACAACAAAACTAAAAACAAACTATCCACCCAAACCACTTTTTTCAGCTGTTCACTGCAAAACTCCCATTGCGACTTATTGGTCGGTTTGTGGTGGAGGGTCACATAAACTGTCAAAATAGAGTATTTAACTGTAAAAGATACAGTATTATTGTGCAGCCGGGTTGCCAGCAATTTACTGTAATTCCCAAAGTAATATTTGATATTGTATTCAAGTTAGAGAACAATCAAAGAATTCAATGCAGCTAAATAGGGTACTCATAAGTTTATCGAATTTGATACAAAATAGAAAAAAAAAATAATCATGGGAATGAAAGAGAATATAGATAAAGGTGTGATACAATTGTAATAGCTTAGGACTATGATTGTGTTCTCATATGTACCACAATCATACCGGAGCTACTTCTCAATGGGGTCGTCCTTTGGTCACTATTAGGTCTTCATGGTTTGTTAGATATGCACCTCCAAAAGAATTACAATTTATTCTTTTATTTATCCACTGATGGGATTGAGCAATCTAGTGGCACAAAGGCTATTGTGTATTCCAATATGTTTGTGTTTTTTCACATTATTGAGAACAATCAATGAATTCAAATTTAGCTTAATTATAATTTACTTACAAGTTTCATGAATTCCATACATAATGTATAGTTTTCAATTAATTTCAAAGATTTACCTTTCAATAGTTTATCTCCCAGATCAATAAGTCTCACTTTGCTGAGTTTTTTTGCCAGGATGGATCGTGAATGGGAGGTGTCTGTTTGATTGGTCTTCCACTTGATAAGGATCTCCACTAGAGCTTCATTGAAGTTATTGAGATGTTTTCTGAGTATCGATTGACTGATCGCATAGGTATACCCCAGGGCGTTGCACAGTCTTGAGTATTTAGCAGGTATTATGTCTTCAGCTAGTGATATCAACTCCACTTCCTGTAAAGGCTCCATCGTTCTGTGAAACCAAAGCATAAGCCAATACATTAGGCGATTGTATTTCTAATCCCGAAGAGGAAAAGAGGGTCGCTATTCAAAATACGGTATGAGGGTCGCTATTCATAATAAAGATTGAGGATTGCTATTCCCTAAAATAAATAAGCGAACAATATGAAATTAAGAAACAAGGACAAACCGACGGTAATGTGTTTAAGAAGGCCTTTAAATGCATTTGTGGCTATTGTCATTATATTGCTATGAAGAATGCATAACCCGTGACAATCATCATTATAAAAACAAAAATTGATATTTTGGCTCGCTCGCTGACTCGGTTGCAAATGAATAAGCAGATCTTTACACACATATGCAAGTAAGTAATGTAAATAAAGACCGTGTAACGATAGAGGATAATGACTGTGTCAAAATGATCTTCGGTTGTGTAGGCTATTGATTGGAATGATTTTTTTTTTTAAGTGAACTATGTTTATTAGTGCTCTCCACATTATGAAAGGCGCTTCACCAATTAATGATTAACAAACGAAGATGTCTAATTCATACATCTACAATTTTGCTAAACCAAAAAGAAAACTCCATTCCGTGGGAGGAGCGCCCCCCCCCCCCCCACACACACACACACACATCCCGCTCGGTTTGATGGTGCCCGGGGCTATGGGTCGTGTACATTATTGGGCACAATTGTTTTCTTATTTGTTCGACCCCCCCCCCCCCCCCCAGCTACGACAAAGCCGTGGGGATGTCTCCCATCCAGTACTATCGGCTTGTTTATTATTTAATTTTTATGAATAGCGACCATGTTTCCTGCATTTTGAATAGTGACCTTCATTTTGTATAATGAATAGAGACCCTCTTCTTCGATTATGAATAGCAACCCTATTTCTGTATTATGAATAGTGACCTCTTCTCCATGGGCGTCAATCCTCACAGGAATTCTATTCAAGTGGGGGGGGGGGGGGGGGCACCTGGATGCAACAATAGGGTGTCCCCCCCCCCCCCTACTTGAATTCCTGTGAGGATTGACGCCCATGCTCTTCTCATATCATGAAGAGCGACCCTCATTTCTTTGTATGAATATCGTTTGTCTTTTCCTAATATGAATAGCGACCCTCAATCTGTATTATAAATAGCGACACTTTTCTCCTATTATGAATAGCGACCCTCTTTCCTAATTATGAATGCGATTTTCTATTAGTAATCAATCCTTATCCTTAACAATCCTTATGACTAATGACCCTTACAAATAATGAGCCTTTATCAATTATGAATAGCGGTCCTGATAACTAGCGAGCTTACCCTCTTTCTCTCCAGGCCTATTCAGGCTCTGTCGCTGGTTATGCGCACATCGCACTGAGTGAGTTTGACACTGTAATTGAGCTTCATCCGACCCCTAGTGTAAAAACATGTTTAAAGTAGATATTCAAAGAAAATCACAAATATTGCAATTAATGTATCACTAGAAACTGGGAAGATTACAGATGGCAATCGTATAAGTTTTATGTCAACTGCGTATCTGATGATTATAAAAACAACACAAATAAAAGCTCTTCTCAGCATCTGGAATATCCGAGTATTCGCCAGAAATATAGCGATGTTTTGATGTCGTCACACTCGGGATCGATCCTGCTTAAGCAGACGACTTCCTATAATGAATGAACGTAATTGCAATGCAATTATTTATCAAATTATAAAGAGTTTGGTGTATTTAAACATGACCTTATTTCACACCATTATAAAGGGAAAGTGAAACTGATTCTGATAGCTAAAACCGTTTGATTGTAAATACACAGGAGAAGGGTCAATGATCAATGAAATAAACCCCACTTTCAAATTGAAAAGCCCTCCGAATAATAGCAGGATGGTATTCGTTCCCTCTTGAAACGCCGAACATGCCCCGGTGCAAACAGCTGAAAATACAATGGCGTCTTATTTTGTTTACAAGTGACTGATTCCTTTATTTTTTTTAACGCTGCATTTTTCATCAAAATAATACCATACACGAAGTTAAGAGTGAGGCAACAGACTAACATTAAGACTGACGCTAGTGAAGGAAGAGAAATAAGTGAAGAGGAGATGACAAAATAGGCTCTGAAAAAATGTGTAAGATGTTATGGGACATCGTCTGCTTAGACAGGACTGGTCCATGGTGTGTCGTCACATATCTCAGCAGCGTTCGAGGAGCTCTTCAGCTGCTATATCGGGGGCTGTATTTTACCGTTTTATAATTGATAATAATCATTACTTCAAATGTTTCCAAGCGTTGAATTTGGATAACCTTGTTTAATTTATGCCATCTATGCAATAATAAGTATTAAGCCAATATTTAAAATCATTAAAGTTCTACTTTAAGGAAAGGAAAACTTAGACCGCGGTCTGTTAAACTTCCATTTTTAAAAATCGACTTTAGATCCAGGGTCACGTTCAAATTAATTTGCACAGAATATGTCTGTACTATAATTTCACTCTATCACTTTTGTCACCTCATCTACAAGTCTTTAATAGGCTGGAAAGTGTTGCTTTAGTGACTAGCTGGACAGTCTGTTTCGGCCGAAGCCTCATCAGCAACTACATCAACTTATACAAAGTACAGTGTAAGATAGACATATAATTATAGCGCAGTCAAACAAGCAAACTAAAGATACATGTACGTGGCTTTTTAATGGTACAATAGAATTGGTAATAGTACTGGTACTGGCCGTCATTGGCTGAAGAGGCTTAAACTGTAGTGGGGTAGTTTGAGTCTAGTTTATTACATGTGAAGTGGCGGGGGGTTATGTGTTATGTTTTATATCTCCATGCATAGTCTAGTTATTTCATGTGGCCCGGTGTACCAACCCAGATAAACATGTCTACCAGATTGCTTCATCTGGTACCCCTAGAAACGAATCAACAGAGAGAGAAAAAAATATTTTGTTTCAGTTCTGATTGTTGTTATATCAGTTTCCTTTCAAGGTACGATATTCAATTTAACCTTTCATCCTGGGGTGACTCGAACTTTCACATTTATTTCTCATCGAAGTATCGAAGTATTAAAACCATATTGAAACAATGGCCTTTAGTGTGAATAGATACAATGCCAATCATATTTTCAAAGTCATGAACTTGAGTTAATGTTAATTACTTATTCGGTTGAAACTAAAGTGATATAGAAACAGTTCAAAATTTCATTTGCCATAACCCTGAAATAGCTTACACCCAGCGCATTTACTCTCAATGCATTTGGGATTGAAAGGGAATAGGTGAGCTTGGAGCACTCCATAGGGTTATGTGTTAAAAAGAAGGAAGAAAATCATGAAAACAACAAGTGATAGTAATTAAACTACTGGTGGGTTAAAGAATTGCCCAGTTCTAGGCCATTTTTACCAGTAATTACACTCTAAAAATAGCGAGTAAATTAAGTTGCGTAACTACTGGTTGGCTAACAAAAATGCCCCATTCTATCACCACAGGGTTTGATTAATTTGTGTCAGTTTACTTTACACAACTGGCGGGTAGATATTCACAACAATACTTGTTAAAACAGCGGTGGGGTTTTACCTACTACTTCTGCAATTTTGCCATATTCTTCATTCTAATTTGGTAACAGTAGTCGAACAATTTGGTTGGTCATACATTGACAAAGGGTTTGTACAGGTTTACCGCGTAATTAAAACAAACCCAAAATACTTAAATGTTGAACAATATTGATTGTTGGAAATTCAATGGTTTGCCATTATAAACAGCACATTTTCCAATATTTTAAAGGGTTAATTAATCTTTGGCAAATTTGGTCATTTTTTACCGAACCATGTAGTTATGCCATTAGAAAAAATTGTGCGAATGGAATTTAGGCAATTTTTCTTCAACAATAATTGGCGATTTTGTCTAAGTACTGGATAATCACACTGGGCAATGCAGGGGCGGATATAGGGCTTTGTAGGGGGGGGGGGGGGGGGCACACAAATGCAGGTTTGTCAACTTTTGGAAAAGGGAGACCCGTATTTTTGGGGTCTCGCCAGCTCTAGAAAAGTCGGTCAGGGGTGGGTTTGGAGTCCAGTTTCGCGCCTTAATTCTCTGACAAGCAAAAAAAAAAAAATGCATACATTTCTTCCAAAAGGGGCGGCACGGGCTTGATTTGCTCCCCCCCCCCCCCTACATCCACCACTGGGGCAAGGTAAATCGCATCATAAAATTAGGGGTGCAGGCTCTGTTGGTAAACTCTCATATTATCAGAGTTTGCATTTGATTTGACTAGCTGGATAAGCATGATAAGATAGATATAGAATAGGATAGGTTAGGATAGATTGGTAAGGATAGGATAAGATAGGATTATAGGTTCTATAAGGAAAATTGGTAGACAGGAACTCGGGAGCCAACTGTGTTCTATATATTTTGAGCTAGGTCGGAGGAAAAAGATAAAATAAATGGGCAACTGAATTTGCCCCACCACATAGGATTTATTATCCAATCAGTTGGGTAAATTTTGAGAATTTTTGGTAATTACTGCCCAATATTTGAGCTTTGTAAGAGTTGCGCAAATGCCTCCTTCGAAATTAGATTTTCAACTATCGGCAATTATAGAATTGGGTACGGTAATATCTTTTGGGGGCAAAATTGAATTGGTAAAAATAAAAAAGTTGGGTAAAAAAAGGGATGGGTAATTATTGGCAGGGTAATTATGGGTTAATCAGAAGTGAAGCATCTCGAGCAATTATTGATTTTGTGTTTTTGCTTTATTAAAGCATCAATAAATTATGGTATTTGCACTAATCACCATAGTTTAGGCAATAAAAGCCCGAAAGTTTAATGGACAGCATACGACCCGAAGTTGGTTCAGTACAAATTTAACCAACTATTTTAAGAGTGTATACTCCCCCAAATGCCTTCGTGGAGGGGGTTGGGGGCTGGGATTGCTCCAGCATAAGCATCGTTGACCAATCTCTTCGGGGTTTATTTCGTCATTGGGTTAGGGTTGCAATCAAGTTTTAGGTTAGGTTAGGGTTATACGGTCAGGTTTAGTTGCAGGCACAATTCCCTGGTCAGTCATAAAAGAGTGTTTGCACTGTAAGACTACCATAGGCCATACTCTAGCTGCTCCTGACACAGGACCAACGGGTTACTGGTTAAGGCTTCTCTCAAGAATTTCTTTCTTGTTCTTTTTTGTCAAACTGGAAACATATCACAGTTAAGAATGTCCCCCGAAAAGGACTAATCTTCACATTTTGGACCAAACATTTTTTTTATTTCTTGATGATTCATTTCATAATAACTTACCACGCCTTGGACAAAAGTTAAACTGTCCATAAGTCGTCTGTAAAATCCCAATTATTCACACACACACACACACACACACACACACATTAAAGCTTGTTGGAGTATGTTCATGCAGTTCAGTAATTCATGAAAATGATAATAATGTGCTATGCGAAGCAGTTGCAAAAGCAGACATACTTCTTCTTCTCCCCACCTGTATTTTCTTATCTCCATCTATCAGTGTGGAATGCATCCACGGGTACAGGGCTTGATTTGGGGGCAGTGGATTGAAATATGGTTTGGCTCCCATAAATCTACGGAGCCGAAGCGTCGAACTAATTTCTACAAGGCTCTTCCCATTGCCAACGCGCGTCTCGCTGTGTGTGTTTCCATTGATTTAGTTACGCTCGTCAATAGCGCGTCATGAACGCGCGCTGGATTTATCGCGTTGAAATGAGAGTGGCGTTTAAATGTAGAAAGTAAAGAAATGTTTTCAACCTAAAAAAATAAAAGAAGAAAATGAAAAGCGTTTTGCAGTAAATGGATATAGATCCAGAAAAATAATTTTTTTATCTTTTAATTATTCCTTTTTTTAAATATTAGATTTGGCGCTAATTGTGTTTTGCGATGAAACTCTTCATACTCGGGTGTGATCTCTTCACCTGCCGTCATGCTAGTTATTATGTTTCAATTGTCAAAGAGCGAACACTAAAATAAAGATACTACTTTTCTTACAACAAAGTTTGAAGCGCATGGCATAGACAGAATCCTTAGAAGAATTGACTTTAATAATCGAACTGCAACAAACAGTGGTCACCCCTGTAGGGTTACAGCTACTTAGTGGGAGCATTAATCTCTCACAACATTTTCATAAGTCATATAAATCTTCACAAAATTCAAAGTCGAGAGATTGGTTATCAAAATAAATATATCAATATGGTTTGTTTGCTTGTGATATTTTGACCTGCCCTTTGGAGCGATGTTCACTTTACAACGGGCATGGCGGGCATGAACTCATACAAGTACAGTGTATCCAAATTTGCTATGATTTTATAATGGCTTGTTCACCACCACCACCACCACCTCCACCATCATCATCAACACCATCATCATATCATAATCATCATCATTAACAACATCACTATTTTCACCACCGTCATCACCACCACCATTATGAAAAACATAATCATCATCATAAATTAATCATCATCATCACCATCATCATTGCAACAATGGCTGAGTTTGCTCTCATTTAAGGTCCTAGTCTAACTAGATCTTCAGTATAATACTGAAGATCTAGTTGCAATGATGGTGGTGGTGGTGGTGAAAAGCCATTATAAAATCATATATGAGTTAGATATGGATCTAACCATAGATCTTGCCCATATCACTAATGTTATTATTTACTGGATAGTATACTTCTACTTCTACGATGGTCCTCACTTAGAGCCTGTTTAGCATCTTGATGAGTGTTTGTGGTTTGGTGTTTCCAGCAATGGACGCAAATGTGTATTTAAGTCTAGTATTTGTATCTAAATCAAGTAGACACATGCAGAAGAACAATAAATGCATATATAGCCCTACAGTTGTTGGTCTAAAGGAATCAAGACACTCAAACTTGCCATAGATCCAAACACAACCAACACCCCTCCTGGGGAACTTTCATTTGTCATAACGAGTATGATTGTAGAGTGGTCAGGCGCCATCTAGTGACAATTTCTTTGCAACAATGCCATTGCATTAATTTGCTTTTGCAGGAACCTGTATAAATATT
Source organism: Heliocidaris erythrogramma (assembly GCA_025617745.1). Taxonomy (NCBI): domain Eukaryota; kingdom Metazoa; phylum Echinodermata; class Echinoidea; order Camarodonta; family Echinometridae; genus Heliocidaris; species Heliocidaris erythrogramma. The sequence continues at coordinate 58,276,690 of CM046863.1, read as the reverse complement.
GTATAATAGAATATTGTCAAAGAAATAAATAATTGTGTAAGAGAGAGATAGAGAGAGAGCAGGGGAAGGACAAAAGGTCGAAGGAGGGGTGGGTGGTTAACGGGGAGTAAGGGGAGAGGAGAGAGAAAAGGAGAGGGGGTGAGGTGAGAAAGATGGGGATGAGGGGAGGAAAGGGTAAGAGAGAGATGGGGGGGGGGGGGGGGACACGTTATGTGCAATTAAACAACCTCTTAACTTTTTCCTCCTTTATCTCTCTCCTTTTCTGTTTTTCTTTTTGGACACCAGTCGGAGAGGGGGGCGAGACTCAGTACTTTAGTCCCCCCTTCTTTAGGCCATTATTTCATTTTCGGATTTATGAACCGTCGGAGTAACGAACCTTTAGGAACTATGAACCTTCGGAAATACGACCCTTGGGGGGGGGGGGGGAGACATGAATGCGTTCAAATTAGTCACTTTTAAATCTCAAGCCATGTGGTCATAGGGAAGTGAGGGAAGAGGAGATAGAAAAAAAAGCAAGGGGTGAGGTGAGAAAGATGGGCAGGAGGGGAGGAAAGTGTAAGAGAGAGAGAGCGAGAGGGAGAGAGGGGGACACGTTATGTGCAATTAAACAACCCCTTTAAACCTGTTCCTCCTTTATCTCTCTCCTTTTTTGTTTTGTTTTTGGACCCCAATCGAAGAGGGGGGGGGGGGCGAGACTCAGTACTTTAGGCCCCCTCTTCCCCCTCCCCCCTGTTTTAGGCCCTTATTGCATCTTCGAAATTAAGGACCTTACTTCATTTTTGGATTTATGAACCGTCAGAGTAACGAACCTTTAGGAACTATGAACCTTCGGAAATACGACCCTTCGGGGAAAAAAACACGACATGAATGCGCTCAAAGTAGTCACTTTTAATGCTGCAAGCCATGTGGGCATAGATTTAACACACTTTAGAATGAAGAATGCTCTGATAGTTTTTTAGGTCGGTATTTTTCTCAAACCAGACCTGTGAATAGATCGAAAATTCGCAAATACAACATTTATCTCGGCGCACTGAGTGTTTTTTCCGGAAGTAAACGTGACCGTACGCTGCTGCAACTTGTCTATAAAAAATGCAAGAACTTTGTGAAAAAACTATAGTTCCAAAGCTAATCAAATGAACTGCGTCTACACGACTGCACCCTTAACTTTGCATACTAACGTGGATGAATGTCTCTGTACTTTGGGAAGTAGGAGGCGCCTTGGGGGGGGGGGGGGGGGGGGACTGCCCTCCTTCAAATAGGCAAGTGTGGTGAAGCTAATGTCATACAAAATTATATTCCATCCAATAACAGAGTTTGCTTCATCCTGAACTTTGAACTATTGAAACTGATACTGATATGTAGTTTATTGTACTTGATCAGAGCTCCTTATAATTGTGTATCTGTCACTCTCCCAAAGGCAAAACAATCTCCATAAATGACAAATAAAATCAAAGTGATATTAAAGGATGGTCTGTTCCGTTTATGGTAGGAACCCAACAAGATATAGCATATTACTAAAGTGATCGTGAATATTTTTAATCCGAATTAACCTTGATGACGTGCGTCAATCCGTAAACTTAACATGCTTTTGAAATGAGGAAGAAAATAAGACGTGTATGCAATGTATTTATTAATATAGAACTTGTCTACATCAACTACTACTACTACTACCATGACTACTACTGCCGCCACCAGCGCCTCAAACAAAAACAGCACTACACCTCTAATACTAATTAATACTAATACTGTGTTTCTATTTTCATTTCTCTTTCTATCTGTCCTTGAGTTATTATTTGATTTCTGCAATAATTTCTGTTATGTCTTTCCTTGTGTTATTCTTTGTTTTCTCCTTTTATTTCTGTTTCTGTCTTACCTTATGTTATTCTTTATTTTTGTATATCTTTCCTATGTCATTCCTTAGTTTCTCCTTTTAATAATTTTCTTTCTTGACGTATTGTTTGTTTTTCTAATATACTATTAGTTTTCTTTCTGTCTTGCATTAAGTTATTCTTTGTTTTTCTCCTATTATTTTGCTTTCTTCGTTTTCTGATGTTATTCATTGTTTTCTTCTTTCATTTCTCTTGTTTTCTGTCCTTATTTCATTCTTTGTTTTGCTCCTATCATTTTATTTCTATCTTTCCTTTCCTGATCTGCTTCTTTGTTTTTGCGTTTCAATTCTCTTTATATCTTGTCATATGTTATTCTTTTTTTGTTTTTTTCTATCTTTCCTTGTATTATTCCTTGTTCTTCTATTTTTCCTTGCCATTCTTTGTTTTTCTCCTATCATTTTTCTTTCTATCTCTCCTTGTTTTCTTTGTTTTCTCCCTTCATTTCTCTTGATTTATTTTATTCTTTGTTTTTCTCCTTCTCTCATCTTCTCTTTATCACATCTTTTCTTATATATTTCTATATGCTAGCACCATCTTTTTCAGTCATTTCCTATATATTTCTATCTTTTTCTTCTTCACGTGACGTCATAGCTGAAACCGGCGTTCACGTTTCAGACAGGACGACACAACCATGGTGGACGCGTTCCATAGTGGACGAGGGAGACGACAAGGCGTAATATAATTATAGTTAATAATGCTTATAGATTGTAGTCTGTTTGTCATTGTCACAGCAGTTGTTGTGCATGCCTTTTATCCTCAGAAAATTAGTTTAAGTGATTATTAGATATCTAATTTACAAGAGTCTTTGTAATACAAGTCTGGTTAAATGATAGTAATAGGACTCTTTATTACCTTTAGTTTAGTAAGTATGAGAAATAAGACATTATGTAACCTTAATATCAGTAATCGATTTACCACATTTTCTTGCCGGTTGCACAGAGGCGTTGCATCGCTGCTCAATGTTCTAATAACGTAGCTCATAAAGTAGTGAACTCCTCCTGATATGTGTTGACATAATACACTTTACCTGCATTCGATAAAGTTCAATAGAATGTACGGTACCTCGATAGTGTAATGATTATTCCTCAAGAATCCTTATGATCCACAATTACCAGTTTGTGTTACCTATGTTACTGACTACTCTGTTATTACTGAACCCATGTTCCTATGTTTTGCCGTTTTCTTTTCTTTAATAAGATTTAATAAGATTTAATGTCTTTTTTCCCCTATACAGTCTTTCGTTGTTTGGAACACGACACAGATATAGCATATATTACATTTAATGTCAGAAATTATTTATTTATTTCCTGGTGAGAACCATTTCTTCCTTTTTATCTCTGTCTCCTTATAACAAAAACGAATTTTGATATTTTCTCCCGACTCTTAACATAAGGATATTTATGAATTAATGCATGTAGGCATTCTACTATAATTTTGTGTCAACACTCATGCATGCTATAAGCACTCAATTTAGCCGAATTATGAGCAGGACTTGCACGACTGCCCCATTTGATACGTATCTTACTGAATAAAAAAAAACAACCTTAATTTTGTATCTTTAAATAGATTTATCAAATACTGAAACCAACTTTAATCATTTTACATGACATATTTGATGTATATTTCTAATGTCAGTTCATATTGTTTTGTGTTAATATATCTGCTTTTTTTTTACATGCTTTTATTTTGTTTCATTCCAAAAATATAGTATGCAATTTAAAACTAAACTAGTACCAATGATTACTACTTCTACCACTACTACTACTACTACTACAACTATTGCTCATCCTCCTATTACTATAAATACCACTAGCGGATCCAGGGGGGGCCGAATCGGCCGCGGCCTCCCTATTGGCGGCGAAAAAAAAGAAAAAAGAGGGGAAAAGAAAAAGAAGAAGAAGAAAGGAGGAAGGAAAGAAGAAGAAAGGAAGAAGAAAGAAGAAGAAAGGGGGAAGGAAAAAGGAGAAAAAGGGGAAGTATGGTGGATATGTAAAAGCATTTTTTTGGCGCCTTTTTTTTTTTTTTTACTTGTCAGGGAATTATGGAGGGAACAGACCCCATAACCCCTTACTGAGCGATTTTTGAAGGTTTTTTCAAGGTTTGGCGAAAAATTTTTTTTTGTCCCTAACCCCCCCCCCCCCCCCCCCCCCCCCCCCCCCCCTATCCCCACTGAGCGACTTTTCTAGAAGCTGGCGAGACAAAAAATACGGTCTACCTTTTCACAAACTTTCATTTTTGTGCCCCTCTTTTACTAAATCCTGGATCCGCCCTGACTACTACTACTATTACTACTATTACTACTACTACTACTACTACTACTACTACTACTATACTACTACTACTACTACTACTATTACTACTACTACTACTATTAATATTAATACTACTACTACTATATTACTACTATTACTACTATTACTACTATTACTACTACTAGGCCTATACTACTACTACTACTTCTACTACTACTATTACTACTACTACTACTACCCTGCTATTATTTTTTTAAGACTGGTAATTGCGACTATTATACCTTGAAAGAAGACCATTTACTGAATCATATACCTTAAATAAATCATAAAAACTAAAAGAAAATGCACCAACATTTTCATTGAAAACACCAACAATGATTTCTAAAATCGTTATTTTGCTTAAAGCTAAATGTCCCAAAAATGGTTTTCCACTTATATCCGGGGTCGGGTTCAAATGTTGCAGAATATGGGCCAATAATATGTCTGTATTTTCATTTCACTTTATCACTACTATCACCTGATCTACAAGGGTTTTTTTTAGCTAACATGCCTTTGACTTTTTCTCCCAGGTTGATATCTTATTTTCAATAATATAATAACTGAGTTATGTTCTATAGCTAAGGCCTTGTTATCTTTTCTGTGGCCTGTTGTACAAACCCAGATTAACATGTTTACCAGATGGTTTCCGATACCCCTAGAAACGTTTTATTAGGGACTTTTAGAAGCAGTGGACTAGTAATTCGTCCCAGTCGACTAATTCGCGCATGTCAACGTCGTCGACTGCCCATGTTAACTACAGTTTTGATCATTTTAGATTTCACTCGACGTGTACGTACCGTCGACGTCAACCGGAAGTAAACACTCAACGGATGAGCATAATACACTATGAACACGATGACAAAGAGAGCGGACAATTTATGCAGCTCCTCATTGTACCCTCCACAATAGCTCTAGCAGACAAAAGGACATCCCTTCACTGCTATTATGTGACACCTGTTCTACATATTTTTACAGGATAGCAATGAATGGATGTTCTTTTGTTAACCAGTGCAATTGTGAAGGGTACAATGAGGAGCTGCATAAATTGTACGCTTCTTTGTTCGTCATGTTCATAGTGATAGTTGAGCTGTTCTGATGACGTCATATACGTGAACCTCGTCGAAGATTTCGGAGCACCGCAAAAACGAAGTGAACACATTCTCGATTTTGCATATCAGGGAGGAGGACAGGGAGAGGGCGAGTGGCGCATGCGCAGTGGCGTAGAATGATGTCCTTGCGTACCAGTCGACTAAGTGGACGTGCAATTCTAAAAGTCCCTATTATTGTTATCTCAAAAGGATGTAGCCTTTGTTTCCTGCATTACTTTAGTCCAGGTACGATAATAAACCTTTCATCCTGGGGTGACTGGAAACTTTCACATTTAGTTCTCATCGAAGTATCGAAGTATATTCAAAATTTATGATTTACAAAAGAGTGAGCATAAATATAGACGTACGGACAAATTTTCAAGAGGGGGCTGACGCCTTTTGCCCAAATATCAACTTTCTAGTTTGTAAAAAAAATTTTTTACACATTTTGTAGCGAAAATTTACAGAATGCGTATTCGGGCACTTCGCTAACAAATAGGAGGACATTCGAGCACCTCACTGATCGAATATAAAATGGTGGTTGCCCGAATACTGGAACTTCAACAATCCTCGGTGTGACAACCCGAGTGTACAACATGCACGTTATTATAAATGTATCGAATGCATTATCGGAAAAGAGTATTACCAAGGAGTAAGTATTACAAATTACCATATGCTCTCAAAAGATACTTTTTAAACTTTCTTTTAAATACAAATATACTTGCTGATTATTGCATATACAAGACTAAACATAATACACAAGCCCCATGTACTTGAAGTGCATAAGAAACACTTGTTTTTGTAGGCCTAATTAATATGCAAGGCAGTGCAGCGATCAAGCCATTATAAATCATGAAACATTGACACGTGACATTTTAGAGTACTAGAAATCTTATTCCTTATGCTTGTAGATAATTTCATGTTGAATTTTATTTTGTGAGACGAGGCGGCAAAATTAATTTCCCAACCACTTTCAGAGAGAAAAGCATATGCGCGACCCCCCCCCCCCCCCCCCCCCCCCCCCCACTCCGTGCTACAAGCGCCTAAGATAGCCATGTTTTGTTCAATGCTAAGAAACACTGCCTCTTTTAACATGTGAGAGATCGTAGTGAGGAAGTGTGAAATTTTAAATTTTAGAATGTTGGAAGTTTGGATTAAAGCACGTCATATTATACTGCAAAATAATCTCATTCAATATTTATTGCTGTCTTTCGAGGGGATGAGTTTGCCCTTTCGCTTCGAGACTAATTAGCCTCAAGGCTCAGGCCCACACATCCGGGGTCTGGATATATAGACTGGCTTCCTACAAAGCAATGTTGATAACAAAACAGCTACTGAAATGCGAGGGAGTGTAGCGATCGAGTGAGATTTTTTTTCTTTTTCAGTGTTGAAACTACGTATCTTAGAGCACAATATTTTTGTTCGAAGTTAAACTGCAAAATAGTTGATGTCATATAACATTTTTGTCTTGTGCGAGGGATCATAGCTAGTGACCGAGTATATTTTTGTTGAGGTGATTGAGGGGACGAAATCGATTATTATAAACAAGAAAATTTAGATTATTGTATGTTGAAACTTGCACTTTTAGGACTAGTAATATGAAAAATTATGGTCTTGAAAGTAGGGGAGGGGGTGCACACTACACCGAGTGAGTTTTGAAACTGTTTTTACTGCGGGATAAAAAAGGTCCAGACACAACAATGTTTTGAATTAAACGCGTATCAATACCCTAATTCTGGCCTGAAAAGGGAAGATCTTAACGCACCCCAATTGAACTAAACCCGATGCTCCATGTAACAGCATGTTTAACAAAAAGAAAACTTGAGACCTCGGTATATCTTCCATTGTTAAACATAAACTTTAGATTAAGGGTCGGGTTAATTTTTTTTTTTGCAGAATACGGGGATATGTCTGTATTTTCATTTTATTCTATCACTCTATCACCTGATCTAGAAGTCTTGCCGCTATCATGCCTGGGACCTATACTCCTAGGGTGGTGATATTTTCAATAATATAGCTATGTCCTTGATATTTCATGTGGCCCGTTGTACCAACCCAAATTAACATGTTTACCAGATAGATGGCTTCCGATACCCCTAGAAATGTTTTATTATTGCTATCTGGCTAATTGTAGCCAACCAAAGTAGTGGGCACACGCGGCCAGTCAAGATATTGTCATTGCAAATCTGGTATTTTGGCACTAAATATATTCGCTCGAACCTTGTTATATCATTCATGTGCATTTTTTCGAAGTTACATTTGGGTCTGCGAAATCTAATTATCATTGCAACAGAATATCCTCCCTTGTACTTAACCATGGTTATGCAATAGAACGGAATTTGATTTCTTTCCTCGTTCGGAAGAATGTCTTTGGAAGGAGAGCACGTATTTTGTCATGTTTGTTGTGACGGCATCAAAGCTCGCTTCAAAAGGAAGCTGTCTATGCCTCCATCTGTTTGAACCCCCTTGGCATAACCCTGATAGCTTACACCCTGCGTATTTACCCTAAATGCACACTGGGGATTTAAGAGGAATGGGCGGGCTAGCTTGCAGCCTCTAATTTACGGTTTTGTGTTAATAATGAAGGAACGAAGTCATTAAAAAATAATGATAGTAATGGCACCAATCGAAGTTGTGTCTTGACTAGTTCATTACAGTTTTGCGAAGGCAACATGTAGGTTTGTCCTTTGAATGACTCTTGTGTTTTCTTGTCGTGTATGGGTTCTGGAAACTTCGTTTAAAGAAAGAACAGCGAACCCATAGGGCACGCTTTTTGAAACGACATAGCTCCTGACAACGAACAAAGCACGCCGTTATCCTGTATGGTGCCTCCTCAATATATTTACGCATTTTAACCTATTTCTAATAACTATTCCACAGTGCAAACCTTCAACTCTCATTTATACCTCCTTTCAAACCTGAGAAAAGCGACAGTGGTTATGAGGTTTCTTTTTCTTTTCTAAAGGGGGGGGGGGGGGGCATAATGCATACTTTTCTTCAAAAAAGGGGGCACGGGCCCTATGGCCCCCCCCCCCCCCCCCCCCCCCCCCCCCTTAGGCGGGGTTTAAGCCAGGCTTAAAGGTGAGCGGCTTTCCAGAATACGGGCCATATTCATTAGATATCTGAATCGGACGGGTACCAAATGTGCAATATTCCCCAAGCATCCAAAGCAACATAGATGTCATCCATACATAGCATCATTCGGACAGTTCGTCGAAAATGCTTGTACCCTATAAAATATGAAGAGGTGTTTTCTTGCTTTGTGTTTGCTTGTCTATTTGTTGATTGTTTTCCCTTCTAAATATATTTTCTTTTTTCGTTATGCTCAATGAACAATATTATACTACAATGAACAAACTTATTCAGTCATTTATTTCATTTTTTTTAACCTCAACCTTTTTTATTACCCTTTTGGCTTCCCGTCTCCAACCATTTCCATTGTCAATAGTTACACAGCATATCAATCTCTTTTTCCTTAAACTATTTCACCACCAGGCGCTTTACATGCTTTCCTGTTATAACTAGATCAATGACCATTCAATGCCCGTTATCCTTCTCATCGTATATATGTCACTTCTAAACCTTTTGCTTTGCTTAATTTCTCCATTATTTCGATTTATCTCGATTGAATGTTTTCTATTTTCTTTTTTCTTCAATCACCCCTTTGTTCGGAAATTTCATCTTTTGTTGAAAATCTTTATGTTCTGTTATTCATCCCTCTATACGACAACTCTTATATTTTGTGCATCTCTTTCTTTCTTTGCTTGCATCTTACATCATAGCCTCTAATCGAGGCGATGTGCTGCTCTAATTCACAAGAAATTTCACATTAGTTCTTGCACTGGACTGTGCCTTTGATGAAAAGTTTGTATGCTTCATGAAGCAAATCTTGATTCCATTTAGTCAGGTGTTGGATTTTTATGCCTACATTCTTCAACTTCTCTTTTGCAGCAACTCTTGCCGCATGTGATAGAAGTTCTTGCACTGGACTGCCTTTTTTTGAAAAGTTTTTATGCTTCATGAAACAAATCTTGATTCCATTCAGTCAGGTTTTGGATTTTTATGCCTGTATTCTTTAACATCTGTTTTGTAGTAACTCCTACTGCTTGTGGTACTCAAGTTCTAACTATATACTTGCTTGCTGTCCTCCTTCCATTTCTTGCAAAATGCTTAGCTTTCGCTTTGTATTTTTTTTTTCAGACAACCATCCCAATGTACATTCTGTGCAACGAGGAAACACTGGGGAAGACCTCTAAGTTCACCCTGATGGCTGATGGAGAGGAAATTGCACAGAGCGCTTCTTTCTTTGGAGCAGTGGCGACGTATTTCGCCGCATTTTATGTATTCAACTGGGCATACCCAGGATATATCCAACATCCCCTTATGTTCGTGCAGAATATCATCCTGCAAATCTAAGATGAGCTACCAGCAACTACCCTGACAAACAAGCTGAATGTCCTGAATAGCAAGTAGTAGTGTGGACTTGTAAATAATTGAGAGTGTACCAATCACCCCCCCAAAATTGTGTACAACTAGAATGTGTACAATTAAACACAAAACACTTTTATTGGGTAATGCTTAAAGGAGTAAGAAGGATATAAAGAAAATATGTGACCCTCTGCCTCAAAACAACTAAAAAGTCGCATTGGGAGTAAAACGGCTGAAATACTGTACGTGGCTTGAGATGAAATGTCTGATTTTTTTGTTTTTTTGTATTTTCTAAAAGTTCATTTATTCATCTGCCATATGACAATATTTGAGATCGAAATACAAAAGAAAAAAAAATGATATCAGCTTGTTATCATTGAGCTTCAGTCGTAATGTGAGCATTCATCTTGTTTTTCTCTGGATTCTCTTGTTATACATGTAGTTTCCATTTACAGTGTAGCCAAATATTATTTGGACACTGCACATAAATGACACTATAAAGAGAGGGTTAACTATAGTAGACCAGCCAAACATCCAAAAAGGCTCTAGAAAAAGATTCGACGGCATTTTTGGGTAATGCTCGGCATCCATGCTTAAAGTCTTGCAAAAATACTGACGAATAACGTACGGGCGGATGCCACGTGCATTTTTGCCTAAAAATGCCATTTTTGGCTCAAAATTTGAAAGAATGTCAAAAATCACAATTTTTATTTTTTTCACCTAATATGTAATACCTGATTAAGACTTTTCAAATGATATCAGATTTATTTTGAGTTTCAAGTTATAAACCTGATTAATACACAATTGAAAGTTGGATATTACACACACGTATATGGCGTAACGAAACATAAAACTGTGATTTACTCAAAATAATAGGTTGTGAAAACTACCAATATTTCAAAGTTTTTTACCCAACGTACATTTGTCATTTCAAACACTTTTTCTTGATTAAACATGTCATGTATATTGTCATGTCACACACAGAAAAGAAATTATCCGATAAGGTGATAGATAACTCATTTTATGTTATCCCAAATGGAACAATGTATTTTTACTGGATGCGCATTTTGACTGAAAAACACTATTTGAAGGTACATCTAGAGTGTATATGTACATAAGGCAATTATCCCATGTATTATCAGTATAGTCTATGGACCAAAAACTGAAATGTCCCCACCTCCTTAGAAATAATCTTAAATGATCTTTTTTTTTCTGTTAGATGGGACCATTACCTCTCAAAATGTGCTCCTTTGCCCTAAATTAAAAGGTGGGTGTGGCCACAAGGGCTATTACCATGGCAACGGATCAGAAACAATAGAATTTAAGAAATTGTCGTATATTCGTGATTAAGAAAGTACAAAAACACATTGTAACATTTTAAAATAATGTATCAAAAGTTTCTCACTTGATTAAAACCCAAATAAGAGTTATAAAAAGTGTCCATCGTGTTTGAAAATGGCTGTTTCCATGGAAACAGTAAGAACAAAAATGATATTGGAGCAAAATCCCTTGATGCTACCTAAAAAAGAGGTAAGTATTGATATTGACCATTATTATTTTCTATTTTACAGGACACTCACTGATAACTTATTTTAGTAAAGGGGTGATAGATGTGACTACTACATGTGTAGACAGTTACCATGGTAACAATTATATTATTGTGTTGTATTTCTAACAAAATACTATCATTAGATAATGGTTGTTTTCAACATGAAATAATGGTAAACATCTAATAACTTTTGCCGTCTTTTTGATTATATTCAATATTTTAGTTAATCGGAGCAGAGCTAAATTTGATTTATAAAAACTGTTGCCATAGAAACAGAATGTTAATAAAGATAAAATCTTTCAAATAAAGAAATGTGACCACCAATACAAAATAAATGTTAAACAAACTGCATTTGAACAAAATCAAATGAATCTTATATTATTTTTCACTGAAGCTATCAGAATCAGCTTGATTGTCTTAAAGGCCAAGTCCACCCAAATAATGACTTGAGTTCAATCAGTAGAGTTAAATTAAATAAACGAAACAGTAAAAAATATCAAAATCGGATAAAAATAAGAAATTTACGGCATTTTGAAGTTTTGGATTGTTTCGTAAAACAGTGATATGCATAACATGGGCTGAATGCAAATCAGTGATCCGATGAAGTCATGAGCTCACTTTTCCTTTTGTATTTTATTATATGAGATTTCAAATATTTCATAGATGTTTGTAAAGATTCTCTTCATTGTATCACAATAAGTTATAATAATGATGATCGTACACATTCTAAGAGGGGTCAAACATTCTTGGAGAAGAAAGCTGAAATAGTTGAAATTTTATATAATAAAATACAAAAGGAAAAAAGTGAGCTTATGGCATCGTCGGCTCAAAAATTTGCATACAGCCCATGTTATTCATATCATTGTTTCATGAAACAATGCAAAACATTAAACTGCCATAAATGTCTCGTTTTATCCGATTTTGATGAATTTTAGCCTTGCTTTGGTATAATTTGATTTTATTGATTTAACTCATTTTTTTAATATTTATTTATTTATTTATTTTATTTTATTTTTTATTTATTTATTTATTTATTTATTTATTTATTTATTTATTTATTTTATTTTTTTTTTTTATTTTTTTTTTTTGGGGGGGGGGGTGAACTTGCCCTTTAAAGTTGGTTACGGATGTGTTCCTTATGGACGTTGTCATGGTTAAGAATGAGTTGCACATCACGAAACTATTGGAATTGGAAAAATACCACACATTCCTAATTGAACAACATGCAAGCAAATGTCCATTCTTAATATATATATTCTAAGCTTTCAATTCAAATCTTTCTAGATATTAGAAAAAAGTGTTTTGACTAAACAGTGTCAAAATTGTTGCTCGCTCACAAACTTTAAAAGCTGTAAAGCTGATTTTGAGCTATAGAGAATATTACCACCCACCCCATCAAAATTACGTCTGCATGGCTTTCATCATTTGGTCGACCACTCGGAAGGCGGTCTCGCCAAGGTATATTGTTAATGTATCAAAATCATATTGAATATGTAAGAAAACTTGCCTACATATACATTGTAGGATGGATGGGCCGGTCACATAGCAGTTCCCTATCACTGGTTGAAAAATTCTTTGATATCTCGGTTTTTCTTTTAATTTTTTGTGCAAAGGCCAAACTTTATTTCATTTATATAATATAAGTTATCGTTAACTAACTGGAAAAATGATATATACGAGCATTATAACATTAATACGTATCATTATGCTTCATTATAAATTCACTGTGCGGTCCACATAGGATTTTCATTTAAACAAAATTATAAAGTCATGTGAATGCAATGGATCAATCTCCAGGAGGTGGAACATCATATCGGAAAGTGAGAGAAATAAACAACAATATTCAGTGATGATGTGTCATGTATCCATATAGAGATAATGGAATTATACTCTTGGAAAGAGCAGACTTAAGAGGGTTATGTGAAGACAATGCTCTGCATGATATTGTGTATTTTATTATGTAAACACAGTAACACAACCAGGACTCTAGTGGAGTAATGTACATTTATCCTAATAGGCAAGTCAATGAATGTGCAAATCTGTGCAAAAACAATTACCACACAGTCAGCACATTTAATGTTTGTTGGGATATGATTTTATGTTTTCATAATGAAAGACAAAGATGATTTTTATCTTGTAATGGATTGTATATATTACAAAAATAAATCCTTAGTTGTATACATGAAATTTAATTTAAGGTCATTTATTATAACTTTCCTTGGGAACAGGGGTGTCGATCTGTGTTCATGATTGGGGGATGACCGGCGAGAGGAAGGTGAGGGAGGGGGGGGGGGGGATATCCCCCTCCCACATCAGGGACTTTTTCAAATATCTCTCTAAAAAACTTGTATTTTAGAGCATCCCGAAATGGTTTTCTGTATGATTAAATGTTGTTAAATAATGAATTTGGATAATTATTAGTTTTAAGTTAATGTATCGCAATTCTCACATCCAAAACTATTGGGGGGGGGGGGGGGGGGGAGGCCATCCCCACCTCAAATTTCAGGGGGAATATATATTATATATTTGCAACAACATTTTTTTTAAATTCTCATATTATAGCTGATAAGTACCCCTTCATCTATTCTTCCCCTATTAATTCTAAGAGTTACCTGTTTTACGTACAGTAGACAAGTACTCCTATTCCCTTTTTTTCAACAAAGTGATCCTTTCCCTCTAATAGGTGCTCCTTTTCATCTCTGTTGAGTGCCATATTTATCCTCAATATTATTGCCCCTTTCATTCTGATACATGGCGTTTTCCTTCCATTAAGTGCCCTTTTGACCCATAAAAAGTGTCATTTATTTTATAAAATATCTTATCCTTTTAATAAGTGCATTAGTTATCCGGGGTTAGTTTTCAAGGGGGTAGTTGTTCTAGAATCGGTCATAAGGCATTTTATGTCGTCAGAACTTAAAACTTCCGTTAAAAAAACAAAACATAAAAACAAAATAAACATTCCCTTGTAAATAAAATCCACTTTCCCTTACTGAATACGATTGTTCACGCCCCGCTTCGGAGAAAGAAGATCCCGTTTATGCTACCAATTATTATTTTTTAAAAAGTTTAAATAAAATTTGCATTCCCTTAAATACGATTGTGCCCCCCCCCCCCCCCCCACTTCGTAGAAAGAGGATCCCGTTTATGCTATACATTATTATCAAAAGACATGTGTCAACAAAGTTTGATCGGTCTCTACGCTCGCTACACTCGCTACACTCTTAGAAATGTTGGGTAAATGCCACTGGGTAAATGAAGATTGGGCATAGGTTGGTTAAATCTTGCTCAACTTTTACATGCATTTACCCAACATGTGTCAAAAGATAACAATGAAATTGGTAAAGTTTACCCAAAAGTTGGTCGGATACATAACTACCCTCATGTTAGGTAAATTTTGCCCAATATTTCTATAGAGTGTAGCCTAATCAAAATTAACATTCCCTTAAATAGGATTGTGCTCGCCCCGCCCCTTGCCAAGAAGATTCCGTTTATGCTGCCAATTTCTTTCAATGAGAAGTATATATGATAATGATTCAAATCAAACATTAAAAAGGGGGCTCGCGAATATGAAATTAACACTCAATTGATGTGCAACAAGTTATTGTAAGTGGTGCTTTAACTAGAAAGGAAAAAGAGAATTATTCGTATTAGATTTATGAAATAGAGGTGTCGTGGTCTAGTGGATACGTCACCGGACTGTGGATCTCATGGTGGATCTCATGGTTCGCGGTTCGAGTCCCACCACGGCACGAATGTCCTTTGACAAGACATTCATCTATACATTCGCCACTCTCCACCCAGGTGTAGTAAATGGGTATATGGTAGGAATTTATTCCTTGACTTATAGGGCAGCTGGGCTAAAGCCAGGGTAATAATACTACTTCGGCGCTTAGAAACATATGTATTCAGCGCAATATAAATGTTATGTATTATTATTCATCATTAAATGAAAATAGACTCACGGTTGATATAGGTTGAGAACAAATTATTCTATTACTTGCTTCTGCACATGCCCCCCCCCCCAAAAAAAAATAATGTTGTCGTTCACAAACAAAGGTTTATCGGTTATCGGTGGCACACAGACTCAGGTTCGTCGGTAAATTAGTGGTCTCGACACCCCCCCCCCCCCCCCCCACCTCCAACTCATGTAGTCCTAGGGACCCCCACAGGTCTATCCAGTCTTTCATGATGACATTGTACTTTGTACCCCACTATAGGATGACTTTTTCCCTCTTCATAAGAATCTGATGTCACCAGGATTTTTCAAAGGGGGGGGGGGGGTCTCGATGTGAAAGAGAGATACGCGAAAAAACGAAAGAAAAAGGGAAAGGCCTCTGCCACCAAAATAGGGGGCAATGTCCTAGATGTCAATCAGGGATAATTTTAAAAAGCTCCACCAAAAGCCTCCCCCTCCCCGATCCACCACTGGGTGTCACAGCCCGCTATGCTCGATTGGAAATTAAAGGAATATACAGACCCTCCCACTCGACTGCACGCTGTGATGTAAAGAGAGAAACAAATAGGATTATTTGATCTTTCCAGAGATAGCTTCAAAATATAGGGTACATAATTTCTAAAACTAATGTATTCACTTTAACGTTTCCATTTATGCCTTTCCTTTTCCCTAAAAAGTGCCCTTTCTGTTAATGCCCCCTTATGCATGCCCCCTTTCCCCCAGAAGTTCTTTTTCTGCTGGTGTCTACTTTACATCAACACTAAATTTGTGATTATACCATATTTAGTTGCCAGCTAACCTTAATGAATATCATCGATATAATGCATGCATATGATCTTTGTGTGACTTTCAAAAATAAATTTCAAAAATACTCTGACGCGTTGAGAATTAACAATGTCCATTTTTAATGACTCAGTAAAAAGGTTTTCCTTAAAAAAAGGGATTCAGATGAAGCCAACATTGTGTTACAAATGGCAAAAAAAATCTTAAATTTAGCTTGTAATGAGCCCTTTTCTATTCAAATGCACAAAATCAATTGAAAATAACTCAGCAATTGTTTCCGACTGAAGTAACTAATGCATAGTTGGTTTGACCCACACTCGCTACTTCAGCTCAAACTTGGTACAACAGGAGTTTGACAATACTGTTTGAAAAGCCTGCTGCTGAGTCATCCGTGGCAGCAAAGTTATGAATAAGGTATCATTGCACACAATATAATTTGTTCTTTACTATGAAATAAATTTCAAGCTCATAGAGGTTATAACTTTTTAATTAGAAGCTACTTAAGTTGGGTATACTTTTTTCTGATACTTTTCAATGAACCAAGTAGCAGGTCTTGTCATCATGTTCAATGTGAAAATTTTGGTATCACCCACTATATAGGGGACAAAATCTTCTGGATCTAGATTGGAATCAAGTAAACAGAAATTTTGGTAGAAAGACAACACCACTTTTTTTATTAGCTACCAAATTTTGGTAACAACTATTATGATAGTGGTCACATTCACAGCCAACGAGCAGATTCTAACGGCTGACGGTGTTTGTTAATCTAATTGCTATATAACTTTTATATTGGTTAGTTACATTTCCTTCTTTAGTTGAAAGATGTCATCTTCATTAATTCTGTTTCCATGGCAACAGATTTTTTAATATATCAAATTTAGCTCTATTCCAAACTAAACTCTTGAAAATATTATCAAACAGGCAGTACAAAAAATCAAAAAATTAGATGTTTACCATTATTTCATGTTGAAAAAAATATAGTTCTGCATTTCATTAGAAATGCAATAAATTTATTTGTTACCATGGTAACGGCCTACACATTTAGTGGTCTCCTCCACCATCCCTTTACTCAAACAAATTTTGAAAAGTGAGTGTCCTGTAAAAGAGAAGATTATCATGTACAATATAAATGTATTAATATTTACTTTTTTCGGTAGCATCGTGGTGTTTTTATTTGCTCATATATGGGGTTTTTTTCTTACTGTTTCCATAGCAACAGCCATTTTCAAACATGATGGACACCTTTTATGGATGGACAACTCTTATTGAGTTTTTATCACGTGAGAAACTTTTGATACATTATTTTAAAATGTTACAATGTGTTTTTTTCCTTTCTTAATCACGAATACATTTTCTTAAATTCTACTGTTCTTCATCCGTTGCCATGGTAATAGCCTTTGTGGCCACGCCCACCTCTTAATTCAGGGCAAAGAAGCATATTCCGATAGTTAATGGTCCCATCTAACAGGAAAAAAAATCATTTCAGATTATTTTTAAGAGGGTGGAGACATTTCAGTTTTTGGGCCATAGACTATACTGATAAATATGGGATAATTGCATTATGTACATATACACTCTAGATGTACCTTCAAATAGTGTTTTTCAGTCAAAATGCGCATCCAGTAAAAATACATCGTTCCATTTGGGATAACATAAAATGAGTTATTTATCACCTTATGGAATAATTTCTTTTCTGTGTGTGACATGACAATATACATGATATGTTTAATCAAGAAAAAGCGTTTAAAATGACAAATTTACGTTGGGTAAAAAACTTTGAAATATTGGTAGTTTTCACAACCTATTATTTTGAGTAAATCACAGTTTTATGTTTCGTTACGCCATATATGTGTGTGTAATATCCAACTTTCAATTGTGTATTAATCAGGTTTATAACTTGAAACTCAAAATAAATCTGATATCACTTGAAAAGTCTTAATCAGGTATTACATATTAGGTCCAAAAATTAAAAATCGTGATTTTTTACATTCTTTCAAATTTTGAGCAAAAAATGGCATTTTTAGGCAAAAATGCGCGTGGCATCCGCCCGTACGTTATTCGTCAGTATTTTTGCAAGAGTTTTAGCATGGAAACCGAGCATTACCCCAAAATGCCGTCCAAAGTAAAAAAAATCTTCTTGGCTGGTCTACTACTATGTTTGGAGTTGAAAATTCTCAAATAATTTATCATAAAATCTACTGAATTGTATATCAAGTTGAAGAGAAAGGAATAGCATTTGATTCGCATATGGTTACAAATTGTGATCATTCATGCATGAATATTTATGATCCATTAAATGCACTAATGCTCATTTTCACACATTTCTGTGATCATTGAAGCATAACTTGTAACGCTTCAATGATCATTGCTTGTTCATTCATTTTTCTGATAGAGGACATGATATCCTTTAATTTGATATACAACCCTTAATATTTCAGTTGGCATTACTCATTTTGAAAGCATTTTTTGATGAATGAATTTCTTGTGAATATTGCCTCAATTGATTTTGTACATAGGTTATCAATTAGATTCATAATTCATATTTTAGTTTGTGTCAAAATGAATAAAACCAATTGAAATATTAAGAATTGTATATCAAATTAAATGATATCATTTCATCTCTCACAAAAATGAACAAGCCATGGTCATCGAAGCGTTACGCTTCATTGATCACAGAAATGTGTGAAAATGAGCATTAGTGCATTCAATGGGTCATAAATATTCATGTATGAGTGATCACGACTTATACGAATCAAAGGCTATTCCCTTCTCTTCAACTTGATATACAATTCAGTAGATTTTATGATAAATTATTTGAGAATTTTCAACTTCAAACATGGTTAAGCTTCTCCTTTATAGTGTCATTTATGTGCAGTGTCCAAATAGTACTTGCATGGCTACACTGTACATGACCCTGAATACCTGTCTTCGTTCAATCTCCCAAAACTTTAAAACCCAGAAAGCTCTTGTATTGATACTTGTCCAACATTGTGGGCAAGATGTGCCATGTTTTAGGACAATATGATAATCCCTTCATAACAATTACTGAGTTCTAATCCTCCTTTTGTCACCTTTGCACAATACCTTGCTAGTCAGAGTGCTTGAATAGACTGCAAACTTTAAATTCTTATTTCTCATAAGTAACATTCTGTGGAACTTCAATCTAATGTCTATTTCAGTGGGTTAGGACTATCCAACGCCAATGACCTATATATCATTTTAACTTGAAAGCTGAGAATTTCATCTTTCAGAATCAGACCTTAAGTAAAAAAATTCATATCTGGCGACTTTGGTGATTTTGTGGTGCCCGATCACATAATTTTTGGTAATTGGTACACTTCAATTTATTATAGGAGATTGTCCAGAGTCTCCTGACTTTAATGAACTCCAACAAGCAAATTTTTAACAACTCCCTGATATCAGAAATGCACTGTCCATTGATTTGTATGAATTTAGTCGTAATCTCTGATTTGTCATTGAAACCACACTGATTGATTGATATAAATGTAGGCAGCTCTGATTTTTATGCCTACACCCACCAAAGGTGGTGCCAGAGGCATTATATTTTCGGGCTGTCTGTCCGTCCGTTCTGGACGTCTGTTAACTTAATATCTCAAGATCTGCTTAAGGTATGAACTTCAAACGTGATCCTAGTATGTAAAATTCAGGTTATTTCCTGAATAGATTTTGGGGAAAGCAGGTCAAAGGTCAATTTGTGAAATTCAGGTTATATCTTTGTTAACGCAATGTCAACAGTTTAAGGTACGGGTTGTACAACTTTGTGCTAACATGTATCACCATAGGAATACGATCTGAATAGATTTTGGGGTATGTAGGTCAAAGGGCAATTTGTGACATTCAGGTTATATCTTTGTTAACGCAATGTCAACAGTTTGAAGTATGGATGTAAAACTTGGTGCTAACATGTATCACCATAGGAAGACGATGCATCGAGTAATGTATTTTTCATTAATTGTTTTTGAAAATTTGACCCTCATGTCGCACTCTGATCTCAGTATTAATTGTAGAAGGGTGAAGATTGGGGGGGGGGGGGGATTCCACCACCTTGATATATATATTTAGCACAATTTGCTTTATCAACAGCTATAATTGGCTTTGGTCAGCATCTCAGTGTTTAATCTTTCATTCTAAAAGCTAAAGTGATATCATTTTAATTTATTTTAATGACATCACCACTCCTCAAAATGTCAAAATAAATAAGCCTAATGGAAATTTTATTTGTTGTCAAGTGATATAGCCCTGTTAAAATGCATAAAAAGGAAACATAAATTTCAGTGGGCTTTCACCCTTAACATACATGTACCACTTTGCTTTCATGCTTTGATTCAGAGGATTATAGGCCCTACATGACTTCAAAGGACGTTAACCTTGGACTGTATCAGTGCAAATAATTGACAGTTATTTCTTGAATAAAATTTGACACAGATTTATATGAAGATGCAATTACTGAAGCATGATTTACTGCATTATTTATTTATCTGTATACCATTAATGAAACGAATGTATGTTTGAATGCATGTTATACTGCTGTTTCATAGGTCCTGAAAATCATCTGAAATGAGCACTTACTGATTTTCAGGACTTAAGATGATCTTGACACTTTGTGATTCATCCAGGATTATGTGAGGAGATTGCGTTGGTCAGAGTGCTTAGTCAGGAGAGCAGGACTAAACATAAATTAGTCCAGAATGTTAGTCCAGCCATCTGGACTAATCTAGTTAGTCAAAATGGGCACCATCTGGACTAACCAAAAAATTAGTCCAGCAGCATGAAATGTTAGTCAGGTAGCCTCAAAAGTTAGTCATGCCATTTTGACTAACTGTGCAGGACTAACTTAAGTTATTCAAGCTGTGATGACTAACAATGCAGGACTAATTTTAAATTAGTCAGTCGTTGCCTGATTAACCTTTATTTAGTCCAACAACTCTAAATGTTAGTCAAAATGGGCACCATCTGGACTAATCTTTTGTCAGTCAAATGACCAATAAAAAGTTTTCAGTGTGTTGATCCCCTTTTCGATCCTCGAAACCCGCCGAATCATCCTCTGATTATTGCACGGGAAGTCTTGCTCAGCACATAGCCTCTACGCACCCGTCAACGTTACTTGTTGTTTTCTTATGTTTAACTTTGAAATATTTCGTCAATTTTCTACGAAAATCTTTCATGAATAAATCAGTTCCTGGTAGAGAAAAAGAACAAATCAATAGCTTCTGTGACGTGACGTGATTCCAAACATGGGGAAAGTAAAAATTTGTTATCGCAAATAGGACATGATAATTTCCGCGTATATAAGAAAAGTATGACTGTTGACCATTTTCTTTTTGAAAAATTAACAAACATCTATTTGTGAGTGGAGTTTTTATCAAGAGAAAAGCAAAGTATACATAATTTCAGCTTTATCCCGTTATCTGCCCTATTTGGTCCCCACTGAATAATGGAAGAGCTCAACTTTTTTCCGTTCCGGTTCCTTTTATTTGATTGGTTACAGGCGTTGAACATTAGCGTTCAGTCAACGGTTTTCGTTTAAATCTAGCTGTGTGTTAAAAACGTCAACGAGTCGCGTACTGCCCTGTTTGGGACGGTTGTTGAATGATGCATGCAGTCTCGGTCGTCTTGAATATATGAATATTGATGACGTTGACGGGTGATAAAGGCGGCGTGCAGCAAGCTGCACGCTTGTGTCGACTTCATGCGCAATCAGAGGACTATTCCGAGCGTTTCGAGGATCGACCAGGAGATCGACAGAGCAGCACAGCCGCCTTGATTGAAGGCTACTTACATCATGAAAAGAAACAGAAATACATTTATTTTTTTTGCTACTTAATACTCTATCATTAAATCATGGAAACTTTTTTTGACAATCTAATGACAAGTTTGATTTGAAATTTGTTCAAAATCTTCTAATCCAAAAAGGCAAATATAGAGGAACAATGGTTGATAATAGAAGCGTTCATACAGACGATGTTAATTTGCACTATTTCCTGGTAATGTATATTTGTATTCTGAGATTAACAATGAAATATACAATATAAGTGATTTAATTACAAAGGAAAAGTTAATATATATCAAATAGCTCCGTTCAAGATATACGACCTCGTATTTACATACGTTTTCATCAAGCAAGAAGCAGTAAAGAAGTTTAAACTTGGAAATATTTGACATTCATGAGAAGAGTAATGAAAACAAAATGATAAATCGAAGATTTTTTTTTATTATTAATTAATATTTTGCTGCACCCTAAATCTAAGACAGCTCCGTAGCAGACTTAAGCCAATAAGGCAGTTTGTAATTATAATTTGCGCATGTGCAGATAAAGGTCGTTATTACCGAGCACAATAATATTGACCTTTATATGCTGTCCTTTGAACGCACCACGATGCGCGCACCGGTATGATTTTTCATACAGGACAACATTGCCTTATTGTTTTTAGTACACTGCTTCATTCCATTATTATGGTCTTAGCAAAGCTGTAGCCGAAAATGATATATAAATGTTTGTGAAATGGAATATTTGTACAAATGAACCTCATTTCACCTTGCAAACTAATGTGTAAACTTCCATGCACGCGAAATACTTTGCAGCGGCCAATAGAACGCAATTGTTATGTTGATGCTTATCATAATTGTTTGCTAATAATAATCTGATCGACGTATCTGTAAACCTTTATAATTTTTATAATGTTTACTTCTTTGAACAAATATTACTTGTGGTATTGATAGAAAGTAGACATATCTTATTTCAGGATGCGGCACAGTAGGCAATGGCATAGCTCACAAAGAGCTCTACAAAGACTGTGTATTGGGGCTTGTGTATAAAAAAGGCCCTTCTCGCTCGCCAGAAAGGTGTTTTTCAGACTTTGATTTTAAGCATTCAGCACTTTTTCCTTAAGGACAAAAATTGTGAATTTAGGTAGTTACACTGACAACAGAAAAGCACCACATCACGAAACATTCAGAATCAAATCGATAACGTAGGACCGTAGCACACAATCAAATAGGGGGGGGGGGGCTTTAAAATTTTGAAAATTAAGGGTTTCGACTCTTACTATTTACTTTATTTGGAATTCAAGAGCTACGATCATATTTTTTAGAATCTTACTTAGAAGATATTACGACTGTTTATCTTTATATGCCATTATTGTTTATGTAAACAAACTGCAAATTTCATTTTACAATGATTGCTTTGCCATATATTCGTAAAATCTTTCTAAAGTTGTCAAGTAGTTTTGTACGGAGTAAAAGGCTTTTTGGTTAGTTGATAACTGCATTCATTTGTTTTATGAATAATTTTCTCAGTTTTCTATATGAAGCAATGCATAGAACTGTTCTATGAAATCTTTCCCTGCACCCGCCAGAGAAGTGTTTTCAATCTGTGATTTTAACGTTCAAAATTTATCCAGGAAAACTGGAATTTCAAACTAAGGTAGTTATGTATTTCTTTAATACGGGATCAATTAAGAGTGCATTATTGTTGGATATTGCTGGATAATACAATAATATTTCAGCAAGACAATGGACCCTTTCATAAACCAATATCTACGAGTAAGTAAATGGGTCTCATATCTTTTTGAAGGAAGGTGTTAGTGCCCGCCCTAGTCATTTATTATCTACGACTGAATGCGTTCAACACATTATACAGAATATGTTTTAGTATTCAAAGCTACGGTCACAAAGGTTGGTACGAACGATGCCTTCGAAAATTAGTGACTGTTGAAAGTTTGATTTGAACTTCGTGTGTTTGGCTTTATACCCGTAAAACTCGACGATTGCACAAATTGTGTACCTACGCCCTACGAGCACCTTACGAACGCCTTACAAACGCCAGGAATCGTTCGTAAGAGCGCTGTACGGATCTCCGTTCGTATAGGGCGTTCTTACGAACGCCGCAAGAGCCCTCTAAGAACTACTTAAGGCGTTTTCACGATTATCGTAAGAATTTAAGGCTTCTAGAATTGTCTCTGGACTCTAGAATTGTCTCTGGACCCTACAAAATCTTCCGTGGTTCTTACGATGTTCTTACGACGTTCGTACGGCCGCTTTACGAAGAGGGGGTTTCTTACGACGTTGAAAAAAATCTTGGACAAGACCATCGACCAGGCTGCGAACTTACGAACGGTCTACTAACGGTGTACGAACGCTGGTTTCGTACAGCTTTCTTGAGAAGATCTTACGAAATGGTTTACACTCTAAAAAATCAAGTGCTATTTTTAGCACCTCAAGATTTGGAGGCACCACCTGCAAGGGCACGCATAGGGACTGCACAAATTGTGCTAAAGTAGCACTTGCACAAGTGCTAAAATTCAACACCAGTCCAAGTGCTACTTAAACACTTTAAGTGTAAGCCTTTTTACACTTCTGGTGCTATTAGACGCATGCAGCTCGCAAAACCACGCTTCTAGTGCATTAAATAACCCATGTTAGAGCCCCCAAAACGGCACTACTATTGCTAACACTTTTGCACACAATATAGTGTTAAAGAACAAAAAAAAAAATCACACCTATAGTGCTGAAAACTCACCCTTCTATAGTCTGTTAAACAGCCCTACACTATTAAGAGTCTAGATTTTATTTTTAGATTGATATGAACTGGTTGTATACATAGATGATGGACTAAAACCATGGCTGTGGATTAAATCATTTGAGAATTACTTTAGACCAAGAAGTGGCAATTTTGGAGGTTTAATTGTTCCATTTAGGCAATCCACAATCGTGACCAAAAAAAAAGCACACACACCGCCTTCCAAACTGCCCGGGCCGCTAAATTTTTTTTCACACGAACTTTTTGGCCCGGGCCCGGCCGGCGCGGTCGATTGCGCCCCATGCCTGGCTGACCCCGCATGATCAACAATTTTCATGTCAACGACAACGCGTACCGTAGACGGTTGGCCACACCACACATGCTGAAACATGGCATTTCCACTTCATTGCTTTTCATCATGTTTCATATCCACCACCACAAAAATTAATGTAAATATCACATTATTTGATGCCTTTATTCGCATAAAATTACAGAAGTTCTAAATTTAATGTCTTAAATTTTTACTTACCACGCCATGCCTGTGCAGCAGATGATGGCTCTTGCCTACAGTTGCGTAATATCGTAATTGGCCCATGAGCAACTTTTTGCAAATGACCTTTCCCTTTTTTCATTAGGATAGGCATTTTTTCAAAGAAAGATAATACGTAAGTTTGCCGACATAGCAACCTACAGAATTCAAACTCTATGAAAGAAAGACATCGTAGACCAGGTGACTAGAACAGCACGTCAATGAACACTTGGCATGCTTGGGAAAGCGCATTGTTACCAAGTTGGCTATCATTTGGCAGACTGTCAAATACCAACCATCAATGAACACTTTGTTGCTTTTCAGTGGATTTAATGAAAAGTATAATTAAATGAATATATGAATAATCATTACACCGTCGATGCTTATCTCAGTGCATTTTAACGAAAATGCCAGTTTATGTCAAATGACCTTTATCTGCTCATGCGAAATCCTAATTACGAAATCGCTTATTAGCACAGAATTGTGCAGGTGCTAAAATCACGGGACGTTGGTCAGCACTTGAGGTGTAAAACGAGCGTCCTAACATTTAGCACTTACTTTTAGCACTCAATTTTCTGCACCTTATCATCTCCCAGACGCAAATGGCACGTGAGGTGTTAGAAATAGCCTGTCAAGTGCAAACTTCCAATTAGCACTCGTTTTTCAGCACTTCACTTTTTAGAGTGTAAAAATCATTCGTACGGCATTCGGAGCAGTTTTAATGGTATTTGTGACCGAGGCTTTAGTCGGTAAAATGTATTTTTGTATGCATTACCCATTGGGCAGTGCCGCAGTGATAATTTGATTCAGGGCTGGCGGATACTTTTAGGTTCCTCCATTATGATACAAAATTGATTGATTTGATAGGTACCTTCATTAGTGCATATGAGCGCATACAGAGCAATTGCACAGCTTTTTTTGTTTATTTTTTTTTCATTTCATTTCAGTCTAATCTTTCTTTCTCTTCCACTATCTCTCTCTCTCTCTCTCTGATGTTATAATATACTCACATTTAAATGGATGTAATCCGATGATTAGGAATAATGTGGATCCTGTCCTCATAAATGTTTCCACGAGGTATAGAAACTGGTGGTGTGGTTGTGGATCGTCTTTAGCTTTGAGAGAGAAGATTGAGAGGGTTTTCAAAAGTTCATTTCCAAGATTTGCTAGAGATGATTTAAACGCACACTTTATCCTATAACTCAATAATCCAATGTGTTATCCGTTGCTAAAGTTCTTTTTTTCTGACTCATGTTTTCCGAGGTGGAATATTTCGGCGTGGAATCATATACGAGCTTAGCAGAGATGAATGGTAGAGCAATCTAACAAAAGGAAATTGTTAGACCTGTTGTGACTTTTCTCTTGAAATAGTTACGGGCAATTTGCAGTGGTGTACATGCAGACTGGTGATCTCGATCATATTTGACAATAAATAATAATGTATTATTCTTTTAAGTGGGCATCACACGATTTTCCTCGTCCGGTTGGATGGACGAATTTATTGTTAGGTGACCTGTGCAAAACTATGCATCAAACGTTATCATGTTCTTCATGTAATAGGTTACGAAAATGAAATATGCAAATGAAGGCTCCCCAAGGAACCAATGAGTATCGCCGCTGCATTCCCCAAAGCTAAATAGAGCTACTTTTGCACACGTCACTATTATAAAACCACAAGGCAATGAAGGCAGAAGCACCTCCCTTTTCGTCGTGTAGATAGCGGCATAATTTTAAAAGGTTTATTAGTTTAGAGCAAAGTTTGTGTATTCACTCTTTACGACACAGAGTTTGTATTGGAGGAGAGTTAGTATGATCCCTCAACACACACACACACACACGGTACGCCCACACATGCGCGCGCACAAGCACGCCATAACTCTTTTTCATCTGCATTCCCCGGACTGAAAAATCAACTTCTTTTAATTTTCCCATTTTTCTTTTGAATTTAGGATCCAGACATGGGCTAAAATATCTTAAGTATCCTAAGGTTAATAATGCTACCCGGGGCAATCCATCCTCTCACCACCATCAGATGAAGCCCCATTATTTTTTTCTCTCATATGTTTTTGACATTTTATACACAAAACTATTCTTGACTCTTCTAACTTGAGCTAAGAGTGCAAGCACACAAGTCTGTTCAGCGACTCATCTTTTTATTATATATTTCCTCCAACACACCATGTCAGATTGACCGGTTAGCATGTAGTCATCAGTTAGGCTTAACATATCAGTTGTTGATGGCACTGTAAACTGGCTGTCAACCAGCATTCCCGTATGACTGATCTTGACAGAAGTTGGCAACCGCACGCAAGAAGAAGAATCTAGTGTGAGAAACGAAGTAGTCCTGATACGTAAAGTACTATTGTGAAAAAAGAGAAGGCAAATGATATTACAACATTATAAACCTGTTTTAAACAATGACAAAAATGTGTGTTATTTTGCCTTGTCTGTATCATGGATAAAATAAATATTTCACAGCTGTAGGGAACGATGCACAATGTTTATGTAATCTCTATTCCCACATGCATCTATACCCCACTTGTTCCAGCGGGTTCTGTTGAATCTTCATGAATGAAGAAACAGTGTTTTTGATTATATCCCTTGAGGTTTATCACGAGTCTTACATTTGCTATATGAATCATAATGGGCAGATATTAAGAGTGGCTTTTAGCAAAGTAGGAAATTAAATCTACGACATAGGCCCGATTAGCTATCCAATGTCTAAGGAGAATAGTTCAGTTTGTAACTACTGTGGTACCAAAGACCCCAATTATTCAAATCTGTTAAACATAGATAGGTTCCATCTTAGGCAATATATATAAATCACCCCTAAAATGATGATGATTCATGAGGTCTCTGTTCCCACATTCTTTGGGGGGAAAATCCATCTGTGTAGCATGAAATGCATTGTTGATGATAAATAACCCATAATTGCATAATTATATAACACTCATGATCAATATCTGTTATTGTTCTCGTTGATACAAATGATATTTTTCTGCTTATACGCATATTGCATCTCCTAACTGGAGTGTTGTCCTGAATGGGGCTGGTAGTACAGGGGGAAATTGTCCAGGGGGCACTTGTCCTAGAACCATCCGTACCACGTATATAGTCTGTAGCATTCTGTTTTATAGTGTTGCCTTCTGTTTTATGCAGCTATAGCCAGCTAGATGGTTACACCCAGGCACAGCCTATAAGATTCCTTTCAACAAGGATATTAGGCTTCCTGTTTTTGCTATAGAGCTTCCCGCTATTCTTGGATTTCAATTTCGATTTCTATGGTATATTTGTGTGTAATCATCATTCTACTTTAATATATAATTATTGATTTGATGCCATTTTAAAGGGAAATTAACCTCAGCGTATGAATTAGCTTATTTTGAATGGTGTAGTATATGCCTCTTATTTGATACATGCAATTTCATGTAAAAACACAGGATATAGATATAAATCACTATTTTCCAGCCAAGTTATCGTCTGCTAGCAATAATAAGGGGGCTGCCATTACTTTATGTGTACACGAACATATTTTTCATCCCAAGTAAAATTTCCTTCATCGTTAACTTGTAATTGATTTTTAGAGGACAAATATATATTAGATAAAGTCACATATTCTGAAATGTAAGTTTAGTTTTATATATTTTTTAAAAGGTCTTAATTTGTTCATAAAAAATATACTTCATAAAAAATATACGTCAAGGACGGAGACAATCGTAACAATACCAAAACAAAGCGAGGAATCTGCTTTACAGGATGGCTATTAGAACTCATGGGTCGTCAATTATCTAGGCCCATGGCCAATAACAATCGTAATACAATCAGAACAAAGCGACGTATCTGTTGTAAAGGTAGGCTATTATCAATGCATATGGTACCTAATGATCCGTGTCATGCACAAAATGGCAGCCTCCATGGAAAGACGTAGCAGACAATAGGTGCATCTAGAATATCACGTGGGGTTAATTGTCCTTTAACTCTACTCTTCATCATTGCCCTTGATATACATGTCGAACATATATCTAAAACTTGTATAGTTATAGGACCTATGTTAGATAATGGATTAATGAAAGATGTTAGACGCACCATGTTATATATATATATATTCATACGACGCATTGGTATGAGAGCATTCCGATACAATAATAATAATAATAATAATAATAATAAATCATTTATAGAGCGCAGAAACTATATTTATATATTATACTGCGCTGCAAGAGCTCCTAGATGCTATTCTAATGGACAATGGTATATATGATTTAATGCATGACCATAAATGATATTAAGTCAACTTTTAAACAAATAGGTTTTCACGTTTGTTTTAAAGCTTTGTTACGTTTGAGATGCCCTGATATCTATGGGTAATTTATTCCATAGTCTAGGAGCTGCACAGAAAAATGATCGGTCACCAAGTGTTATTTTTGTTCTAATTTGGGGAATCTGCAATGTCAGCGGGTCTTGTGTACTACGAAGATT
This sequence comes from Heliocidaris erythrogramma, assembly GCA_025617745.1. Taxonomy (NCBI): domain Eukaryota; kingdom Metazoa; phylum Echinodermata; class Echinoidea; order Camarodonta; family Echinometridae; genus Heliocidaris; species Heliocidaris erythrogramma. The sequence continues at coordinate 58,247,160 of CM046863.1, read as the reverse complement.
ATGACCATGGGTTTGAGATTTTAAATTCAATAATTCAGTTATGTAACTAGGGGCCTGACCATTTAGTGCTTTATAAACTACCATTAACATCTTAAATTCAAATCTTTTTCGTATAGGCAGCCAATGTAATTCTCTTAACAATAATGTAACATGGGAAAATTTAGGGAGTAGTAATAATAATAATAATAATAATAATAATAATAATAATAATAATAATAATAATATGTCTTCTTTTACCCAGGGTAGCCTTATCAGTATTATATACTGTTCTCACTGAAGGCCCTGCAATCATATCATGACCAGAACTCATATTTATTTTTAAGATTAGGATTAGGGTTAAGATAAGGGCTAGGGTTAGTTTTAGGTTTAGGATTAGGCATGGCAAGGATAGACGGGAATAATTGTCACAGGAGCAAATGTCATGGAACAAGCATGACATAACAATTATGATAAACCTGTTTTCAACAATATGACTTTGTTAAAAATGTGCGTTATTTTGCCCTTGTCCGTATCACTGATGAAGGTTTTAAAGCTCTAGTTTGGGAAGGATGAACAATGTTCATAAAAAACTCTTTCCAACATGCATCTACCACACTTGTACAGTTTTACATTTGCTCTATGAATCATAATGGGCAGATATTAAAGGCATTCAGTAACTTTGTGGAGGCTTGATAAAATCTGAGCTGTCTGGCCTTGCATGCTATCAGTGTATGTAATATGGTGTAAAAATGAAGCCCATGCGGAAAAAAGCACTTCAAAATCACCATGTGCTTCACAAAAGTAAACATATGCAAATGACCGGAAATGCCAGACTCATTTTCCCCATTGACTCAGTGTTAGACTAAAGCGTATGGCCATACGCTTTCGGAAATATGAGTATTCAGTCACAGATATCTTAATAATAGCATTATATATTTGAAAACCTTTCTATGCCTGGCTATTTATTTATCCTTCTGAACATCATTATACAAGACAGATATCAAAATTCAACAATTTGTTAAATCAAGCTTCCACAAAGTTACTGAATGCCTTTAAGACTCGCTTCCGAGAAAGCAGGAAATGACATCTACGACAAAATCCCCATTAGCTATCTAGACAAATAATGTCTATGGATAATAAAACAGTTTGTAATTAAGGTGGTACCAAAGACCCAGATCTTTTAAACGTGAAGCGGTTCCACCTTAGCAACTCCTAAAATGATGGAGATGCTTCATTGATATCTCTGTTCCCCGGTTTAACCCTTTCTTTTTTTGAAAAAAAAAATCCACCTGTGTACCATGAAATGCATTGTTGATGAATAAAAACCCCCAGATCTCTCATGATCACTTAGCTGTTTGTTTCTCAGTTTGTTTTATACTTTGGTACAAATGACCTTTTGTCTGCTCATGCGCAGACTGTATCTCCTATAAACTGGAGTTGCCTTTAGCAGTTTAGTATTGTTGCAGCTATAGCCAGATAGCTGTTAATCCTCAGGCACATTCTGTGAGCTTGTTTCAAAGAGGATGTATGGGTTCCTGTTTTTGCTATAAAGCTACCCGATCTTCTGAGATTGTAGTTGCACTTTCTATGGCATGGTTGTGTAACGTCTTTGTACTTGAATATTTATATATCAACTTAATGCCATTTTAACATTTGTATAGTTATAGGACCTGTGTTAGATAATGGATTAATGAAAGATATTAACCTGTTTTATGAACAATTAAGTGTATTATTTTAACTTTAAATGTCACCTTTACCCTTATGTATGTAAGACACGTATTATATTGTATAGGCAGTCTAATCTCTTTCGCCCTCCACGTTCCAAAAACATTCGTATAATACTGGACCCTAGTCTGCAAACACATACCCTATTTTGACACTTTATCATTGTGTCTATGAGAGGAGCCTAATCCAGCTACATACTGATCGTGGTTGGGGCAGCTTATTACATGACATATTGTAGTCTCGCAGCGCAGACTCTTTTTTACGACTGACCAGGGTTTGTGCCTGCAAACTAACTGGACCCCAACATTGGAACTCACTTGACACGGTTTTGAAATTAACTCAAACATTTAACATATTTGAACATAAGTATAACTTGTCCTTGTTGGATAGCTAGTACAACAACCAAGAAACGTAAATTTTTTTCTTGTAGGCTTAAACAAGTTCTTCATTAGACGGGTTTTTTTTTTCTCGCGTTTCCCCTATCTTTTTATTCCTGCACCTCTCCTTCTAGTTATCTCTACCTCTTTATCCCCAAATTCACAACATTTTTGTTTTTGCCTTTGTTTCCTCTCGCTTTCTCTCTCTCTCTCCCAAGTAACTATTCACATTCCCCTTTTCTTTTCTTTTTCAAACTACCTGTTGATGGTGCTCAAGTTAGCACTTGACTGCAACTACTCTTATTTTTCAAACATTTCAAACATGAAACTACACAACACACATGGACCACGTTATAGGAAACAAAAATCAAAGGATAATTGACACGCACAGTATGAAAATTACAATAAGAAGATCAATACATGTAAATCTAATAAGAATAGGAAGAGCCGGAGTGTGTGATATCAAAATAATTATAACCTGATTTAATATTCTAGATGTACCTGATGCCCAACACATTTATTATCATTATCATCATTATCACAATCATTATCATTATTATTATTACTATTATTATTGCTACTACTATCACTACTACTACTTCTACTACTAATACTACTACTGCTACTACTACTACTACCACTACTTCTATTACTACTACTGCTGCTACTACTACTACTACTAACACCACTTATAGTACTACTATTACTACTACCACTACTTATACTACTGCTACTACTACTGACTTTCGTTACAAAAGTGGACAAAACAAATTTTGAAATGATAATTTTATTACAGAATTATTTTGGTTACAGAATAGAAATGAACAAAATGATTTTGTCATATTCATTCAATGGTTACACAATGCGAATGGACAAAATAATTTCATCAAATGAGAAAGGATAAAATGATTCTGTAATATTAATGTGGTAACCAAATATTTTTGTTGTTACAAAATTACCTTTTTAAATTCAATTTGCTACAAAATGAATAGCTGTTCAACAATTTTGTAACAAAAACGAGTTCTGAGTGAATTTTGTTACAAAATGAGGCAAGTTTGTACAGAATAAGTCGGTGAACACTTGGCGCCCCATACAAGGCAAAGTCGGTCGAATGGTGCAGGGCTGTCGCACTGATGGGGGGGGGGGGTGATCAACCGGGGTCTGGTGGCGGCCGGGGTTATAGGTCGCGTACATTATTGGGTCACACTTGTTTTCTTTATTTGTTCGATCCCCCCCCCCCCCCCCCTTAGCTAGGACACATCCGTAAGGTGTCCCCATCCAATATTATCATTTTGTTTGCTTATTTCATTTTTTTTTAATGAAAAGCGACCATCTTCTTCAATTATGAATAGCGACCCTCTTTCTGTGTTATGAATAATTACCTTCATTTTGCATTATGACTAGACACCCTCTTCTTCGATTATGAATAGCGACCCTCATTTATTACTATGAATATCGCCCTCTTCTCCTATTATGAATATCAACCTTCTTCTCCTACTATGAATAGCGACCCTCTTTCCGTATTATAAATAGCGATCCTCTTCTCCTATTATGAATAGCGACCCTCTTTCCGTAGTATGAATGCGACGCTCTTCTCGTATTATGAATATTAGTCCTTATGAATAATGAATCTTATGAATAATGAGCCTTTTCTCCATTATGAATAGCGGTCCTGATGACTAGCGAGGGGACCCCATTTTTCTCCAGGCAAATTCGGGCTCTGCATGCCGCTGGATTTGCACACCGCTCTGAGTATGTTTGAAACTGTACTTCTGCCGGGGGGGGGGGGGGGGGGGCTCCAGAAAAAAACCGTATTTTAAAATAAATGCATATCAAAATGGTGATTTTGGCCTGAAAAGGGGAGCTCTTAACGCAATTCTAATTGAGCTTAACCCGACGCCCAGTGTAAAAGCATGTTTAAGGAAAGGAAAACGTAGACCTCTAACTTCCATTGTAAAAAAAAATGACTTTATATCCAGGGTCATGTTTAAGTTTGCCCAGAATACGGTCAAATATATCTGTACTTTCAGTTCGAGGTATCACTTCTTTATGCTATCTTGTCTGGGATTTTTTTACCCAGGGTGATTTCTCATTTCATATATATGATTAACTGAGTTATGTTTTATATCTATAGTTTAGTTATTTCCTGTGGCCCGGTGTACTAACCCAGATTAACATGTTTACCAGATTGCTTCATCCGGTATACCCCTAGAAATGAATCAAGAGAGAGAGAGAGAAAACAAAACCCAAAATGTTTCAGTTCTGATTGTTGTTATATCAGTTTCCTGCATTACTTTAATCCAGGCACGATATTCAAGTTTTTTTGTTTGTTTGTTTGCAGATGCTTTTCTGCATTTATTTCATAATCAATGTAAACAACAGTTGCTTTCAAACGTAACATATAATGAATGAGGCGATAAACTTACATGGAAATAATTGAGTGTTACATCATGAATGCAAACCATCTTTCAGTGATAATAATATTATATACACGTACCAATAATACAGTGAGTATGGATATAATTCTATATAAAACATTTGATGACGTAGGTACAATTATTTACAAAATGCAGAGGGCAAAACTATCATAAGCAAATGCTTAAGACGATAGCAGCCCAGAATTGCATGCGTATAGATGAGGATTCAGGAAATATATATAGAAATAATTTGCCATATTGTAAATTCAAGAAAATTGCATACATTGAGATTCACTTATAACTTGCCATATTGTAATTTTAAGGGAATTGCATATAATCTGTGCCGTGAGTGCGCAGGTGCAAAGTGCATATAGCTGGGGATTATGGTTTTGCAGAGAATGTAATTGTATAATTGTATGGAGGGAAATTGAGTTTGGTTTAAGGATAACAAGGGATACAGGACAATCAGGGGTCGATATTCAAAGCAATCATTCATGGTTGTAATTGGGTTAGGGTTAGGGTTAACCTTTTGTCCTGGGGTGACTCGAACTTTCACATTTATTTCTCATTGAATTATTAAAAACTAAATTGAAACAATGGCCTTTAGTGTGAATATATACAATGCCGTTGATATATTCAAAACCATGAACTTCAGTCAAACACTTTTATAAAATGTACATTACTTTAATATAATATTGATATAGAAAAAGTTCATGATTTCATTTGACATAACCCTGAAATAGCTTACACCAGCGCATTTACTCTCAATGAATTGGGGACTGAAGGGGAATAGGTGGGCTTGGAGCCCTCCACAGGGTTATGTGTTATAAATGAAGGAACAAAATCATGAAAAAATATGTGATAGTAATGGCACCATTCCAAGTTGTATCTTGACTAGTTCATACCACAAAATATTTGCAAAGGAAAAATGTAGGTTGGTCCTTTATAGAATCACTCCTGTCTTTTATGGTAGTGCGTGAGTTCTGGAAATTTCGTTTAAAGAAAGAACTGCGAGCCCAGGGCACGCTGTTTGAAACGACGAGGCTCTTAAAAACGAGCAAAGCATGTTGTTAACATTATGGTCTCCTCAATACATTTACGCATTTTAACCAATTTATAATACTTTTCCACTGTGCAAATCTTGAAAGTTCATTGAGTTTATATTATTTTCATAAAGGGAAATCCTACCTTAATGTCAAGTTGTTCTAAAAAAAAAAAAGAGGAAAATCAGAAAGCAGATTGGTGTAAGTTTGAAAGAAATCGGACAAGCAATATGAAAGTTATGAATTTTTGAAAGTTGTCATTACTATACATATGGGAATTTGAAATAGGCCCAATCGAAAATTCAATCTTTTCTCGACCAACTTCATTTTCATTTATTCATCTTTAAAACATTTTTTTACTCTATTATTAAATAATGGAACCTTTTGACAATCCAATGAAAGTTGGGATTTGGAATTTGAAATTAGTTAAAAATCTTCTAATCCCAAAAGGCAAATATACAGGAACAATGGTTGTTCATAGAAACACAAATACAGAAGACGTTAATATCAGTATTTCTTGGTGCATTCTAAGATTAAACATGAAAAATACAAAATAATTATTTTATAAACAAAGGAAAACTAAATAATTATAGTAAATGTGTCAGTTTAAAAATGCCACCGCGTTTTTACAAAGGTTTTCATCAAGCAAGAATCAGCAAGACGTTTATACTATAGTGTGACGGGCTTAAGATATATATGTATGTTATTATGGAACGATGGTTTGATGTGAACGTCCTCGGGCCGATATGTTGACAATATCGAAGAGATTCAACATCGCCAGTCAAACCAAACTTCGGAAAACCGACCACAGGTATATACTCCGAAAACGGCGTATGAATATAGAACCCTCATCGTTCAGTGAGAGGCAGTACGTAGAAAAGGCGTGGGGAAAATCTTGCAAATTCAACCTGCCAATGATATATATATATATTCTTTAAAATAATGCTGAGTGTCAATAACCTTCAAATTCCGTAAATGTTTCGCCATATGAAATGACTTTCAAATTACAAACATTTGAAATAAATATATCCGCAGCATTATTTTTGAAACTTATATTATCAACAGCAGGTTGACATTGCAGGATTTTCCCCATGCCTTTTGTACACACTGTCTCGCAATGAACGATGAGTGCTCTATATTCATCTTGCTCTAAACGTCGTTTTCGGAGTATAAGCCTGTGCTCGGTTTTCCGAAGTTGGGTCTGACTGATGGCGCTTCCAACCCCAGTGCGCAACCGGTTGAGTGTCAACTGGCGCAAGTCAGGCGAACGACAACAACCAGAGTTAGTAGTAGTCGTAGTAGGTTCTGACTGATGGCGCTGTATTAAATTACAACCGGTTTTCAAGAGTAATCTTTTGTTGATGTCAAGATTAATGGAAAAAACAAAGAAAGCAACACAAAACAATGATCAATCGAAGAGTTCTTTTTAAGTAATTTCTATTTTGCTGCGCCTCATTATAGCTTGGCCCAAAAGAGGCGTCGTTACCTGACGTTAAGACCGCTTCAGTGGCATGGTTTTGTGCACGTCTTAAAGAAGGGTATTGTTTTTAAAATGATTGCGAAATGAACAGTGACATACTGAAGCTTTTCGTCTTGCGCTCATCGGAGTATACCGCAAGAAGACGAAAAGCTTCAGTATGTCTCTCTTCAACGCAATTTTCCGATTCTGTAGTACTACAAATGAACAGTGCAAACAATATTTATAATATCTAGCAGCCGGCCTACGGGTTAAATTCCTTTGGAGATTCGATTAATTCAGGTAAACACGCCATCCGAATGACACCTTGTGTGAGGCGGGCTTATTGTAGACCAGCCAAGAAGATCTTTTTTTTACTTTGGACGGCATTTTTGGGTAATGCTCGGCATCCATGCTCATACTCTTGCAAAATACTGAGGAATAAGGTACGGGCGGATGCCACGCGCATTTGTGCCTCAAAATTTGAAAGAATGTCAAATATCACAATTTATAATTTTTGGACCTAATGTGTAATACCTGATTAAGACTTTCAAGTGATATCAGATTTATTTTGAGTTTCAAGTTATAAACCTGATTAATATACAATTGAAAGTTGGATATTACACACACATGTATGGCGTAACGAAACATAAAACTGTGATTTACTCAACATAATAGGTTGTGAAAACTACCAATATTTCAAAGTTTTTTACCCAACGTAAATTTGTCAATTTTTTTTCTTCATTAAACAAATCATGTATATTGTATACCATATACAGACAGAAAAGAAATTATCCGAAAAAGGATATGGATAACTCATTTTATGTTATCCCAATCGAATGTTGTATTTTTACTGGATGCGAATGAAAAACACTATTAAAGGTACATCTAGAGTGTACATGTACATAAGCCCATTATCCCATGTATTATCAGTATAGTCTATGGGCCCAAAACTGAAATGTCCCCACCCCCTTAGAAATCATCTGAAATCATCTGAAATCATCTGTTCTGAAAATCATCTGTTCTGTTACATGGGCCATTAACTCTCAAAATATGCTGATTTGCCCTAAATTAAGAGGTGGGCGTGACCATAAGGGCTATTACCATGGCAACGGATCAAGAACAATAGAATTTCAGAAAATGTCATGTATTCGTGATTAAGAAAGTACAAAAACACATTGTAACATTTTAGAATAATGTATCAACAGTTATTCACTTTATTATAACCAAAAAAGAGTTATAAAAAAAATGTCTATCATGTTTGAAAATGGATGTTGCTATGGAAACAGTAAGAAAAAAACAACTTTTGTCTGCTCATGCACAGATTGTATCTCGTAACTGGAGTGTTGTCCTGCATGGTGCTGGTAGTCCAGGCGGAAATTGTCCTGGGGGCATTTGTTCTAGAACCATTCGTACCATGTATACAGCCTGTGGCATTTTGTTTTATATTGTTGCCTTCTGTTTTTATGCAGCTATAGCCAGCTAGATGTTAACACCCAGGCACCCAGGCACAGCCTGTAAGATTCCTTTCAACAAGGATGTTAGGCTTCCTGTTTTTGCTATAGAGCTTCCAGATCTTCTTGGAATTCAATTTAGATTTCTATGGTATATTTGTGTGTAATCGTCATTTTACTTTAATATATATTTCTTTATTTGATGCCATTTTAACTCTACTTTTCATCATTGCCCTTGATAGACATATATTTAAAACTTGTATAGTTATAGGACCTGTCGGGTGTGAACCCTTGAGTCTGACGTCATAAGCGAGGGTTTAATAGTAAAACAAAAATAGTTTGCCCAAGTCAGGGCGCTGTCAAGGCGTGCTGCTAAATTTCCTGTGTTGGGAAGTTTTCGTTCCTGCAACGATGCTATTGATTTTGTGTAAATTTTGATACAAGCCCAAAGATGTAAGTAAATGAATGTGTAATATAGAAGTTTAAGAATCAATCTTTCTATATAATCCATTTTCGTTATATATTGTGATTTTTAAGCGCTATAATTTGTTCTGCCAAATTACTGGTGGTCTGGTGGTGGCCGGGGTTATAGGTCGCGTACATTATTGGGGCACACTTGTTTTCTTTATTTGTTCGACCCCCCCCCCCCCCCCCCTTAGCTATGACACATCCGTAAGGTGTCCCCATCCAATATTATCATTTTCTTTGCTTATTTAATTTTTTTTTTTTAATGAAAAGCGACCATCTTCTTCAATTATGAATAGCGACCCTCTTTCTGTATTATGAATAGTTACCTTTATTTTGCATTATGACTAGAGACCCTCTTCTTCAACTATGAATAGCGACCCTCTTTTCTGTATTATGAATAGCGACCCTCATTTCGTATTATGAATAGTGACCCTTTCTAATATTATGAATAGCGACCCTCATTTATTAGTATGAATATCTCACTCTTCTCCTATTATGAATATCGCCCTCTTCTCCTATTATGAATAGCGACCCTCTTTCCGTAGTATGAATGCGACGCTCTACTCGTATTATGAATATTAGTCCTTATGAATAATGAATCTTATGAATAATGAGCCTTTTCTCCATTATGAATAGCGGTCCTGATGACTAGCGAGAGGACCCCATTTTTCTCCAGGCAAATTCGGGCTCTGCATTTGCTGGATTTGCACACCGCTCTGAGTATGTTTGAAACTGTACTTCTGCAGGGGGGGGGGGGGGGGGGGGGAGGGGGCTCCAGAAAAAACCGTATTTTAAAATAAATGCATATCAAAATGGTGCTTTTGGCCTGAAAAGGGGAGCTCTTAACGCAATTCTAATTGAGCTTAACCCGACGCCCAGTGTAAAAGCATGTTTAAGGAAAGGAAAACGTAGACCTCTAACTTCCATTGTTAAAAGAATTGACTTTATATCCACGGTCATGTTTAAATTTGCCCTGAATACAGTCAAATATATCTGTACTTTCAGTTCACTGTATCACTTCTTTATGCTATCTTGCCTGGGATTTTTTTACCCAGGGTGATTTCTCATTTCATATATATGATTAACTGAGTTATGTTTTATATCTATAGTTTAGTTATTTCCTGTGGCCCGGTCTAGTAACCCAGATGAACATGTTTACCAGATTGCTTCATCCGGTATACCCCTAGAAATGAATCAAGAGAGAGAGAGAAAAAAGAACCCAAAAATATTTCAGTTCTGATTGTTGTTATATCAGTTTCCTGCATTACTTTAATCCAGGCACGATATTCAAGTTAACATTTTGTCCTGGGGTGACTCGAACTTTCACATTTATTTCTCATTGAATTATTAAAAACTAAATTGAAACAATGGCCTTTAGTGTGAATATATACAATGCCAGTGATATATTCAAAACCATGAACTTCAGTCAAACACTTTTATAAAATGTACATTACTTTAATATAATATTGATATAGAAAAAGTTCATGATTTCATTTGACATAACCCTGAAATAGCTTACACCAGCGCATTTACTCTCAATGAATTGGGGACTGAAGGGGAATAGGTGGGCTTGGAGCCCTCCACAGGGTTATGTGTTATAAATGAAGGAACAAAATCATGAAAAAAATATGTGATAGTAATGGCACCATTCCAAGTTGTATCTTGACTAGTTCATACCACAAAATATTTGCAAAGGAAAAATGTAGGTTGGTTCTTAGAATCACTCCTGTGTTTTATGGTAGTGCGTGAGTTCTGGAAATTTCGTTTAAAGAAAGAACTGCGAGCCCAGGCACGCTGTTTGAAACGACGAGGCTCTTAAAAACGAGCAAAGCATGTTGTTAACATTATGGTCTCCTCAATACATTTACGCATTTTAACCAATTTATAATACTTTTCCACTGTGCAAATCTTGAAAGTTCATTGAGTTTATATTATTTTCATAAAGGGAAATCCTACCTTAATGTCAAGTTGTTCTAAAAAAAAAGAGGAAAAATCAGAAAGCAGATTGGTGTAAGTTTGAAAGAAATCGGACAAGCAACATGAAAGTTATGAATTTTTGAAAGTTGTCATTACTATACATATGGGAATTTGAAATAGGCCCAATCGAAAATTCAATCTTTTCTCGACCAACTTCATTTTCATTTATTCATCTTTAAAACATTTTTTTTTACTCTATTATTAAATAATGGAACCTTTTGACAATCCAATGAAAGTTGGGATCTGGAATTTGAAATTAGTTAAAAATCTTCTAATCCCAAAAGGCAAATATACAGGAACAATGGTTGTTCATAGAAACACAAATACAGAAGACGTTAATTGCACTATTTCTTGGTGCATTCTAAGATTAAACATGAAAAATACAAAATAATTATTTTATAAACAAAGGAAAACTAAATAATTATAGTAAATGTGTCAGTTTAAAAATGCCACCGCGTTTTTACAAACGTTTTCATCAAGCAAGAATCAGCAAGACGTTTATACTTAGTGTGACGGGCTTAAGATATATATGTATGTTATTATGGAACGATGGTTTGATGTGAACGTCCTCGGGCCGATATGTTGACAATATCGAAGAGATTCAACATCGCCAGTCAAACCCAACTTCGGAAAACCGACCACAGGTGTATATACGGCGTATGAATATAGAACCCTCATCGTTCAGTGAGAGGCAGTACGTACAAAAGGCGTGGGGAAAATCTTGCAAATTCAACCTGCCAATGATATATATATATATTCTTTAAAATAATGCTGAGTGTCAATAACCTTCAAATTCCGTAAATGTTTCGCCATATGAAATGACTTTCAAATTACAAACATTTGAAATAAATATATCCGCAGCATTATTTTTGAAACTTATATTATCAACAGCAGGTTGACATTGCAGGATTTTCCCCATGCCTTTTGTACACACTGTCTCGCAATGAACGATGAGTGCTCTATATTCATCTTGCTCTAAACGTCGTTTTCGGAGTATAAGCCTGTGCTCGGTTTTCCGAAGTTGGGTCTGACTGATGGCGCTTCCAACCCCAGTGCGCAGCCGGTTGAGGGTCAACTTGCGCATGTCAGGCGAACGACAACAACCAGAGTTAGTAGTCGTCGTAGTAGGGTCTGACTGATGGCGCTGTATTAAATTACAACCGGTTTTCAAGAGTAATCTTTTGTTGATGTCAAGATTAATGAAAAAAACAAAGAAAACAACACAAAACAATGATCAATCGAAGAGTTCTTTTTAAGTAATTTCTATTTTGCTGCGCCTCATTATAGCTTGGCTCAAAAGAGGCGTTGTTACCTGACGTTAAGACCGCTTCAGTGGCATGGTTTTGTGCACGTCTTAAAGAAGGGTATTGTTTTTAAAATGATTGCGAAATGAACAGTGACATACTGAAGCTTTTCGTCTTGCACTCATCGGAGTATACCGCAAGAAGACGAAAAGCTTCAGTATGTCTCTCTTCAACGCAATTTTCCGATTCTGTAGTACTACAAATGAACAGTGCAAACAATATTTATAATAGCTAGCAGCCGGCCTACGGGTTAAATTCCTTTGGAGTTTCGATTAATTCAGGTAAACACGGAATCCGAATGACACCTCGTGTGAGGCGGGCTTATTGTAGACCAGCCAAGAAGATCTTTTTTTACTTTGGACGGCATTTTTGGGTAATGCTCGGCATCCATGCTCATACTCTTGCAAAATACTGAGGAATAAGGTACGGGCGGATGCCACGCGCATTTGTCAAATATCACAATTTTTTGACCTAATGTGTAATACCTGATTAAGACTTTCAAGTGATATCAGATTTAGTTTGAGTTTCAAGTTATAAACCTGATTAATATAAAATTGAAAGTTGGATATTACACACACATGTATGACGTAACGAAACATAAAACTGTGATTTACTTAACATAATAGGTTGTGAAAACTACCAATATTTCAAAGTTTTTTACCCAACGTAAATTTGTCAATTTTTTTTCTTCATTAAACAAATCATGTATATTGTATACCATGTATACAGACAGAAAAGAAATTATCCGATAAAGTGATGGATAACTCATTTTATGTTATCCCAAATCGAATGATGTATTTTTATTGGATGCGCATTTTGAATGAAAAACACTATTAAAGGTACATCTGGAGTGTTCATGTACATAAGCCCATTATCCCATGTATTATCAGTATAGTCTATGGGCCCAAAACTGAAATGTCCCCACCCCCTTAGAAATAATCTTAAATGAATGTTTTGTTCTTTTACATGGGCAATTAACTCTCAAAATATGCTTATTTGCCCTAAATTAAGAGGTGGGCGTGACCATAAGGGCTATTACCATGGCAACGGATCAAGAACAACAGAATTTCAGAAAATGTCATGTATTCGTGATTAAGAAAGTACAAAAACACATTGTAACATTTTAGAATAATGTATCAACAGTTATTCACTTTATTATAACCCAAAAAAGAGTTATACAAAAAATTTCTATCATGTTTGAAAATGGATGTTGCTATGGAAACAGTAAGAAAAAAAAACTTTTGTCTGCTCATGCACAGATTGTATCTCGTAACTGGAGTGTTGTCCTGCATGGTGCTGGTAGTCCAGGCGGAAATTGTCCTGGGGGCATTTGTTCTAGAACCATTCGTACCATGTATAGAGCCTGTGGCATTTTGTTTTATATTGTTGCCTTCTGTTTTTATGCAGCTATAGCCAGCTAGATGTTAACACCCAGGCACAGCCTGTAAGATTCCTTTCAACAAGGATGTTAGGCTTTTAATTCGCTAACCGCCTTTTAAATCGCAAACGGTCATCTCCACTGCCTTCACATGTCGATGATCATTCTTTAGCTAATTCTTTTATTCAGTTCTTTCATTCCAAGGTTAATAGGATTCGTAATGGTCTTACCCCAAATGTTGTTCAGTTCGAACCCGTCACTAGGTCCACTCTGGAAGCCCTTCGGCCAACCACACCCGACGAAATTCAATCTCTTCTCTGTAAACTCCCACCAAAATCTTCCCCTTCAGATCCAATTCCCACTATTTTACTCAAAGATTGCTCTCTCACGACGGCCCCAATTATTTCCGAAATTATTAATCTCAGTATTGCACAAGCATGCGTTCCATCAGCTTTGAAAGTTGCTTTTGTTCGTCCCCTTCTTAAGAAATCAACATTAGATCACGAATCCCTAAATAATTATCGACCGGTTTCCAACTTACCATTTTTGTTCAAGGTTCTGGAAAGAGTAGTTTTTTCTCGGCTCTTGGATTATTTACAGGAACACTCTTTACTCGACCCATTGCAATCTGCTTATAGACCAAACCATAGTGTCGAGACTCTTTTGACAAATTTGTATAATCATATTTTGCAGGAAATGGATAACGGACATGTGACTGCCCTTGTCTTACTGGATTTGTCCTCTGCTTTTGACACCATAGATCATTCCATTATTTTGAATATTCTATCAAGTCTGGGCATAAAAGGTACTGCTCTGGAATGGTTCAGTTCATATTTGTCTGGACATTCACAGATGGTAGTTGTCAATGGGTCAACATCTATACCCATGTCATTAACTTGCGGTGTACCACAGGGCTCTGTGGGAGGGCCAACCCTTTTTTCGCACTATTTAACACGGTTGCAATTTCTCTTTCAAGAATATTCAGTAAAATACCATATTTACGCTGATGACATACAGATTTATGTTTCTTTTCCTCATAACCAAGCTACAGATGCAATCAACAACTTAGAATCCTGTATACATGACATCGACATTTGGATGCATTCAAATTCCTTACAGCTAAATCATGATAAATGTAAATTCATGCTTTTTGGATCTAGAGCCCAGTTAGACAAAATTAATATAACTTCAATTTCTGCTTGTGATAAAACGATTTCTGTTTCTGAATCCTGCAGAAATCTTGGTGTAATTTTTGATTCCCAAATGTCGATGTCGAAACAGATTACAAATATTTGCAGTTCAGTTCACTACCAGTTGCGTAATATTGGTTTCATTCGAAAATATTTGACTCAGTCCGCTACATCGAAATTGGTTCATTCTTTGATTTCATTACGATTTGATTTCGGCAATAGTCTTTTGTATAGTTTACCAGATTTTCAACTTCACAAACTGCAAAAACTTCAAAACGCAGCAGCACGTATCGTTACCCATACTACCAAACGCGATCATATAACTTCAATTTACAGTGTCTCCATTGGTTGCCCGTGAGGGAGCGCATTGTCTTTAAATTGCTTCTCTTCGTTTTTCATATTGTTAACGGTACGGCCCCAAAATATAATTTGGATTTGTTACATAAATACGTTCCTTCACGTACCCTACGCTCATCTGATACAAATTTATTGCAGGTTCCATTGTCTAGGAAAAAGTGGGGGATCGGGCCTTTGCTCATGCCGGGGCCGTTCTGTGGAATGCTCTTCCTAATACTATCAAAAAATCAAATTCTTTGAGCTCCTTCAAGGGCAACCTAAAGACATATTTATTCAATGGTGCTTAATGAACACAGCCATCTCACTTTTTGTCTCGTCAACTTCTTTTCAATTCATTGCTCTGAAGCGCCTTGAGCATTAACTAAAATGGATAATGGCGCTTTAGAAATAGCATGTATTATTATTAGGCTTCCTGTTTTTGCTATAGAACTTCCCGATATTCTTGGATTTCAATTTAGATTTCTATGGTATATTTGTGTGTTATCGTCATTGTACTTTAATATATATTTCTTTATTTGATGCCATTTTAACTCTACTTTTCAATATTGCCCTTGATAGACATATCGAACATATATTTAAAACTTGTATAGTTATAGGACCTATGTTAGATAATGGATTAATGAAAAATGTTAGACATACCATGTTATCCTATATTCATACGGCGCATTGATGTGAGAGCATTCCGACACAACCTAACATTATACAAATTGCATGGCAGCATTCAGACCTCGCGCACTGTCAGGTTTCATGGGAAGCTCATGAATATGTACGAGTCTCTCCCTTGCGTAGTACGAACTTTGCGCGGGCTTTGCGCATTGTGTTTATTTAAGCCCCGTCTTCTACGACGTAAGGTTATGAGAGCATTCATACACAACCATACGTGGCAAGAATATAGGATCATCGTATGAAACGATCATGCCTTTAGCATTGTTTCGATATACGACGTATCAATATAAGAGCATTCAGACACATAAAAACGTCCTATATCCATACGAAAACTCTCTAGTCTGAAAGGGGGATAGTTTGACAAGGAATCGTTTAATGTTTTTCAAGATTAATTCGTGTTTTTAAACACGAATTAATAGAGAGTTTTCGAATGTGTCAAGGTGAACGCCGTCCTAGATCCTCCCAGCTACAATGGGCTGCTTTGCGTTAACTGCATACAAAAGGTGAAGCGAAGTTCACGTATTGGAGAAGACGACAATATGTTGGACGCGTTCTCGATCTGATTAGTGGGCGAGGGAGAATCCAGAGGACGTGTGAGCCGTTCTTGCACAAAGCACGGTATGCAGTTAACACAAAGCAGTCCATTGTAGCTGGGAGGATCTAGGACGGCGTTCACGTTGAAACATTCTAAAACTCTCTAATAAAAAGCATTAACCGATTCCTTGTCGAACTATAAAAGATATAGAGTAATTTCATTTACGTTTGCATGTCCTTATCTCTCTTTTCCATTAAAACTGTATTAACAGCTTACATCAGTGATAATATCAACAAAATTCAGTTTTCATTTTGCTCGTGACTTTTGTGCTGTTATAATCTTTTTTAGAACCACAGATACAAACTTGGACCAAAGCAGTGACGTAACTGGACATTGGCTTGTGTGTGTGTGTGTGTGGGGGGGGGGGGGGGGGGGGGGGGGGGGGGGACATCTGAGCCAATGGTGATCATGACAAAATCATTTTCCAGGACAAAATTTGAGTCGGAAGGGTGGGGGGGGGGGGGGGGGTAAGATCGGACGTTCCTTTAAAGGGCAAAACGCACATTGTTATAGGTCCTCCAAAAAGAAGAAAGATCCTACATTTTGAAAACTTGACATTTTAGTCATTGTATGTTGGAGCAAAAAGGAAAGTTGACCGCCGCTTCATTACAGTGACCGTGAACCGATTCGGCCAATTTGAAATTCCCATATGTATTTCTTTCTTTCTTATAGTTTGCCCGATTTTGTTCAAACTTTCACTAATCTGCTTCTCTAATTTTTCTGCTTTCACACAGATCAAATTATTACATAAAGGTTAGATTTAACCGGTCTATTCATAATTCGCAATTTGTGTTCTTGAATTCCTTTTATTTCTTTTCACTGTAGTGTCATTAGCAACAGCACAATGTGTCGTAGATATTTGGGATCGAACGAAGCGAGTGAGCAAAAATGTTGGCCTCATGAAGTTTTGCTTGAAGTGTTTGGACAGGTTTAATTCTTTATCATGAGTAAACTATTGATTTATATGTTTGTATGTTATTACTTCGAAATAACTGCTCCATAATGATTGAAAGAATCAGTCATTATTTTGTCATGGTTGAAAATCTGTCGGGAGGGGGAGCGGCAAGGGGCAAGATACGCTATTAAATGGACTTACATATTTTGTAGATCCTCACCGACTTCATGTCACACACATGGTTCTCAAGACAAGACGTGATCAGACCATAATACAGAGTCTAGTTATAGTTCTACTCGTAAACATTATGGATCATACTAACTGAATATTGTGTCCAAAATGTTATTTATTTATTCTGCAATTATGCTTTATTTTACATATTTTAATATAATTTTCACTTTTCAGCACTTCCTTAAATATTCTTTGATTTTCCTGGATACTTCTTCAAATTTTCCATGAATTTCCTTGACACTTTCAAAATACCATATTTTTCCTGAAAGAAATTTGCTTGAAAGTGGAAGCCCTGGGGCATGTAACATAAAGAGATACAATCAATCTTATGATTGATATCAATCGTAAGTCTATGGTAATTCATGTACTGAAGAGTTACAATTGATCGTAAGATTGATTGTATCTCTTTATGTTACAGGCCCCTGGTTTGATATCAAACACATCTCTGTGTCGTGTAGGTCAACCGTCCGCTTCGGTGATGCGCGTTCAGTTTTGGCAAGTCTATGCGCTTGCGCACTTCGGTCTTGTAGCTCAGCTTATGAATACTTCATGAAATTTGCGTTAACGTGTGGGGGGAAAAATCGCTGCCCCAATACCAACCAGCCTATTCAACATTTTGCAAGCGAGCGAAGAGAGAGGCCAAACAATATTACAAGGTATTGCCTACGGGAACCGGGTTGCCCCTGTATTAAGCCTATGGGAATTAGAGAATTCAGTAGTCATCGGGTTATCTCTTTTAAAATATATATATTGTACATAATCATTAAACCAAATTAGATGACGCGTGTCTACACAAAGAGTGTAGGGGCTGTAGCCCCTTCAACCCCTGCCCCCCCCCCCCGGCCCGGTTCCAAAATTGCCAAATATAGACCTATTGGCTATTAGACGAATTGACTATAGACCAACATATGGTAATTAGACGAAATGACAATTAGACCAAATGGTAATTGGACGAAATGATTATTAGACCCAACTGATATTAGACCGAATGAGGTTAGATCAATTGGCTATTGGACCAATTGGCTGCTAGTGGCAATAAACCCTTTATTTTTAATCAAAACAACATGCAGCGTGCGCTGTATGTGATTGAAACGATAACATGCAAGGTTCAGGCATTTCTCAACCATTAAACCGCGTGAATAAAAAAGTATTATTAACCATATCAGATATCTGAGCAATGCAATTTTTACATTATTGCCCAGCTTTGCCAAGCCAACAAAATTGTGGGCCGATAAATTGTTCATTGCCCGGTTTCGAAAGTCAGTGGGATTCTGCGTGTTAAATAGCGGGCAATAAATTGTATGTTTTAAAACAATATTTTGGATTTCGCTCTAGATGTCTGATTTTGTTCACAGTAATAATATGGACTGGCTACTTTGGGGGATACAACATTAACTGTCCTCACTAGAATCGTATTAATAACTGTTCTATGTAGAGATCGATGGATTATGTGCATTTTTCTTGCCATTGTTCAAACTTTATTGTCAGCTCCTCGACCCCCGTCTCTATAAACTGATAAAAACGGGAAACCATGAATAAACCATTAGTTGTTTTTTTTTTTTACATTTGCGGTTGACATGTTTTGACATTTGTGGTAAAGGGTGTTTCAATATTTTAGGGATTTTAATGGTCAGGAAAACCTCACACACGCGCATACACGCACACAAACACTTACATCTCAACATGGGTGCATTATGCAAGCAATTTTTTTTTTTACATTTGCGGTCGACATGTTATGACATTAATTTGGTAAAAATAGAAATTTTTACATTTGTGGTTAAACCGATTTTTACATTTGTGGACGATTTTTTTTACATTATTTTTACATTCATGTGGTTGGCATGTTATGACATTTCAGGGGTTAAATGTTTTTACATTCGTGGTTATTCTTACATCTGTCGTTGATTTTTACATTTGTGGGCTCTACCTCTGCGGTTTTGAGTATCCCTTAAAGTGGAGATGTATGCGCATGAGCAGACAAAACGATCAAAGCGTAATACAAACTGAGAATGATAAGTGATCGTTTGTCTGCTCATGCGCAGATTCCATCTCCTAACTGGAGTGTTGTCCTGTATGGAGCTGGAAGTCCAGGGTCATTTGTATCTACCTTCGATTCTCATAATGTCTGAATAAATTCAAATTGTCCAGGGGTCCCTTGTCCTAGAACCATCCGTACCATGTATACATAGAGTATGTTGCCTTCTTTTAGCCAGCTAGCTGTTTAATTACCCAGGCACTGCCTTTGAGATTCTCATAATTTCTGTAGGTTTCAAAAAGGATATTTGGGTTCCTGTTTTTGTTATAAAGTTATCATCTTCTTGGATTTTAATTTCACTTTCTACGCTATGCGTGTGTAACGTCTTTGTACTTAAATGTAACTTTATGCATTGATTTGATTTCATTTTAGCTCTGTATTTTATCATTGCCCTTGATAGACGTGTAAAAACATGTATAAGATTCTATAGTTATGGGGCCTGTGTTAGATATAGCATTAATGAGCGATATTACCCTCTTTTTTGAAAAAAAATGTATTTTATGATGTTATAAACATTGGATCAAAAATCTGGTCATATATTGACAGGAATATTTTATAGCTATTTATTAATTCGTATTTAAAGACTTTTTTCCTCTCTAAAACTATGAATAAATATGTATTCAGGGTATAATGGGGAGCTCTAACGGGGTAATCTCGCTAGTCATAGGACTGCTAGTCATAAGGACCACTTATTCATTAGGACCGCTATCCATAACGCGTGACTAAATGAATAGCGGTTTTGTATGAATAGCGGTTCTTATGAACAGAGAGCAAACCATAGAGAAATTACCTCTCTCTACATAAGGACCTCCGTTCATAAGGACCACTATTCATAACAATTTATAAGGACCGCTATTCATAACGCGTGTGAAATGAATAGCGATTTGTTATGAATAGCGGTCCTTATGAATAGCGAGCTGACACGGTAATAGCAACCGTAAACTGGAATTATTAGGGAATCTAAATGTCATGTATCTTTATTATTTTTCAAATACCGAGAAAACCATGGATTGAATCAAACTTGTGTTGTTGATTATGGCTTGTGCTATACATACATGTAGTACTTTTTAATTATTCAAGTTATTTAACTTTAATGGTACATTGTAGATATCTTATTGTTAACATTGCACCTTTTATACACATAATTATGTTACCGTGCGGGCAACAGACTTCTCACACTTTCGCTCTGAATTTTCAGTGTCTTCAGGAGGTCCGACGTTTCTTCAAGACATTTTCTAAATCAGGACTGACTCTTGAATCACAATGCCTGGAGCAACCCTGATAGCAGAAAGTGTTAAAAAATGACGTGATATTTACGTCGTGGTTTTCGTTTTTTTTACGTCCTGTAATTACGTCAATAAGACGACAACTTGCACCAACGCAAGACGTCAAGAGGACGTCTTATTTTGACGTCATCTCTACGTCTTGTACACTGTAAAAACTAAAGTGCTACTTTTAGGGGCATGTATAGTGACTGCACCTGAAATGCTGTTTATAGCACTTGTAGTGTACTAATTTACCAGCAAAAAATTGACCGTGGCGAACCTCGAACCAGGTTCCGCTGATTGAGAGGCGCTGACGTTACCGATGGACTAACGAATGCTTCTTGGAACTATGTACATGAAACATGAACTATGTGGTGTCGTAAATTCACTATGTAACAATATGATCTGCTCTAAATCGTACAATGTGAGTTAGTCTAGCGGTAATGCCAGCAATTCTCGATCAGCGGACCCTGGTTCGAAGCTTGCCCAAATCATTTTTTTAATGAAAGTTTAGCAGTTTAAGGAGCCGGTCCAGCTCCCGTGAAAGTACTGAAATAGCACACTGTGTGCATTCAATAGCACTCTGAGTGCAGTCCCTATGCATGCCCTCAAAAAGTGCTATATACAGCACTTCAGTTTTTACAGTGTACAGATGACGTCAAAATAAGACGTCCTCTTGACGTCTTGCGTTGGTGCAAGTTGTCGTCTTATTGACGTAATTACAGGACGTAAAAAAGACGAAAACCACGACGTAAATATCACGTAATTTTTACCACTTTCTGCTATCAGGGAAGAGGCAGGGGTCAGAAGAGAACACGTGGGGCTAAGAGAGGGGCACGAAAGGAGCCTGCACAACAAGAGGCCCCATCATCTACAGAAGAGGAGGTTGTGCAGGAGGAGCCTCCTCCAAGACAACCAGAGGCAGAGGCAGCTCAGTCCAGGGAAGTAGTGGACAGGGAAGAGGAAGTGTCTGAGGATGAGAGTGATGGAAGCAACATCACAACTGTTTCAACCACTGGGAAGAGGTCGACTGCGGGCTACAACTTTCCATCACCGTCTTCGCGATCTACTTCATTCGCCTGAAGTCCTGGGTAGCGGGTGCGCAACAAGTTGTGTAGTGCCAAAGTTCCTTTGACTACTTCTGTCGCGTTCCTGGGCTTGAGTTGTAGGCATGTTAGCAGACATCGCCAGCGATGGGCAAGGATCCCGAAGGCGTTCTCCACCACCCTACGTGCCCGAGACAACCTGTAGTTAAAGACCCTGTCCTTATGCGCAAGGCCTCGGGCACCGAAGGGCTTCATCATCCATGTTCTGAGAGGAAAGGCGTCATCGCCTACCAGGAAATAGGGTGTGGCACGGTCGTCGCCTGGAAGGGGATCAGGGTCCGGCAATGGGAGTCGCCATTCTTCAAGGGCTGGGCGCAGACGGGTACCGTTGAACACTCCAGCGTCTGAGACCGAACCGGGCCCACCTGTGTTGCACCATATTAATTTATAGTCTTCATCAACTACAGTCAGAAGGATGATGGAAAAGTACCCTTTGTAGTTGTAGTATAACGATCCACTCTTGCTCGGCTTCTTGATTTCGATGTGTTTGCCGTCTATTGCGCAGCAACAGTGGTAAAAGTTCCATCTGGAGCCGAATTTTGATGCAACTTGACGCCATTCGTGTTGGTCCTGAGGGAGCGCAAAGAGTTCATCCTTGTATTCTTCGTAGATGGCAGAACACACCTCTGGCACGAAGAGTGAAATCGTGTTGTGCGCGACGCGGAAACTGAATTCGGTGGACTTGTAACTGTTACCATTTGCCAGAAACCTCAAGGTGATTCAGGGGCGGATACAGGATTTTCAGAAAGGGGGGCGCATTTCAGAAAGGGGGGAGGGCGCACACTGAGGAACCCTCCGTTTGACAAAGCCAAACGGCCATCTAGGGGGTCCGGGCATACTTTGTCAGACAAAGGGGGGGGGGGCGCACGCCCCCTGCGCCACCCCCTGGATCCGCACCTGGTGATCACTAGCTTCAGCCCTGGCTCCAAAGGTATTCTGCTCCTAGACACACAGACAAATGGAAAACACATTTAGTACAGTCTGAAACATTAAGAAATAAATTTAAAAAAATCAATGTGACACTTTTGACAATGTGACATTTTCAATATTTGGCCAAGACTTTGACACTCACTTTGGCCCCTTGGTGATGTGAGGTGAGGCACGTCGCAGTAATTCGGCAAACAGGTTGCGGTCCATCCGGATGTAGGCCATGTAGTCTCCCTGAGACTCTCGGTCCAGTTCTTGAAAGAGTGTCTCATACTGGCCGAAGAGTGCCCGCCTCTGCAGCCTGGCCTCACCCACCAACGCCTTCGTGTTCTGTCTCTCTCTTCCTGAGCACAGCCGTGAGCAAGAAGCGCCACAACACCTTCAAATTGTTCTTGTTGTTTCTCCTCCACGAGTAGCCGTAGGAGAAGAAGCCGCATTCTTCTAGGAAGTGCCATCCTGGCTGACGTGAATGATGTGAAAGATGTGGATGATCAGGGATGAGATGTGATGTAGCACAAGTGCGAGGTGCTTATATAGGTGTGGAAATCCACCGCCGACCGTACTGTCGCCGTACGGTTTTAGTACGTTCATCTTGCTTTCACCCTACTACCGGCGTGAAGGTGGCGCAACAGGCCCGTACGTTCTTGCAACACGTACGGTGTACGTGCGATTAACGGACGTGAACCTTGCGTCATCTGCACGGAGCACATACAAATCGCACGGCGTTTGCACGTTACACTCACGATTAAATTTCCGACTGAGGCGTACTGACGCCTTGCGTGCCGCACGTTAACTGCTCCTTGTGTATGAAGCCCGCGCAACCACGCTACTACTTATACTCCCTGTGCGAATTGCCACGGACCTCTACGTTTTTTTCCAACCCCGAGAAAACGCAGAAACCGTTCGTCATGAAAAAACGTACGGGCAGTTGTGACTAAGGCTTTAGTAACATGCATGATTAGGTAAAGGAAATAACAATGGTGTTTATGTGGGTGTCAAATCAGTTGGGAGATCGAATAAGAGAGCCTGAAAGCAAACTGTGTAATATCAGTGAAAGATATTATGGTGTTCTCAGAGGTGTAATGTTTGGTGTCAAATTTCAAGACCTATTGAAAGCCTCTCATATAGAGATGCGTATATTTTTTGCACACAGTGTCACATGATAAAATCTGGGTAAGCCCAAGAGGTATACCCCATTTCACTACACTACAGGCAAACTTTATTCATGTTAAAGGCTTAAATATGATAACAGTTTTGCTTAGCAGAGGAAAATGAATTAGATACGCTGGCATCGTAGAGTTACGCTACATGCATGTACGTAATTGTATTGCACATTTTTATCTCACCATACTCGCAAAAGTAATTATGGATGTTACTCTGAGTATTAATAAACCACAGAAACATGGCAAGATCAAATCGCTCGATCCCTCTAGGTCTATGCATGGATATTCTACTCGAACATTATTATATCCATATCATCAATTTTCATCAAGATTAAAAGGAATTTTCTTCAGAACTCATGCAAGCTTTGGATAAATAAGACATATTCACACGATCAGGGGCTGACCCAGAATTTAGTATAAGGCGGGGAAAACAAGTGCAGGTTTGTCAACTTTTTTGCAGACCTGGGGGGGGGGGGGGTGGCGAGAATTTTTTTTTCGTCGGACCTAGAAAATTCGCTCAGGAGGGGGTGGTTATGGGGGTCCCTCCATAATTCTCTGACAAGCAAAAAAAGAAGGTTTCATTCTAAAAGGGGGCGGGGGCACAATCAACAAAAGGGCGGATCGTCTATGGTCAAAATGCATACTTTCCTGCCATTAAACGGGGGGGAGGGGGCACGGGCCAGAAGCACCCCCCCCCTCCCCCCGGTCTGCCAATGGACATACTTCTTGGTAAAAATAACTTTACCCGACTTTTTTATTTATTCACTTGATTATTGTAACAAATATACGGTACGGTGATTAATCATAAACACAGCTAGCGCCCGTGGATGTCCACGGGCTGCTTCTGCTAGTATGGTTACATTACGTCAAATCCACTCTGTGGAGTTCTCTAGGCGCAAAGTAGGATAAAGAAGTGAGAAAAGTAGATAGTAGAAATACAAGAGAAGAATATACTAATATGGTTAAAACAACTGCAAAATATGAATATTTTCACCATACGTGAAATTTGGTAAAATGATAATGACTAAGTCACACATGAAAAGGTTGATGTATGAAATATCGTGGTTGATTTCTACAAGTCCCCCTGTTAAACATGGCAGTAATGCAATGAAATTGTCAAATACCGTATTGTCCATTCATTTTGAATGAACTCTGCACATTTCCTAATCGAGGTAGCTGACAGCTTCTCAAACTTTTACAGCGCCCCCCCCCCCCCCCAACTGGCGAGAGAATTTTGTTTGGGGTTTTGCAGAGCTGCCAGGCTGGGAATTTTCTTTTTGGGACATGCCTAAAATATTTCCAACATGACGTCTGGCCATCCATCCCCTCCCCATCGCGTATCTCCTCCTGTGATGAATTCTAAAACTATTATAACCTGAACCTTATCAGACCTCATTAACAATCCTTCAAATGCAACCTGTCTGAGCCATTCAATAATAGTTCTGCATTACTTGTATATATTATACCTCTTGTCAAAATTGAAACTCTTGAAATTTTGATACAAAAAAAAATAAAAAATTTAGCATTGTTTTAACAAATGAATTAATTTAAAATGAATTTTAACTGAATTTAATCTTAGTAGTTTTGTAAATAATACAGAAGTATTGGGACCTGGGGGCATCATCATGTGGTATGGTTCATGTTTTCAGCGCGCATGTGAGTCAGTAAAGTGTGTGTTTTGAATTTAGGAGTAAAAAAGAAGTTATGGTTTATGAGGTTTCTGCAGTGTTGATTGTAAAGGAAATGATGTGTACCATCATTGCTGGTCATAAATACATGTAGTTTGTGTACGGTGTGGTAGTGTATGTGCATGTAAGAGTAAACAGATAATGTTGACTCGTGTGTTGGGGTTTGTGTGGGTGGGTGTGCGTTTGTTTAGCATTATGTCCGAGGACGTTTTCGGACAGAGAACAAAAAAAAAATCATGACAACAATGGTCCTCGGAAGCCGGACAATAGTCCTCGAACGTCGAACAATGAATTTATGCCTTATTCCGTCGACTGTCCGAGGACGAGTAACAATAGAGGAACAATAGTTGTCCTCGGAAGTAAAGCCATGTAAACGTGGGTGTGTGTGTGTGTGTGTGTGGGGTGTGATGTTTCGATGAAATGGGGGGGGGGGGGTTCAGGGTGTCTAGAAATAAATGTGTTATGCATGCATAGTACTCGGTTTTGCGAGTTTTTGAACTGTTGGCATAACACATGCATGTGCCCTCATTTAAAACACGCACACGCGCGCACACACACACACAATCCCATAAATTAACCTGCTAGGTCAGTATGGACATAGTGCCGTAGTATGCAACCACATAGCTATACTGAATAAAAGCTGAAAAATAACACAACTCTATACATATATGACTGTATTCTTTCTAGAAGACCTATTACTAGCTAGAGTAGCCTACTCTGTATATGATTCAAAGAATGACCCAAGTCAATATGATTCAAAATAAGGGTTCTAGGACAATTACCCCTGGGCAATCACCCCCCGGAAAATTACCCCCCCCCCCCCCGGCAACTACCCCCAGAAAGAAAGTCGCTAACATGTTTTAAATGATATTTCTTCATGAAATTACATGCTCTAACCGTTTTTGATAATTGCTTTTCACAAAATCAACGTTTTTAGAATAAGTTTCATGTAACTAAAATTATCTTCCTGCACGTCAACTGAAAATCTTGCTCAAGAGCTACAAAATCAAATTAATCAAATTAATGTACCAGAAAGCACATTATTTACTTTATTTTTAAGCACCGTGCACACTAATAAGTCTTGAAGGTAAATTTCATTCTGAAATAATTACTGAACCAGAAAGCATAATATCTTACTTCAATATGAAATGGATCATGAGATAGATAATGAAATAGATCATACAAAGGCAAATACACTGTTGGTCATAATGTTACCATAATTCGTATTTTCATAGTCATCCGTTGATTTAATCATATTTAAAAGCCTAAATAGATAATATTGACCAGGTTCATTGATTACATAATGATTTTGTATTGTCGAAGTAAAAGTCGGTCAAGTGAAACATTCCATAACGTGGCCTATCTTATTGTTTGGTGCTATGAAAGGCAGAGCCTCCTTTCTGCTGTTGTGTT
This sequence comes from Heliocidaris erythrogramma, assembly GCA_025617745.1. Lineage (NCBI taxonomy): Eukaryota > Metazoa > Echinodermata > Echinoidea > Camarodonta > Echinometridae > Heliocidaris > Heliocidaris erythrogramma. The sequence goes on along the minus strand of CM046863.1, from coordinate 58,220,051 downwards.
GCTGTCCATTTCGTGCAGAAAGCCTACGTGTGTTAACAGCCCGTTTTCAGAGGTAGCTTGATCAATTCCTACCAAATTTGGTACATTGATTCCTTACACTATGCCTCGCCCAACGGCACTTGCAATTCGTCAGAGGGTCCTTGCACTCCGACGGAATGGACGGACACAGGCCCAGATTGCAGATATTCTTGGACTATCGCAGAGTTGTGTGTGTCGCATCCTCAGAAGACATCGAGAGGCGGGTACTTTGAGTCCAGAGAGATCTACAGGTCGACCACCAAGAACATCCCGTGCGGATGACCGTCAGCTGCTGAACATGTGCCGTCGGAACCGGAGAATGCCAGCGAGTCGTCTTTGCCACTTGTGGAGGAGGCACTTCGGAGTGAATGTTTCACGGGAAACCGTAAACAGGAGACTTGTCCAATATGGCTACAGAGCTCGGCGAATGACCAAGGTTCCACCTCTCACTGTTCGCCACCGGGTTGCTCGACTCCAGTGGGCTAGGAGGCACAGGAGATGACAGCTTGGTCACTGGCGTCATGTAATCTTCACTGATGAAAGCCGGTACATCCTTGACCGCACCGATGGGAGGCAGAGGGTTCCACGATTGTGGGGCGAGAACCTTCGTAATGACTGTGTCCAGGAAACCAATCAAGCAGGTGGAAGCTCAGTGATGGTATGGGTCGGAATACATTATGGCGGAAAAACGCCATTGGCTGCACCTGAAGGAAACGTCAACGCCGTCGTGTACCGCGATATCCTGGAACGCCATTGTCTTCCATACGCGAGAAGAGTATATGGCAATAACTTTCAGCTCCAAGACGACAACGCTCGATCACATAGGGCACGTCTGGTGAGGGAATTCCTTGACGCAGAGGACGTGCAGCAGATGCCTTGGCCTGCCTGTTCCCCCGACATGAACCCCCATTGAGCATGCCTGGGATGCATTGGGCCGTGCCATCAATGAGAGAAACAATCATCCTCAAAATGTGCAGGAGTTAGCCCAGGCACTGACCGAAGAGTAGGATGCACTGCCCTTGAACACCATCAACAACCTTGTGGACAGTATGCCACGGCGTGTGGAGGCACTGGTGCGTGCCACAGGTGGCCATACCAGGTACTAAGTGACCCAACAAGATTAAAAAGAGGAACACTTCCCTTCAATCATCAAAAGATCCCAAGATTTCATTTTTCACGATAAAATTATCATGGTTAAACATTTACCAAAAACGATACATTTTTTCAAGGAATCCAAAGTCTGGATGATTGTGTTTGTCAAAAGTGGTTTAAACCAGTTTAAACCACTATAAAGTTTGTATGAATGAATTATTGTCTTATATTTTTTATTTCATATGTTGAGAACAGATTTATCAATAAAATCGGTGAAGATATAAGCTTTATTTTGCAAAAAAAATGACTCGTATTGTTGTCAATAGTGTACGAAAGGTAGAAAAAAAAAAATATGCTACCATTATGACCAACAGTGTACATGATCAGTTGATTAGCAAAATTACAGAGGATGCATAAATGATGAAAACTTACACCCTATTTTCTTGTTGGGTCCCCTTTTCTTTTGGCGACAGGATATAGCGCGTATACTCGCTCATAGATCTGCGCGCAACCTATTATTAAATTTCCTATTATAGAATTTTAATCAGAGGTTTAAATTATCTTTAGAACACTTTGTGATGATTCCCGCCTTTGTTAAATTCACCCAAGGGTTAATGAGAAGTTTAAATTAACTTTTTAGATTGGGGGAGGTAGCCCCATCGATAACAGACATCCTTGCTTTAATCCTCGATGAATTTAAAGTTATGTTATTTGTTGTGTTATGATTATGTCATTACGCACTTTCATATTAATATTTTATTTTTCCTTCTTATTTTTCTTCTTATATATATTATATATTTATTACACAAGCTCTGCTTCTCAGTAGATCCTTCCATTTTTACGGTTTACAGCAAATAATTCGATACATTCCTCCTTAGTTGAAATGATGATTTGCAAAATGCATTAAAGTAATGTCACTGAGTTAAAGTAGTTAAAGTAGCAGTCCTTTGCTTCGAGAATTCATGAAAAGTCAAACTTCTATAAGGTCAGGGGGCCAGTAATTTTATGGGGGAATTTTCCGGGGGTGGGGTTATTGCCCTCGGGGGTGGTTGTCCTTGGGGGTAATTGTCCTCGGGGGTGGTTGTCCTTTGGGGGTAATTTTCTGGGTTGTAATTGCCCTCGGGGGTTGGTTGTCCTTGGGGGGTAATTTCCGGGGGGTAATTACCCGGGGGTAATTGTCCACAGGGGGTGGTTGTCCTTTTTTTTTGGGGGGGGGGGGATTTACCGGGGGGGGGGGGGGGAGGTAATTGTCCTCGGGGGGTGATTGTCCTTGGGGGGTAATTTTCCGGGGGGTAATTACCCGGGGGGTAATTGTCCTCGGGGGGTGATTGTCCTTGGGGGGTAATTTTCCAGGGGGTAATCACCCGGGGGGTAATTGTCCTCTGGGGGTAATTGTCTTTGGGGGGTAATTTTCCGGGGGGTAATTAGCCGGCGGGTAGTTTTCCGGGGGGTATTTTTCCGGGGGGTGATTTTCCAGGGGGTAATTGTCCGCAAAATAAGACCCAAGACCACCAAACAAAAGGACACCCCCCCCCCCCATGTTGCCTTTATCATCAAAGTCAAATAATGTTATTGGACAAAAAGGTTTGTTTTTTAGTTGTCAAAATGACTTTCCATGGACTTTATATTCAGATACTCAATTAAACTGCGTTTTTTTTTTCTTAAAAGGCAACATTTGCTCTTAATGTGGTCTTGTTTGGTTTGTATACAGTGTCACAAATGCTAGAGAGAAAGAGACTGACAACTCATTAGACCGAAGCATATTGGGCCAGAATGGCTCCAAAGTGCGCCAAAATTCATATTCACTGAGTTTTGCTTAGAATTTAAACTAACATGATGGTCCTATGGGTATTCAGACTCGTAGAATCCAATGAAAATATTTTCAAATACATATGACGTCATTAAAATACCGATTTCTGATTGGCTGCCAATATCCAATAGAAAATAACATATTTCTCGTATAACAATGATTTTCCTACTTCAGAAAATTGATAATGCGAGTACGCTTGGATATCTAAAAATGAATACGGTGTTAACTTAAAACTCAGGCATATGGCACGTAAGAGTGACCGTAAAGGAGAGGGGGCGCCCTACTGGAAAATATTTGTAATATTGAGAAATTTGCAATGTATTGCTATGTATGATGTCATTACTTGAAAGTAAACTTTGACAATGAATATAGGCCTACTAATAAAATAACAATATTCAGGTAACTGAAAACTGAGTTATTAAATGAAGTTTTAAAAAAAATGAAAGAGCGCCCTGTGTAGCCTTGATAACTTTGCAAAAGACACACACACACACTGGGTGTTGTGGCGTGCGCCTGTAATCCAGCTGACAGTGAAAGTTATAAACTGATTCAGCGGACCCAGGTTCGAGACTGAGTCACGTCTTTCGGATGGTGACGTTAAAGGTCGGTCCCCAGACGTAAATAATCATATCTGATTGATACACATCTGTAAAAACCCAATTCCATACACACACACACACGAGGAACGTAGCTGTATCCATAAAAAGTAATTATGTTGGTACTATCGAGTTAATACTACTGACTGATAAAGTCCATGCATATTTTGAGTCCCTTAGCCCTATTGTTTATACTGTCAGAAGAGTGAATTATTTCGAAAAGCCTTCGCCTATTCACTGAAGCCATTGTGAATTACTCAGAATGTTGGGTCTTAAAAAAAAAAAAAAAAAAAAAAAAAATTTTGAGAGCTGGGTTTCGGTGTTGGACAAATTATGATACAAATCATACTTTCTCCAAAGGTTTCAACATTATATAAATTATAAACAACCGGTAATGAATTTCAAACTACATGACAGTTATTAATAGTAGCGCCCTCTCAACAATGGGTCTACATGTCCGAACTAAACGGTTCCAAAGCCTTGAACAAAAAATCGAATAGTAGAGGGAAAATGTACATGTACGTCTCTACACTACTTAAAAAGAAATTAAAAAAGTAATAACAAATAAGAAACATGCTTATATAAAAATATATTTTTATAAAGATAATTAGGTAGAGGAATACAGGTCGATAGATATTAAATTAGATAGACAGATAGATAGAGGGATGCGTGTATGAATAGATACATGGATAATAGATAGGCTAGGTGGATGGGATACGTGAAGATAGATAAAAATAAATAATTTTGGTAGCAGTGTAAAGCATGAACTATAAGAGAAGGCGATCATGATATTATCAGCGCCGAAATCGACGGAAATGTTGACCATCTTTGCGCATGAAAAAAAATATGCTATTTTCTCCAATATTTTGTATTTCATCCAAAATTACTTTCGAAAGGAATAAGAGTTCGCCTGTAAACTCTATCATTATCTAAAATAACTATTGTGGAATAAGCATGTTCAATTTGAATTGCATTAAACAACCCTTTTTGCGAAAACCTTTAATAAAACGCAGTATTGCATTTTACACAAAGCATAACAAATAATCAAAGTTTCGGGTCTTTTTGAATAGAAATGACCCACTTAAAATTAATTTCAAGAAAAAGAATACTGCACAGGGCTGTTCTACACGTTGTAATCTTTGCTTAGAACATGCAAATTATTAATTCTGTTCCACTGACCAAAGTCCTATTTTGGTGCACTTTTGCTCACACCTGGCCCACTGTGCGACGGCCCATGAGACTAACAATGTCGGTCTGACTTGTCTTCTGTAAAGTTGTCACGGGTTTCATGGGACCGGCGTTTGTATGACACATACTCTGGTGAAAATCTTCTATAAAGCAAAGCTTGACCAGTTTATAGTTTGATGTATACCCAAATAATCCTCTGTCAATACGATAAACAAACCGAATCCTCACCTACAACCCTCGATCAAACACTCTAGCTAACCCTAACCTGAACAAAAACATGCAGCAATATTATTGTCTCCCAAGCATACGTTGGAGCACCTCAACAACGTGTCAGTTTTTAGGCCTTCTGGTAATTTATCTGAGGGTTCAGAGACACACATCAAGGGCTGTTGATCACGTGGGTTGTCGGTCTACTAAGATATCCCTTAGGGACAGGAGGGGAAATCTACTCTTTTAGGATTTAGTGATCACTTCTTGTTGGAGTGAAAAACGAAGGCCGGAAAGAGTAATACTTTGGAGGGAATTCTACTATGAATAGGAGTGGAATCAATCTTTAAAAGGAGTGATACCTGATAACAGGGTAACCCTGTTATGACTCTTAAAAGAGTGGACTTCCACTCCTCGGCATAAAAAGAGCATCCATTTTATCTTTACCGACATGATTACAATGATCAACATGATAAAACCACTATGTAAAATGTATCTACATTCAAATGATATTTTCAAATCGCTTTTCCATATTACCTCTATATAGTAGAGATTTGTGACCTGTCCATACGTTGATCTGTATGTTTAACAGATGGAATTATTTTCCGTTTGCATTACGATACAGTTTAATAGACGGAGATTGAGAGACATTCTGAGGAGGGGGGGGGGGGGGGGGGGTCAATACGGTATGCCATTTAGGGACGCGAACCTGTTAACCACCCCCCCCCCCCTACACACACACACACACACACACACCCTCTCACACATTTGACAAAAATAATTATAGAAATCGGTAGATCTGTTGTGTGGTACTAGTAGTTAATAGAACCACTTACTAGTATCTGGATAATTGCCAGGTTTGTAATGCATTCAAGCCAAATCAAATGAAATTCATCTCTACAGCCAAGAATTTTGAAAAATCAACCTACTGTAAATAAGGCAATTTCTATAGTCTTGTATATTACCTATTGAAATGTGCGAACTTTACGATGTCACATTACGTAATCCGAACATGTTGGCTTCATCTGCATCCCCATTTTAAGGAAAGTCTTTTCACTGAGTCATTAAAAAGGACATTGTTTACTCTCAACGCGTATCCTTCCTTTTCTTATTTTTCGTCTTTAAGGTCAGTAAACCTTTCAGTCCATGTGTTATTCGCAAAAAAACACCGTGTGCACCGTATGCAGGTGAAATGGTGCTATTGGCGAATGAGCAGACAGTTTTTAGTTATCACGGGACAAGAAGTTAGAAGGCTATTGAAATAAATTAAATATTGTCATGTGGATTGAAACAAGGTTATATAGAAGCTTAGATCACTTTAAACAATGAAGCATTGAAGCAGAAAGGAGAATTTAACTTTTTTTAATTATTTTCGATTAAAGTAGCACATTCATTTGGCTTGACTCACATTCGTTGCATCAGCGTCAGCCAAAACTTGGAACAAGGAGATTTTGATTTTTTGACTCTTTTTAAAAACCCTGGTGCTCAGTCATCCATGGCAGAAATGTCATGAATGAGCTACCACAGGACAGAAAATAAGCTATTTTTCACCATGAAATACATTTTAAAGTCACATCGATTGCATTTTAATTAGAAGCTATCAGAGTTGTGTATACTTTTTTTTGATACGCACTGTATTTATGTATCCATTTATTTATTTATTTGAACTTATTCATACAGGATAAAAGCATGATCAGTATAAAACTGTTCCTGATGTTCCTGATGCAACAGGAATAAACAATAAGGTATAGCATAAATTGGTAACAATTTTATAAGAAAATACAAGTAATATAGCTACATAATAAAAAAAAATAACTCAACAAGTAAACACAGTAATAATAAACGGCTATGAATATTTCAAAACTAACCAATCGAGTATATTATGTAATGTTAAGCCTAATGTGGATAACATCCATGTACTAATGAGACTACAGGATTACAAAAAAAAAATATGACCCGTATTTAATAAATATCCCATACATGTTTCCTGTAACTTTGTGGATTGTCATCTAAAATAAGAACCGTAAAAAGTCAGAGTACTTTTGAAATTTATTTTTGAAAGCCACACAAATATGGTTTTGATCATGAGATGGAAACACGATAAAAACTACTTTCGAAAAATAATCTCAAGACAATTTCAATAGCCCTGCCTATCACCTTTATAAATGTGCGAACATTACAATGGTATATTACATAATCCAAACCTGATTTCTATGGCCAGTACAAAGGCCTTTGAAATTGCCGTTGAGTTTATTTTTCGAAAGTAGTTCTTATCGTGTTTGGACACAAAAATATGAAATATAAGTGAATGAATCTGTAATCTCTGGCAGGTGCATATCTACCAAATAAACAAGAACCATGTGACGAGAACAAGACTCCACTGCACACTAACCCAGGTATACTGATATTCATTAAGGTTAGCTGGCAACTAAATACGGTATAGTCACAAATTTAGTGTTGATGTAGAGTTTAGCGACTTAAAATCACGAGTTGGCAACTAATCCATATTGGTCACAGACCAGGGCGACAAAGCGTCTCGTGATAGGGGGGGGGGGGGGGGGGGGTAAAGTAGACATCAGCAGAAAAAGAACTTCTGGGGGAAAGGGGGATGCACAAGGAGGCACTACGAGGAAAGGCACTTTTTAGGGAAAAGCGAAAGGCATAAATGGAAACGTTAAAGTGAATACACAAATTTAGACATTATATACCCTACATTTTGAAGCCATATGTCTGTATAATTATTCCTTTAATTTCCAATCGAGCATAGCGGGCTGTGACACCCTGTGGTGGATCGGGGGGGGGGGGGGGCCTTTGGCGGAGCTTTTTAAAAGTATCCCTGATTGACATCTATTGGACTTCGGCCCCCTGTTTTGGTGACAGAGGCCTTCCCTTTTTCTTTCCTTTTTTCGCTTACCTCTCTATCACATCGAGACCCCCCCCCCCCCCACACTTTGATAAATCCTGCATGAATCCGCCGGTGACTTCAGATTCTTATGAAGAGGGGAAAAGTCATCCTATTGGGGTTCAAAGTACAATGTCATCAAGAAAGACTGGATAGACCTGTGGGCGTCGCTAGGCCTTTCTGAGTTGGAGATGGGGGGGGGGGGGGGGGGGGGAGTGTCGAGACCATTAATTTACCGACGAACCTGTGTCTGTGTGCCACTGATAACCGATAAACCTTTGTTTGTGAACGACAACATTAATTTATTTTTTGTGGGGAGAGAAAATCTACCCGTGTACTATGAAATGCATTGTTGATGAATAAATAACACATGATTACATATTTATCTCTCCTGATCATTTGGCTGTTATTTGTTTCTCAGTTTGTTTTATACTTTGGTACAAATTACAAAGGATCTTTTGTCTGCTTATGTGCAGATTGCATCTCCTAACTGGAGTGTTGTCCTGTATGGGGCTGGGTAGTCCAGGGGCAATTGTCCAGGGGCCCTTCTTCTAGAACCATCCTACCTTGTATACAGTCTGTACGTTGCCTACTGTATTTAGTATTTTTGCAGCAGTAGCCAGATAGTTGTTAATACTCAGGCACATCCTGTGAGCTTCTTATATTACTCTAGGTTTCATAAAGCATGTATATGGGTTCCTGTTTTTGCTATAAAGCTACCCGATCTTCTGAGATTGTAGTTTCACTTTCTATGGTATACGTGTGTAACATCTTTGTACTTTACATATATATCATTTAAGTTTAACTCTATACACATTGCCCTTGATAGGCAAGTAAAACATGTATTAGATTGGGGCCTGTGTTAGATACAGAATTAATGGGATATATTACCCTTTTGTTTGAAGAAAAATAGCTGTATTTTATGGTTTTATAAAAATTGGTCTAAATCTGGTCATATATTGACAGAAATCTTTAACAACTATTTATTAATTCGTATTCAAAGATTTTTTTTCTCTCTAAAAATATTAATCGATATGTGTTAAGGGTGTGATGGGGAGTTGTAGCAACCGTAAATAGAAACTATTAGAAAATCTCAATCTCATATTTCTTTACTTATTTTTCAAATACCAAGGAAACCATGGATATCACTGAATAAAACTTATGTTTGCTTATGGCTTGGGCTTTCCATACATGTTATACTTTTTTTAAATTATCCGACTGGTGTAACTTTAATGGTACATTGTAAATATCTTATTTTTTTATTATTCCAACTTTTACGCATGTTTAATACACGATGTTCAAATACAGCAATTTTGGGAACTCTGACATGTTAGGAAGGCTCATTGTGAAGGTTTACAAGCTTTTATTAAGGTCAAATCTTATCAACCAGAAAAAACCAAAACAATGAATTATAACGTGTCAATATTTTTATATACCTTTTAACAGCAGTGGCGGATTTGGGGGGGGGGGGGGCACATTAAGAGAGCCTGAAAGCTAACTGTGTAATACAAGTGAAAGATGTTATGATGTTCTCATGTTTCAGTGTCATGTTTGGTGTCGAGTTTTAAGACCTATTCTAGGCCTCTCATAATAGAGATGCGTATACTTTTGAACACAGTGTCAAATGTTAAATCTGGGTAAGCCCCAGTGGTATACCTCATTTCTCTATACTACAAACAAAATGTGTTGATGTTAATGTTTTGAATTTGACAATTTCACAATTTCACTCCAGAAAGATAATGAATTAGTAATGCTAGCATTGTAGATTTACTGTATGTATGTACTTTATTCTATCACATTTTAAGCAATCTCAAAATACTTGCTTTTGCCAGAAAAAAAAAGAAAAAAAAAAGGAATAAAAAACTTTACTTTCAAAAAGAATTCTAAAAAAATTATGCAAATCCTGAATTCTTCTACAATTCAAAATAAGTTAAGATACAGCATAATGTAGACAACTTGCTTTGTGAGTCCATAGAAAATCATATACCATTGTAACGATTCTACTGTATTCTTGGTTAGTATTATATTTCATGCATTTGTTTGCACCAAAATAATTATATGTTATGTCTGTTATTTCTAAATTGAATGAATTGATAAATTGCGCACTATTCTTAAAATGTAACACTTGTTTTGATTGTGGTCTTGTTTGGTTTATATATGTTGTGTTATAAAGGCGTAGGGACCATGAAACTGACAGCTCATCACACTGACAGCCCATGAGACTAACAATGTCGGTCTGGGGGGGGGGGGGGGGGTGGGGGGATGTAACGGTATGTCACTTAGGCATTAAAAAAGGGACTCGAACCTCTTTAGCCCCCCCCCCCTCCACACACACACACACACACACACACAAACACACAAACATGTTGACAAAAATAATTTTAGAACTCGGTAGCTTTGTTGTGTGGTAGTGAATAGAACCACTTATCTGGATATTTCCCAGGTTTGTAATGCATTCAAACCAAATCAAATGAAATTCATCTCTACAGCAAAGACTTTTGAAAAATCAACCTACTGTTTATAGGGCAATTTCTATAGTCTTGCATATTACCTACTGAAATGTGCTGAATTTACGATGACACATTACGTAATATACGGTACTAGAATTGCCTACCTTGAGTGGATTTTCTCAAAAGTTTTTTCGTGTTATTAAATCCACCTTTTTTTTGGGGGGGGGGGGGGGTAATTTCGTTAGGGATTCTTTCTTTTTGGAATGAAAATTAAAGCTAAAAATAGTGGACTCCATTTTCAAGTCAAGAACTACTTTGTGGTGGATTTCTTTCAGGGTGTTATGTTAGGGATTCCTTGTTCTTGAATGGGAATTCACGCTATAAACAGTAGAATACACTCTCAAAAGAATAATTCAACCACTACTTTGAACCTACAGTGAACCTGAATATGACTCCTGTGTCAAGTATATACAACTATGATGGAAGACAGAATATAATTCATCATTAAAACGAGAACACCCCGTTATTTTTAAATTCTAAAGGGGAAATCCAATGTATATTGAGGAACGACTTCTTTTTTTCCTAAAGTCAACGATAAACATGCAAAGGTATATGTAGGCCGACTTGAAGCAGAAGAAGAAACAAAAAAACATTCACCCGTCTAATTAGCAGCGGGAGAAAGTATGCTTAGTAATGTCAGGAATTTAAAATTGAAATAAAATTTTCACATCCATGCATATTGTGATGATGGGCGACCGAGTAAACACCCTAGGGTGCCCCCTCCACAAACACAACCAACACCCATCCAGGGGAACTTGTTGAATGGTCGAACGTCATCTAGTGACAATTTATTTACAGTTATACCACTGCATTACGTTGCTTTTGCAGCAACATGTATATATTGTCAAATAAATGAACACCCCGACAATGTGATGTGAGAGAGAGAGAGAGAAAGAGGGGAAAGAGAGAGAAAGAGAGAGAGGGGGGGGGGGGGGGGGGGGGGGGGGGGAGAGAGAGAGAAGGGGGGGGGAGAAAGAGGGAGAGAAAGTGAGAGAGGGAGAGAGGGAGGGGAGAGTGGGAGTCTCTCTTTTTTTTACTCTCTCTCTCCTCTCTGCTCTCTCAACCCCCTCTCTCTTTCTCCATCTCTCTCTCCCTATGTCATTTGCCATTTCTCTCTCTTTTTTTCTTTTTCTCTCGTCTCATAAGAATATTATTATATATCATTTCCTTTACATCTATCCTTCTAATATGTCCGTCTTTCTCTTTTCACTCTAATTATGGCATACCATCTCTCTCTCTCTCTCTCTCTCTCTCGCACTCTTCCTTCTCTTAATGTGTTATTATCTAGTCCCTTTTGTTTCTATCTTCATCGCATGTCTTTCTAATTTGCTCGCTATTATTCATACAAAAACGCTTTTCATGTAATCACGCGTTATCGATAACGGTCCTTATGAATAAGTGGTCCTTATGAATAGCGGTCCTTTACCATCCTCTAGCGAGGCCCAGTAATATATACCTGGGTCATTTTCCATATTGAAGAATTTGGGTTTAACCAACCAGGATTGCGTATTTGGGAGTTGCGTTTCTTGAGTTGTCTTTAAACAGACCCTTTTTTCCATGCAAGAGGACCCTTATCTGTTAAAAACAAAAAACAAAATTAAATATCATAATTGATAGGATTGAAGTAAATTGAAAATATCATAAAGAAAGTAAAAGTGAGAAAATTACAATGCCCGGGATTCGAACCCGGGACCCTGGATTACATGACCAGTGCACTACCAACTGAACTATCGGGGCTCCCGTCGAAGCAAAGTAACAATCTCACATATTATATAGCCCCTCTCTTTCCATCGAGCGTAGGGGGTACATCCATACCAATTCCATGCGTACGCTATGAAATGGACTACCAATGAGACAGGTCTTCCCTCTAAAGTTGAAAAACAAAATTATCGACTATAAATTACGAATCATATTGTTAAGCATGTTGAGATTTTATTATTGTATTATTTTGCAACAGTGTAAAGTGATAGCTTTCTTTTGTTGAAATGAATCAATATTTAAAGCTAAATTCATCATTAGTATTGCCCATAGATACATGTACATCTAACTATCATTGGAAATGCATTTTCAGACAAAACATTTGTCTACTTATAACTAATACATTTCATTTCATTATCTAGTACGTTCGAAAGAATATATGCCATCAATGAATTTAAAACATACAAATAATCGCAGCAGGTGACATGCACATTAGGTATTAATAGACGTGCATATATTGTATTTTGATAGATAGCAAAACCCCGCAACTTAATCAAAGATTAACAAATCTCATAGCAAAATGAAAAATCAACAAATTTGAACTTTAAATACACTCAATACAATGCATCTATTTATTCATTATGAGCTTGTTTCATGTGTATAGTATCTGGATAGATAACGAACAGTACAATTTATTTTTACTTACCATTGTAACATTTTAAACCCGTAAAAAACAACCAACATGGCCTATTGTGTTCCACCTGCCAAAAGTGGTACCATACTAAATGTCTTGAAATCTCTCTCTCTGAGTATACCAGGTTATATCATAACCCCAATGAAAATTGGGTCTGTTTGACGTGCTCATTACCACCTTTTTGTGACTCCCTTTTTACTCAATCCTGTGACGATATTCAACCCTCTCAACCAATTTTACCTCCTATCCCTGAAGTTAGAATACAGAATACTGTTGATGAAAGCGCTTTATATGAATCATTTAATGATACTTTTAATGGTAAAGGGTTGCATCTTGTTCATTTGAATGTTAGATCAGTTCTGTTTAAAATACCTGAACTACGACTCCTTTTCTCCCAAAATAGAATCTCTGTAATTGCAATCACTGAAACGTGGTTAAACTCTTCCGTGAACGATGAAGAAGTTTGTATCGATGGATATTGTATTATAAGACGAGACCGTGTAGGACAACATGGTGGTGGAGTCTGTCTTTATATTAGAAATGATATTGCATTTAACGTACGAGAAGATCTTACACAAAATGATATTGAATCGTTATGGATTGACATTCTATTACCCCATACAAAACCCATTACTCTAGGTGTTGTGTACAGACCCCCTACAGATCATTTTTTATTGAATATCTCACTGACACCTTGGATAAATTAACAAAAGATGATGAGGTTATAATTTTAGGGGACATGAATATCTGCCTTTTGCAGCAGTCTTCATTATCAAAAAATACAAGAATATTTTTAATTTAAATGGTTTGAGTCAACTTATAACTAAACCCACTCGAACAACATCGGCCACTTCATCATTAATAGACCATGTAATCAGCAGTAAAGAAGAAAATATTTGTCAAAGTGGTGTTATTGAAATTGGCCTAAGTGATCATTTTTTAACCTACTGCTCTAGGAAGCTAATAAGACCTGTATTCAAACAGCATAGAAATATAAATATTCGGTGTATGAGAAACTATTGTATAGATGATTTTAATAATGTTTTATCTCGAGTCAATTGGTCTGACATATTAGAATGTAAAGAAGTAAATACTGCGTGGTCAATTTTCAAAAATATTTTCATGTCTATAGTTGATAAATGTGCTCCATTAAAACAAGTAAGAATTAAGCAAAGAACCGATAAGTGGATGAATGCTGAAATTATTTCGTTAATAAGACAAAGAAATATAGCTTTTAAAAGAATGAAAAAGGATTGTGGTAATTTAGAATTAGAAAAGAAATATAAACTTTTACGTAATTTGGTGCAAAGAAAAGTGAGACAGGCTAAAGATGAATACTTCCAAAATCAAATTGATGAGCATAAAAATGATTCTAAAAAGTTGTGGAAGAATCTGAAAGATTTAGGTTGTAAAAACAAACAAAAGAATGTTAAAGAGAATGTTATTAATATCCAAGGGGAGTTAAGTCATGATAATATGAGGATAGCGAACGAATTTAACAATTATTTCACAACTTTGGCAGAAAAATTAGCTAGTAATCTGCCAGATAGCAACGCAAATGAATTTGGAACGGACAGTGTTAAATTACAAAAATTATACGACACTAAGTGTGTGTCGAAAGGTTGTTTTCTTTTTTCTCCTGTCAAAGAAAAGTTTGTTTTAGATGAATTAAATAAGTTGAAAATATCAAAAAGTACCGGGCTTGACTTGGTACCTGCCAGATTTTTGAAGGATGGAGCTAAATATTTGTATAAACCTTTAACTTACATTATTAACTTATCTATCTCAACTTCCACCTTCCCTGATGAAATGAAAATTGCAAAAGTAACACACCTTTATAAAAAAGAAAGATAAAACTAATGTTAGCAATTATAGACCGTTTTAAGTATAGTCTCGAAGGTCCTAGAGAAATGTGTGTATGCCCAATTAGAGAACTACTTTCAAGAAAACAAAATAATATACGAATTTCAATCTGGTTTTAGAAATGGTTATTCCACTGAAACTTGTCTTATTCACCTGTTAGATTTTGTCAGGAACGAAATTTCCCAAGGACGTTTTGTCGGGATGGTTCTTCTTGACTTGCAAAAAGCCTTCGATACCGTTAACCATAATATACTGTTAAGTAAATTAGAAGTAATGGGTTTAAATTCTGCATGTGTGCAATGGTTTAGGTCTTACTTGACCAATCGTCATCAAGTTGTCTCATTGCAAAATGTACTCTCCGATTCTATGCCCATAAGATGCGGAGTTCCCCAGGGGAGCATATTAGGTCCTATTCTTTTCATGTGCTACATTAATGATATGTGTGTTTGTGTTGACGACAGTAAATTACTTTTATATGCGGATGACAGTGTGTTACTATATTCTGGTACTGATCCTAAGCTGATCGGGGAAAAACTTAGCTTAGAATTATCAAACTGTGTTAATTGGATGACAGCAAATAAGCTTAGCTTACATATTGGTAAAACCAAAAGTATTTTGTTTTGTTCGCGGGGTAGGCTGAAGTATACTGATGATTTCAATATAAGTTATAACAATCAACTCATTAAGAGACAGGATTCTGTGAAGTATTTAGGACTAAATATAGCTAGTGATCTTTCTTGCTCAAGTTTGGTTGACAGTATTGTCAAAAAAGCTAATGCTCGTCTAAAATTCTTGTATCGTTATCAAAATTGCATGAACTTAAAATCAAGACGCATTTTAAGTTTTTCCTTAATACAATGTTTATTTGATTATGCTAATGCGGCATGGTACTGCAGTCTAGGCAAGGTGGATCAAAACAAGTTAAAAATAATTCAAAATAAGATTGTAAGATTTATCAATCACTTACCACCAAGAACACACATTGGGAAGAGTGAACTTGAAACAGCTGGTCTTCTTCATGTAAACCTTAGATCACAACAACTTTTAATTCACCATGTACATAAGATTTTTTACTCTAATGCAGATCACTATATTTCAAATAATTTTACTCGCTCTTCAAGTGTTCATGGGCATGACACTAGAAATAGTCAATTTAATTTCGTAGTGCCTAAGCGGAAAGGTAAAATTGGAAATTCCTTTTATTTTAACGGTATTCTTTCCTGGAATTCCCTCCCAAATCATGTTAAGTCAGTTAAGAATTTTTTACATTTTAAAAGGGTGTTGAAGCATCATCTGAAAAATGTGTCTACTCCATAACTATATTTCTCCTCTCCTTTTTGTAGCTCAGATGGTTTTTTCCTATATTATATGACTTATGCAACCAACGTTTATTATCGATAGTTTCATTATGATTTTCTGTATATAGTTTTTTTCCGTTGAGTAAGTCTTGTTTTCACATTTATGTAATCTTCGCCTACTTTATAAAAATGTTATTATGTTTTATTTTGCTACTTTAGTACATTCTTATTACCTGTCGTACGTGTACGATAGTCTTGTAGCCGTACTAATGTGTTTTCTTAGTGTATTTTTTAATCAGTTATTTAGGTATAAGGACCCCATTGGAAATAAGCCATTTCGGCTTTCATGGGCTATCCTGTCATGGTACCTGGTTATGTTTGTATTGCAATATACCTGACGAATAAAATCAAATCAATCAAATCTTGCTTTCTATTAACAAAACCATGCACATTATTTCGTTGTTATACTATGAATTTGTTCCATAACAAAACATAACTAGCATGTGTGATTGCAAAAGGAACAAAAAATCAATAAAATTGAATCTTGCAAGTAGTTAGCATGAGGCAGTTATTTACATGTTATATGTGCAGTCTCTTAATACATAACAAACTGTGTGACTTATTTCATATTTGAGGCATTTGCTCTGTTGTAGGGACCTGTATTTGTTTTGACTGAAATGTCAATTGTCTACGTACGTAACCAGTACCTTGACCTTCAATTACAAGTGCCCTGAATTTTTCAGCTACGCGTACACCTGCATTTTGTTACTTTCACGGAAGCTACGCGTACTTCTACTTGTCGAGTACGCGTTTTACATTCCAAGGTCTGGGCGCGTACTCCATTATTATTAGACAGCCAATAAGACAATGTTTACAACCAACGGACCAATCGTTGTAAACCATTTCGGTCGACAAACTTTTTGCCAACCAATCATCTTTATTTCGAGACGCGAACAGTTTCGTGAGTTAATAATTTATGCATTTTCACTTAAGTTCTCCTTGCGATCTCTTTGTGAACGCATGTATTTAGGAGCTAGTCATATTTTTACCGCCACGTGGTCCATTTTTGCCGTCTTGGATTGTATACCGCGTTTTGTACATCTATTGATACGGATTGAACCCAGTTGGAATTTATATCTTTGGATTTAATTTTACTCTCGAGGAACTACACGAGGAATAACCTTTTGTGAGCTCACATTTTTCGCGGTCAAGCAACGCAACATGTTTTCTTTTGTTATTACCGGGATTGTGCAATATCTTTGAACTTCATCTTCGTGGTGATTTAATTCTATCACGTGTTCGCGACCATCCGGCCGACATCCGTAAGTTCGCCCCCGAACTTTCGGCGGACTCCTCTGCCCTCTTCGCCCGACCTCTGCTACAGTCTTCCGGTGAGTTGGAAATAGCTATTTTGGAGTCGTTGTCATTTGTTTCTGTAGTTATTTTTCACACTGTCATAAATACTTTCACCATACTATCACTGTTTTCAAAAAGATATGTAAAAGAAAAGGTATCTGCTAGCCATTTTGGTTCAAATCTTTTAAAACAAGGTTTGTCTTGTTTACTCATTAACTATAATTATAAAATACACATGCCATCTTTTCTATTTAGTTAAACAAAATATAGGCCATCGATGAATTTGAATCTTTCAAGTACTCAATATAATGCAGATATAAAAAGTACATACTTATAAATAAGGGTGCATAGTAATTAGTATGTATATAGTCTCTGGATAGATAACCAAAAAAATGCTCAATAAAAAAGTACCGATCGAATATTAATATGTCTAGTAGGAGAAAAAAATGAATCTTACACTTATACGAGCACGTGTAATGTGAATACTCCCTTGATAGATATCAAAACCATGCAACTCTATTTCATGAAAAAGCACTATACTATCAAAACACATATGTTAATTAACATATCTCATAGCGCAATGGAAAAGGGGAATCTGATTCTTACAAATATTCTGTATAACACAGCTATTTAACATGTAAATGTTATGAACGTTCGTATTGTTTATAGTCTCTTCTTTTAACCTTGCGATTTGTTTCAGTATTGAATTGAAAGGGTATTTATTGAAGAAAAAAAAAATCAAAAAGGCAGCTCAAGAGCCGAATTAGTGAAAAATACATAATATTCATACATAAAAATACAAGTTAAAATACAGTTTGATATACAATTTGACAAAATTCATATAATTCACAAAAAATAGAAAGAGAGAAAGGGTAAGAGAAGGGGAGAGAGAGAGAAAGGTAGAGAGAGAGAAAGAGAGAGAGAGAGAGAGAGAAAGGGAGAGAGAGAGAGAGAAAGGGAGAGAGAAAGTCACTGAAACAAACTAGAGGAGAGAATAGGGGAGAATAAAATAGGGAAGGATCAGAAAATGAATGGGATTAATAGCTGGAGGGAGAGAGAGGGGGAGAAGGAGAAGCAAAATGAATTATTCATCATACTATTACGTAACGTAAATCGTTAACAAGTTTAAGTACTATGGCGTTTGCTCTTTGAAACTAGATGAAAACTTTTATTTGAATCTTACAAGTTCTCATTACAATATTCTAGCTATATGTACATAATATATAGCGTCTGTAATGTTTTAGCCTTATACTAAATGACAAAACTATAAAAACTTATTTCATTGTCAGTGTATTTGTTTTATCAACTTACAGATCAAACATAATTAGCATATCTCATAGCACGATGAAATATCAATAGATTTAAATTGTAGGCCTACAATTAATACTCAAACGCATTTTCTACGTGTTATTCGCCTATGGAATGTATTCTCTTGTTGGATAACACAATTGAACAGCTCACTTCGTTTTACATTTTTTTAAAAATATGACATGTGTCATATAAAAAAACAATAATTTTATTATTAGTTTTCAATGAAACCTTTGTAAGGAACTTTTGTCTGGCATCGTGATTTGAAAACCTCTCAAGCAAACTTTATAAATTACCAATGTTATAAAAAAAGAGATCGCATAAACAATTTCAAAAAAATGTAAAGTTGTATAGTGTCAGCTTTCAAAATAAGTTGGATGTATGAAAATTTGTCACTTATAATCAGTCTGGAATGAATGACTAAAATATGAGTTTCATCAATGTAGTATTACTTTGCATGATATATAAAATGAATGGCTGATTACACAAGACATCAAATTGAATTGTCCTTCACTTTGAAAAATGATATTTACAGTATTGACCTTACTTTCTTTTGAGCATAATATTATGGAAAACAAAACTGATACAAAACATATGGTTGAAATCCTCAGGATCTCATTTTAGAGTTGAAAGATATGGTAAGGCCTCAACAATCAATATCACGAGAGGCAGTTACACACTTATGCTGCCTAGGATTATAATATACATGTAGATCACATAAACATAAATAAAGAGATCTTATACACATAAACCCCTCTAATTGTGTTGTAAAATACCAATGCCACCAATATAGAGGTTCCATAAACATAAGGAATAAACCCATCTGATTGTGCTGTAAAATATATCATAAACATATTATAAAATAAGCCCATCTGATTATGATTTAAAATACCAATGCCATCAATACAAAAACAAAACTGAAAACACATAATTATAATATACCCCTCTGACTGTGCTTTCATTATAGAGATCACACAAACATTTTTTTTTTCTTCAAATGCATGTGATTTTAGTGGGGTTTTTTTGCTCCCACTACTAATAGGTGTGGATGTCCTACTCATAATTCAGTGAAACCTTTTTATGAAGAACGATGTTATAAAAGAAACCCTTCTCGTTTGGGTTTATTTCGCTTGTCCATAATCATTGTAATATATTGATTTGTAACCTTGATATAACAAGGTTTCAGTATAGCAAGGTAATTGCCTTGATCCAAGGAGTTGATTATATAGAGTTTCCACTGTACTTTTATCTATAGTTAGAAAAAAGCTGTTAAATTGCCTTTCTAAGGTATTGCTGCCTTCATATTTTACCGATGACTATAATTATAATAAACACTGACATTATTCATTTGTTATTGAATCTTTTGTCGTCTGAACTACATCTCTATAGTTCACACTCAACCAAAAGTCCACGCGAGAATACACTATAAAGTATAAGTATATCTCTATGAAGCAAAATACTTATTAAGACCTTTTTACATAGCTTTGCTTCTCACAAGACTTACATAGTCCTCTATGACGCAAAAGGAGAACAAAAGATGAAAGAAATGATAATGACAACCATGGATGCTCTCTTGTATATTATTGGCTTATCTGGCGACATTGTATGTCTCTTCTTATAGTAGGCCTACAGTAATTATGCTATCATCGTAGTTTGAAATACAATACAAATTTGTTTATAGGCTAAATAGCTTTTTGAATACCAAAATGCCATCTCCATCGCTAGCTATCATATTCCCTGATGACGTCATCATACGCGTGATAATACAAGATGCCGCCACACATGGTATGTGTCATCTTTCTCTGTTAGTCTTGTTGATAGAGGGACTGATGCTACGCTTCTCTTCTTCATATCACCACCACTCATCACCTGATCAATCACATACGTCTTCCAATCATTATCTGATGTAACGACGTAGAGGTCGTCTGTCATATTTATGATCGATGTAGAGTGCAGGTCTACATAGCGACATCTCCATTTTCAATTATATTTACTTAGCATTGTGGAAGTGACATAGCTGATAGGGCAATAAAGAAAGAGAGAGGGAGGGAGGGAGGGAGATGGTACGTAACATGAAATAAAGATCAAAGGGCGTCCTACCATACACTCTATCATGTCATCTGCCTAATAGGTGTCGTGTGCACCCCTCCCCCCCCCCCTTACACCTATGCCTTCTCAATAAAGAGAAAGAGGTATGCCTTTGCTATGGCAACGTAAATATCATGTTTTCATTATCTCTTTTTAATTTAAATTTATCTCTCTCTTTCTCTCTCTCTTCTGTACTATTCTCATCCCATCTCTCCTGTTTATTACTTCTTTCCATCTCTCACTATCAAGCCCCCTCCCCTTCCACACCTTAAAAATAATGTTCATAAAAGACTCAAAACATTAAACTTCTTTTTCTTTCATCCTAAGTTTACTTCCAAGTGTCTCTAATAATTGTATTTTTATGTAAATTTGTAACCATGTAGATTTTAAAGACCCTAACATCAATTATGTTTGAGATTATGTTTTTGTAGACAAATATGGTCATGTTCATACCCCCCCCCCAAAAAAAAAAAAAAAAAAATTGCATTAAATTCACTACGCAATAACAAATATTAAACTGTACTGTTGCAAGATCTTTTTTCTCCAGTCGATAATTTCAAGTTGATATATTCTTCGACAAGGCATTTAATTTACATTTGCCACTCTCCATCCAGGTGAAGTGAATGGGAACACGGTAAGGAGAAATTCCTTGAATGCTCTCTCCTACGCTCTCTTGCATTGAATTACAATGACTTGTTAATTCCTCCATTGCTTTCTCTCATTACTCTTCTCTTTCACCCCTCTCCCCCTCTCTCTCTCCTCTCTCTCTCCTCTCTCTCTCCTCTCTCCCCCTCTCTCTATATATATCCCTGTCTCCTCTTTCATTTCCATCGAATGACTTTGATTTGCTAATACATCATACATGGGGTGGGGCGGGGGGCAGTGACAATGGTTGCTACTATATTTCCTTTGTTAGTCTTGGATGTTAAAACAATGTGTGTATAACACGTTGTTTTTACTAATCCCTTTTATTAATTTATTGTTTATGGAGGGGAGGCCAATAAATTGACATTAACTTTCCTAAATCGTCATGTACTTGTTATTAAAATGGTGTATGAATATACCTGTAGTCTGTTGATATGAAGCACAACCATGCAACTGATTTCATTGTTATAGCATTCATTCTATCAAACCACATACATGTCTCACAGCAAAAGGAAACATCAACAGATTTGAAGCTATAACAAGTACTTATAATGCAGCTTTTGTGTGCTATGAGCATGTTTTTTTTTAACCTTTAAAAACTTTTAATTAAAATAATTCATAGGTAGATCAAAACAATAATCATATAATCAATTCACAGTAATTACAAATGGTAAAAATACATAAAAACGTCAAACAATGCGGAAATAGTGGGTCACATTTCTTATCTATATCAAAGGATGTAATAAAAAAAATTGTTTTTCCACAGGGGACCATTTCTCATAGTGCATCCCTTCAATCTTCATTTTTGCAATGTTAAGTTCTATTTAGTTCGTATTACGACTAAAAGATAATAGCCCAATTAAACAAGGTTTTGTGTTTTTACATTTTGGGATATAAATAAATCTTTTAAAATATTAGTATATACCAAATGATTTAGTAACATTTTGTTGGGCCCTTTCCAGTCTTTCATAAAACCAAAATCATTCTTTTTCTACTATAATCTTCAAACTTAACATTAAATTTTATTAACATTAACAGATTCCTGTCTACACTTAGAAGCAACATCACAGTCATAAAATGTATGAACAGGTGTTCTAGAGTTGAGTTACAAAAGGTAAAAGTCTCTGAATCAAATAATTTCATCTTGTACAGTCTGTTATTAGTATAAAGTATGTTATGTGACAGTTTGAATTGGAAAACTCTCACTTTGACTTCAATTGTG
The DNA here is from genome assembly GCA_025617745.1 of Heliocidaris erythrogramma. Lineage (NCBI taxonomy): Eukaryota > Metazoa > Echinodermata > Echinoidea > Camarodonta > Echinometridae > Heliocidaris > Heliocidaris erythrogramma. The sequence continues at coordinate 58,197,556 of CM046863.1, read as the reverse complement.
CACCTGAATGGTAGTGTATAAACTCGTGACTAGTCCTTCTTTTGAATATCAAATGTGCTAGAAAATATTTGTTCACAAACTGGTCTTGCTGATACTTCAGAAAGAAAGCCCTTGTATATACTCTCCAACTATGCTACATGGATTTAACATGCCATGTATTTACTATATGTACTATCCAACTATGCCACATGGATTTAACATGCCATGTATTTACTACATGTACTCTCCAACTATGCTACATGGATTTAACATGCCATGTATTTACTACATGTACTATCCAACTATGCTACATGGATTTAACATGCCATGTATTTACTACATGTACTATCCAACTATGCTACATGGATTTAACATGCCATGTATTTACTACATGTACTATCCAACTATGCTACATGGATTTAACATGCCATGTATTTACTACATGTACTCTCCAACTATACTACATGGATTTAACATGCCATGTATTTACTACATGTACTATCCAACTATGCTACATGGATTTAACATGCCATGTATTTACTACATGTACTATCCAACTATGCTACATGGATTTAACATGCCATGTATTTACTACATGTACTATCCAACTATGCTACATGGATTTAACATGCCATGTATTTACTACATGTACTCTCCAACTATACTACATGGATTTAACATGCCATGTATTTACTACATGTACTAACTACTATACAACTATCTTACATGGATTTAACATGCCATGTATTTACTACATGTACTCTCCAACTATGCTACATGGATTTAACATGCCATGCATTTACTACATGTACTCTCCAACTATACTACATGGATTTAACATGCCATGTATTTACTACATGTACTCTCCAACTATACTACCGTGGATTTAACATGCCATGTATTTACTACATGTACTATCCAACTATACTACATGGATTTACTACATGTACTATCCAACTATGCTACATGGATTTAACATGCCATGTATTTACTACATGTACTATCCAACTATGCTACATGGATTTAACATGCCATATATTTACTACATGTACTATCCAACTATACTACATGGATTTACTACATGTACTATCCAACTATGCTACATGGATTTAACATGCCATGTATTTACTACATGTACTATCCAACTATGCTACATGGATTTTGTTGGGATTCTACCACAAGCGGAACAAACCAATATCCAGGGATGAAAATTACATATTTTTTTTTACAATTACGAGAAAAAAAAACACGAATGATAGAAAAAAAGTGGAGACCAAGTTTGACTAGAGCCATGTGGGATTTCTAAACCATTTATTCAAACCATTTAAGTAAAAGGCATCAATCAGTGATTCTTTAAATAGTTTGGGAAATAAAACGCGGGTTCTATGGAAATTGGCCTGGCAGAGGATACAATCTACACATTTTCCCCTTCCATGCACCAAGTCTATTCTACCCCAGAACACAGCAGTCAATAGACCGCTTCTGTAATTATGCACATATATCCTCTAAACACTTAGTGACGAGCTATTCCATTAACCTGCTTTTTATTCAATGCTTGGAATCCAGTTTGCATACATTATTTGTTGCTATGTTTGGCAAGCTTCAGGTTTTCAAGAACAACCTTTGTTTGGAAGGTATGTATAAAATTTGTATACATTACCGAAGCGGTCTATTCTCTGGTTGGCAACTAAATCCTTCCCGAGTTTGATACTAATTGGCAAGATTCTTTGTAAGGTTTTATGAATATTAATTTAGTTGGCAACTTGGTCGTTGAAACTAGACATAAAAGACTATCACAAATAATTATGTAAAGTAACCTTACAAAAGCCATGTACTCTCTATTCATTCATTCTAACCACGCTGACTCCACCAGAAGGCAAACAATGGCTAGTTACCAACTAGCTGAGCTACATAGTTGGCAACTAGGGATGTTTAGTTGCCTACTAGGGGTTTTAGTTGCCAACTAGGGCCTAGTTGGTAACTAGCTTAGTAGGGTTTTAGGAATATGGGCCCTGATGTTTGGTAGATTTACGCTCTTTGTCTTTATGGTGTTTGTTCCTGCAGAGGCACTTTGTTCATTTCTTGGTGACAAAATTGTTAATTTTGAAGATACCATCCATGCCTCTTGACCCACTGTCTAATTTTTTTTTATTTCTCCCCCCCCCCCCCCCCCCTGCAGGCAATTCAGGGGTCCACTCGCTATTCATAAGGACCGTTATTCATAGAAAACTGATATTCATTTAACACGCGTTATGAATAGCGGTCCTTATGAATAGTTATGAATGGTGGTCCTTATGAACGGAAGTCCTTAAAATAGCGAGGTAAGTTGTCTATGGTTTGCTCGCTAAGTAGAAGGACCGCTATTCATACAAAAGTTCTATTCATTTAGTCAAGCGTTGTGGATAGCGGTCCTTATGACCAGCGAGGTTATCCCGCAATTCATGCAACAAGAATCTTTTCTTGTTTGATGAATTTCATTTTATGTTGTATTCAGTGTTCTATTTCATGTAATTCCCGTAGTCAAGGGATTAAACGAATTTACATGTTCGTAGAGGGCAGGCTATAGAGCATAGGCCTAGAGTACCTTTATATAGAAGAGTAGCGACATGGACGTCTGACTTTTCTGGACACAAAATGGCATTCGAATTCTTTCTATTGAGAACACCCAGGTGCTCATCGGAATTGAATAGAAATGTTACATAATAGTGGACATAAAATGGCGTTCAAATCACAGGTTGCCGTTACTCTTCTATAATAAGGTACTCTATATAGGCCAAGACAAGTAACCTAGGTCAGTCATCCTCTCGGACATGCATAGCAGGAGAGTTTGTCCAAAGCCATTTTATTGGGGAAAGGGGGAGGGGTCGCGGGTGTAATTGTCTGGGGCAATTAGTCTGTAGCAATTTTCTTATATGTTATCCTAGTGGTCATTGTCCTGGGGGTACTTGTTCTGAGGTAATTGTCCATGGGAGTAAAAGTCGATTTATATGAATTAGCTGTAAAAATTATGCTGTTAGTTCCATCAATTTTCCATGAATAATGCACTTAACATTGCTTATGCCCCGCAATGGAGATGTCTACCCCCCCCCCCTCCCACCCCCCACCCCACGGTTGTACTTCTACTATTACTACTAATATTAAGACTATAACTCTTGTAGTTAATATTGGTCCTATATTTGTAACCAAGATCATTTACACTCAAAGTAGTTGAACCAACTTTTGATCTCTTGGTACACTGTATGAAAACACTACTACTGCTACTATAATAGTACCCAAAATTATTCATGTTCAAAGTAGTTTAACCAGCTGTTGATCTCTGTACCCTCTATGAAAAAAAAGAACTTTTCGACACAGTGAAATCACTGGATGGTTGTTCCATTTCTGGTGAAAAGGAAACAAAAATCCCTTAGAAGATTGGAAGTTTCTAGTGATCAACCGTAATTTTATTTTTATGCATATAACATTTTACATAGATGACGTGTAATAATGTGTGAATGTATATGGTTGGTGTGAGCATTGGAACGAAAAAAAAAGAGGAAAAAAAAAGGGAACTTAATGTACAATAACAAGTTCTATTGCTACCACTACTACTACTACTACTACTACTACTACTACTATTATCACTACTACTATCACTACTACTATCACTACAACTACTACTACTACTATAACAGCAACAACAACTCATACTAGAACTAATTCTACTACTACTTCTACTGCTTCTACTACCACCTCTACCCCTACTACTTCTTCTACTACTTTTTACTACTACGACGACGATGACTAGGACTACTAAAGATAATACCAAACTCATGAAAGCTCAAAGAATAACCATATTCAGAATTAGCACTGATCCTATATTTGTAACCAAGGTGATTTACGCTCAAGGTAGTTCAACCAACTTTTGATCTCTTAGTACTCTCTCTATGAAAAGCTGCGTATCTTTCGACACAGTGATATTATTAGATGGCTTGTTCCTCTTCTGCTAGAAACCCAACAAAAGATAGCATATTTCATGTTAAAGTGACCTTGAATTGTCTTTTATCCGCGTTAACCGTTAACTTTGATGGCGTGCTTTGAATCATTATTGATTGATATTAATGAATTGAATAAATCTGTCAATATTATGGGTGATTATAATATTGATCTATTATGTAATAACCCGAATACCCTTCGTCTCCGAACTATTTTGGAATCGAATGCCTTTGGAATATTGATTGATAAACCAACAAGAATTAATGATCAGTCATCAACACTGTTGGATAATATTTTCGTAAAGACGGAAAAAGGTCATAGTCAGTCAGGTTTATTCTATTGTGAAATATCTGACCATTTACCAGTGTTCTGTATACTCTATGACAATGTTATAAAGGGGCCACGGAAGAAATGTAATGATAGCAGACGAAATTTTGACAACATTAACATACTCAGTTTGAATAATGATTTATCCTTAGAAAAATGGGTTGATGTGTTAGCCTGTGATAACACGGAGAAGGCCTTTGAATTATTTGTGAGGAAGTTTTCTTTTTATTTTGATAAGCATATACCATTGGAACGCATAAGAAGGAAGAAGGGGAGGAAACCTTGGATTACGAAAGGAATTCTTCAGTCTATTAAAAGGAGAAATGTTTTATATAAAAGAAGTGTAAAGAAACCCTCACCCGTGAATATTGAAAAGTATAAGAAATATCGTAATAAGTTGACATCAATCATTAGGTCATCACGGAAATTATTTTACTCAAAGAAATTCGAAAATGCGAGTGGCAATATGTCCTCCACCTGGAGAGTTGTGAAAGATATTCTGTGTAAACGCAACCAAATGGAAGCTCCTCATAAAATTGTAAAAGATGATAAAGAAATTGTTGACCCGAGAGATATTGCCAATATGTTTAATGAGTATTTTGCTAATATTGGGCTTAATCAAGCAAAGAAAATAGATACATCTGGAACAAATTACAAGGAATACCTTGTTAATCCCTCCCAGGCATCTCTCTTTTTAAAGCCTGTGGATTCTTCGGAAATACTCGATATTGTATTATCACTGAAAAATAGTAACTCCTGTGGGCATGATGAGATAAGTACTTCCTTCGTAAAACAGGTCATTGGTCTGATTTTGGTTCCCCTGGCACACATTTGTAATCTCTCTCTGATAACTGGAGTATTTCCTTCTTCTTTAAAGCTTGCTAAAGTTGTTCCTGTTCATAAAAAAGATAATGTTATGAATATCTGCAATTATAGACCAATTTCAATTTTGCCAACCTTTTCAAAATTATTAGAGAGGGTTGTCTATAATAGGCTCTACGCATTCTTAGAGAAGCATGAGTTGCTCAATCCAGACCAGTATGGGTTTCGTAAATCACATTCAACTGACCTTGCATTGTTGAAATTTTATGACCGTGTGTCTCAGGCCCTTGCTGATCGTCAGCATGTGGTTGGAGTATTTATGGATTTGAGTAAGGCTTTCGACACTCTCGACCACTCAATTTTGTTGTGTAAACTGGAACATTATGGTGTACGGGGTATCGCTCTGCGATGGTTTTCTAGTTATTTATCTAACAGAAGACAATATACATGTCATAATTCTGTAAACTCTGATATTCTTGTTTTAAAAAGTGGTGTCCCTCAAGGTTCTATTCTAGGGCCTCTATTGTTTCTTATATATGTTAATGATATATGTAATGCATCTACTGCCTTGCAATATATATTATTCGCAGATGATACAAGCGTTTTCCTCTCTCACCGTGATATACACACAGTCAAGACTAGAATTAATATTGAGCTTCCTAAGTTAACACAATGGTTTCGAAGTAACTTGTTAGCTTTAAATGTATCAAAAACAAACTATATTCATTTTAAGGGAAGGAAGATTTGCAATGAGCAACAATTAGTAGTTAGACTGGATGATGTGGAATTGGAGAGGAAGGTTTGTACTAAGTTCCTGGGTGTTCATATTAATGAGAAGCTAGACTGGGATGACCACCGGAACAGTATAATGTCTCCAATTTCTCGGAGTATTGGGATTTTATATAGAGTAAGATATCTTGTGTCTGACAGAATATTATTGATGATATATAATACCTTGTTTTTGCCATATATTTCTTATTGTAATATTCTATGGGCAGTGTCAAAGAGTGTAACAAGTGACATTCATCTGTTACAAAAGAAAGCTTTAAGAATTTGTGCTGGGGTTGGTTATCGTGAACACACAGATCCCCTGTTTGCTAGGTTTAAATGCCTTAAAGTCGGTGAAATTAATTTTCTTCAAACCTCTTTATTTATGTATCGTTATAGTACTAATGTTTTACCTGCCTCGTTTTCTTCCATGTTCATGGAAAACAATGCTATTCACTCTTATTCGACGAGACAAGCAGCAAACTTGCACTTGTTTAATCCACGTACAGTATTGGCACATAAATCAGTGAGACATACTGGTCCAGACGTTTGGAATTCTTTACTAATTGAAACACGTAATTTGCCTACAATTTACTCTTTTAAAAATGCAGTCAAGCGCATGCTCATTGCAAACATTTTTATTTAAGATATTTGTTCTATTAGTTGGTTGTTAATTCCCCATAACACAGCGTGTACTTAATTATATTATGATTGTATATATTCTATATATGTATACATGTATAATTTGCCATGATATGTAATTATGCGCAGTGGTATTGTTAATTAGGGCATCTTCCCACCACCCCCCCCCCCTCTCTCTCTCTCTCCCCCTCCCCCTCTCTCTTGCTTGTCTTACGTTTTCTTCTCTCTCTCTTTTCTCTCTGTTTCTCCTTCAGTATGGATGGACTGCACCTTTATCATGTCTACTACATTTTTCTTGCTCTAGAACGTACTGTAGATATTTCAATCTTATTCTTTATCTGTATTTGTATCTGTATTATATTTGCACTTTTTTTGTTGTTGTATTTAATCTATTAATCTATGTTTACTTTTAAGAATGTATGAAATATGTAAGATGTTAGGTATGGCAAAACTTCAAGCGTGCAGCTTATATTGCCAGACCTCTGTGTGTTTCTATTTTCAAAGTTTGTATGTATGAAACTGATTATTGTGAAACATGCAGGAATCAAATAAATAAATAAATAAATAAATAAGTAAATGTGTATTTCACGTTGGGAAGGAAATACAGCATGGATTAAACATGCCATGTATTTCCGACTATTCAACTTCTATATAACATCAATACTACTACGACAACCACCCACCGCCTTAGACTTATACAGCTACTAGTAGTACTTCTACTATTAATATTACTGTAACTACTACTACTACTACTACTACTTCTATTGAAACCAATTCTACTACTACTACTACTACTACTTCTACTTCTATACTACTTCTGCATCTTCTTCTTCTTCTACTTCTACTACTATACCTCTTCTACTTCTTCTACTACTTTTTACTACGACGACGACAATGACTAGCACTACTAAAGATAATACCAAACTCATGAAAGCTCAAAGAATAACCATACTCAGAATATTAAGTTGGATAATTTGTTTAATATGTATATTAACATCAACCAAGAATAATTATCTTATTATTCTTTTGTTTTAAAACTCTTCACGAGAATACCAGACTGATATCATTCACAGTCATATCTTCAATGACACATTTGATGTCCAAAGTTTACATTCTATTATGTAAAGGAGCATCCATCATACAGAAATTTAAAATTACTTCTTTTGTTTTCACCTTTGAATTGCTTGCATACAAATATCCGATTTAAACAAATCAAGTATTCCACTCAGTGTTTTCCAACGCACAAATACCTACGCACATCAATAACCACGATCTCAATTTACTACAAATACATTAGTGAGAAGGAAGATAGATGAAGGGAGAAGGAGGGAGAGAGAAGGGAGGGAGGCTGGGAGGTTGAGAAAGACAAAAAAATGTGAAACGATGAGAGAGAGAGAAAAAAGAGTGAAGAAAATTACAATATCTCACTCAAGGACCCCCCCCCCCCCCTCTCTCTCTTCTTCTTCTTTCTGTAGTCTCTCTCTCTCTCCCTCTATCTCTATTTCTTCTTTCTCTCCATTTTCACTCTTTTTGTCTTTCTCTCTCTCTCCGTTCTCATTCTTTTTTCTCCCCCCCCCCTCTCTCTCTTCTCTCTCCCCCTCCCTCATCTATCTCTCCCTTTTCTCCTCCTCACTGTTCTTCTTTAATCTCTCTTTCTCTCCCTTCTCTCTCTCTTTCTCTCTCTCCTCTGATTTACCCGGTTTTCTTTCTCTTTTATCATCTTCTTTAAGTCACTTAACATTATGTCACATCATGTTTCAACCTTTACAAAGTTTATATTTATTTACAAACCATACTACGTTTAAAATACGATGCTAACATTATTTACTTTAAAAATGCATGCCAAACAACTTACACTAACGCTGCTAATACAATGCACTGAACTATACCAGGAGCTAGTAAAAGCAAATTTGACACTTTAGAGTGTTATTAACACAAAGTTTTAAACTAGGATCAGTTTGCAAAGTTTACTTGAAGGATTTTTTTTCTGACATTTTCTCAAAAATTGTTTTTAAATTAATGCTTTTAATATTCAGTTACATGTTCACTCTGGGTTTGATCATTTTGGCGTTGTAACTAGAATAAGAGAATGAGGAATTATTCATCATGACGTATTAGTATTTACCTTACATGTATTGTACAGTTTTGGTAAACCCTCCAAAACTATTCGTCACATTTCTTTGATTTTAGATGATAAACAACAAGGTTCTAATAAAACTAAGCTGATGTGAAGTCTTTTCCTACTCAAGTGTGAGGTGAAGACTAAATTAGATACCGGGACAGTACTCAGACAACGCCAAGTTGTACTACAACGTGTACACAAGTGTAAAAACATATTTTACTGTGTACATGGTGTATGCTACACATGTCATACACGCTATATCCATGCGGAACACCGAGGTTGTTGTACGGGCAGCCGTCGGGGTGGAAGGGTCTTAATGTTAGGCAGTTAGTGTATAGCTGTTATCTAGCGTTTCTCACGGATATACTCTGAAATTCACCAGAAATCATGAAAAACTCATAGATATATCTTTTTATACAAGGAGAACAACATGAGACTATAATTATACACGTTCCTTTCCAATTTCCTTTTTGCTGCCAAAATACGTCCATTGCACTCATCAACAAGACGGTGATAGCTTTTTTGAATGCTCATTAACCAAGGGCGACTTTACAACAAGCAACAAAATTTTAACATAATCGATGGGTAAAAAAGATATTGATTTTAAACTAACAGGGATTAATAAATGTAAACCACATCCCTGTGAGCGTTAAATTATAAAAGTTTGGCATTACATAAAAGATCTAAAACTACCTTTTTCAATTATTATTTACAGACATGACAATAAATAAAACATATTAAGTTCAATGTCCTGATTGGAGTATTTACAAGAACGATACAATACAAATAAATTCTGTCATAATTCTCAAGGCTCGGTCATATTTGACACGGTAAACCACAACATTACGGTTGAAAACTGTTTCACGCGCAAATAAGAAAAAAAACATATTGTTGTATATCAAGAGCCCGAAAAGCCCCATACACACACGGCGTCATTCACCTGACGTAGCGTATGATGGCTTTAGTGGCTGGTACTGTCCTTTAAAGAGGGGGTCTTACGGGTTTTTTATGGTTTAAATTTGCAAATTATTGTTTTATATGGTAAGGATGTTGATTAAGTAACACATTTCTTCATAATTGGCTCCTTAAAAGTCTTTAGTATTTTTATGGCATATAATTGAAAATGTTATATTTTAAGGATTGCCAAAACGGTGGTAAAACATATGGTATACTGTCACGTGACCGAAGGTCAACCGCGTGACGTCATGTCAAGTAGTCGATCGCGCTTCAACCTGGCCTAGCTAGCTAGCTGCATGCTGCGCGTAATTAATGAGCAATTGGTAATCATCGTATTTGTAGTTTACATCGACCCCGCATCGACCTGAGTTATTAGTCTTCTTTGACAGTTCCATCGTCAAAAATGCCGACTAACTGCGTTGTTGGTGGATGCAGGAAGACAAATAAGGGTAAAGATGTGGCTGTCAGTTTCCATCGTTTCCCTAAGAATCCAACATATAAGAAAAAATGGATCAATTTTGTGAAGAGTACACGTAAGGATTTTGCAGCGCCGGGTACGATACCGGTACCTCTTACAGGGAATTCATCCATCACCCATCACCTATCCATACACCTGGTGAACTAGTAAACCTTCCTATAGGTTTACAGTCCTTTTCAGGACTTCACCCATTGTCACGAAAGAATATTTCTTCTTTTCTCTCTGGTCATCCTTTCTCGTCTATCCATTTCTAATTTCCTATTTTCCCTTTCCTCCTACCAACACACATGGTGAACCGTAAACATTCTCCACGTTATAAGCTCCACCATGCAAACATTCAAAGATCATCTAATTCAAACCTTTCAAGTTTTAAAGAAACGCAATATTTCTGGAAGCGTTGAAGAAGAATTCAAGTCACCAAGGAACTCCAATAACTGAAAACATTTTGACAACATGTTGTATTGATTTCTGCATTTTCATGGCAACTATGAACGATATTAATATGCTGACGTTCGGTCCTTCTTTGAAGAACATACACTCTTAGCATCAGCCATGTTGTGTTTGTGTGTGCTGCATCACAAGTGGTGGTGCTGTAGCACTGCTGATAACAAACGTCACACTGCTCTAAATAACCAATTGTTAGAATATACTATGTTAAGGTATTAATGAGTATTTGATTTATGTTGTTGTTGATTTATGTTGTTGTTGATTTATGTTCTTGTTTGTTTTCTTATCAGTATCGATCATGCCTATGGAATGTAAACAATAACGTTTTTTTCTATAATGCATTTTGTGCATGACTACTTCTTCGCTCTTCCATTGCTCGCCTGTAATTGAGTCCACAAAATGTTTTGTGCTCTTGGAGACAACTATTTTTAATCATTTTTACACTTATCAGGGCCCAGTTCCAGTTTGCTTCTTTAGTGCATTTTTAGCCATTGCTAGGGCCTGATACAACTCAGTCAGTTCTACATTTCACCTTGATCTTTCGATGCAACTTAAAGTCGTCGGCTTCATCATCATGATGACGAACATATGGGGTGTTGCAAGAAAATATGTGATGTGTGATTTGGTTCAGGGTCTGCCCATTCAAGAAGATGCGCTTGCAACAATGATTTTGATTGGTCAGTACCGATCAGTTGCAACTTGCAATCAATCGCAACTTTCTTGCAACACCCCATTAGTCTGACTTCGACTTTGCTTAGCCAGGGTCATAGTATAGAGCCTTCTAACTTACCCCTCTACGCTCATGAATTTTAATGTAGGAAATTCTGACAATGTTGGAACCACATATTTTTTGCATGGTTCTATATTAGTGCATAAAGACTGCAACCGAAAAAACTATAAGTTACATATTCATGCTAAGTAGCAGTAATGCTGCATGAGTGTACATGCATTTAGGATTATCATGAATTTAAAAAAGGGTTATTTCAGCTCGGTTTATTTATTTAGATACAGTTAAAGGGATTACACAATGGTTGAAAATATTTTGATATATGATCGAGAATAGAATTCTAAGAACAATAACATTAAAAATTTGATGATTTTCAATCAAAATCAATGCATTTTGGCAAATTATTTGTTAATTGTCAAGGGTTGACCTAAAGATTTGAGTATGAAGTATGACGTAAAAGCGGTTACCCAGGTTCGCGTCTTGCAGTTGTGTTGCACGCTAGACTGTACAAAATGTATTATACCTTGCGTGCATTTTGCTAGAATTGCGCGACAAGGTAACCACTTTGATGTCATTGTGGGTACATTTAAATTTATAAAAAAACTTTAGGCAGATGATTTTCTGCTAATAAAAACTTGCTCTTTTAAATGAACATTGTTTCAGCATTGGGTACCCCTTTAAGGGTCACTGTGGGGGGGGGGGGGGGGGGGGAGAAGATGATAAAAAACTTGACTGAAGATTTCCTCAGGATGAAAGGCTGCACTGAAAGCATACCGACTCAAATTTTGTAACTTTTCTGTAATATAACTTTAGGGCAGTTTATCATTTTTAATTGATATTCAGGGGCAGATCCACAATTTGGCAATACAGGGGGTGCAAACAGCAAATTTGAATGTAGAGGGGGTGCAGATGACAATTTTCTTAGATTTAGCTATATCAATAATTGTGAATGTTCGATGTGTGATTTCCAAAAAATAGAGGGGGCACGTGCCCTTTACGCTACTGCCTGCATCCGTCAATGATATTTCACTGCAGGGTAGCCAATTCCATAACATCTTCAATAGGGCTCTAGCATAAAAGCAAAGAAACAAAGGAAAGATGAAAAGGGAAAGGTAAGAGAGAGAGAGAACGAGAGAGGAGTGAGAGGGAGACAGAGAGAGAGGGGAGAGAGAATCATTTCGCAGGGTAGATTACAGTGGGAAATATCCAGTTTGAGACATCCATCTAAACTGATTTTTTTTGGCAGCCAACACGATATCGACTTAAAAGAAAGAGAAACTGAGGGCAGAAAAGTTATGTATCTAAATAAATACAGATTTTCAGTTTCATAATCATTGATTTCACTATAATAATCCATGTTGGTGCCTTTAGTGGTTATCATGGTTTATTTTCCTTTTCTTTGCCATGTTATTGAGCATTTCAAGGGGTCTGACTTGATTTGAAATTTTTACAATTTTTGCTTTCGCACCTTGGATCACAAAAGTGTGTACACTCATGCATAAAATTTCACTTCGTGATTACCTCATGGCTTGGAAAACAATTAAATTCCCTTTAATTTGATATTTAATACACTAATTTTCATTAAAAATTTATAGGTAAATATTGATATTGAAAAGGTGTTTTTCTTTTTTTGCGTAGTGTATAAGAGCAATCTTTCATTTCTTTCTTGGTTGTATGGTGGTTCTTAAAAGAACCGTTGTAAGGTCTAAGTTAATCTGAAGACTCTGGGGGTTCACGGAACCCGCAGAAGTCATCTGACGGAAAGGTTGTCCGTATCGTTGTGACTGCACATGATGGAAGAGGGACTCTCACTTCCTTTCCGAGGTAGCCCCAGCACCATCTTGCTAGCTGCTGGTATACCACATGTCTCAGTCTCCTGCAGTAGAAAAAAAAAAAAGAGAATATCATCAATTGTAAACATGGAACACAACATTAAATGATAAAGTTATAAATACAACACCCCCCCCCAAAAAAAAAATTAAAAAATAAATAAATAAATAAAAATCCCCCCCCCCCCCCCCCCACTGGATGAAAACAAATCTGACCATGTGCAGTTGACCAGTATAACTACAGCTTCTTGCCACAATTAATCGCTCCCCTTAGGACAGAAATCACTCATCATTATCTTATATTTTAAATCAATTATACATGTACCTTCAGCATCCTATAGGTCAAACCCGCGAACGCATAAAAAATTGAGGCTATGTGCCAGGTTTGTGTTTGCATGTTTGAAAACCTAAACAGCAACGACAACGTTCTTTAATTTGACACAGTAATTTATGGAACACTCAACATTTCTCAGTATTCTTCCCAGTGTTAGGAAAATTATTCATTTTGGTGTGCCCCCAATCCAGCTCAGGCCTGACAAAATTTAGCTCATACTATTACTACTACTACTAGTCACAGAACTAGTGTTTGCAAATCACTGCGACTGCGAGGTTTTTTTTTTCATTTACACTAAACTTGACATTATTTAGGGTCTATGCCATTGGAATTAGTCCTTCAATTCAAGGCTTCATAAAACAGTAACTGAGTAAGACAATCTGTTTTACTTCAAAATTATCAATTTAAATATTAAGTATCGAAACGTACCAGAGCAGAGGGTTCCCATCATACATCGATCGTCTTCGGTGGTTTCATGCTGGTTTGATTCCGGTGGACGAGCCGGCCGTTGCAGCTTGGCCCTGGGTTCGAACTGATAAGGCTCTGCTCCCATGGCATTATGCTATTCGCCGCCTCCACAATCACGTCTCCCTCTTGTCGTTCTAGTTTCTACCACATGATCATCCCTCTCGATAACCTCATTGTCGGATTCAGATGAAGAACTTTCGAAGGGGGAATCCTCACATTCTTCTTCGATCAGGTACACAGCTTCGCACTCGTCCGCCACGTAGCAAGCTAAATCTTGCAGCCGTGCCTAGCTAGCTAGCTAGCGCTAGCTATGGCATGGCTAGCGCGCGCTCCATGCTTACTTTGATGCTGCTGACACGACTACTTGAAATGACGTAAGGGGTCAAAATTTGCATATTCATGAGGATGGCTTTGTTTATCGGAACAGCTGATCGTGACTTCAAAAACGGTTAAAAGGTGGATTTCCATCCTTGAAATATTATAGTTCCCTTCAGACAATTAGAAAGGTAATACAGGTATTTATTCCTTAAACTGTATACTTTCACACCCTGAAAACCCCTCAATTTTTTTTCTCGCCATGAGACCCCCTCTTTAAGCGTCTTGAAAGAATGATATCGTTTAAAAAGTATTCGAAACATGAACAGTGTAAACGATGTTTTTAATAACTGGCATAAAATTCATTAATAGGGTCCTTTAGCGCTGGTAATGACGCAATGGAAATGACGCCTCGTGTGAACCGAGCATAATGTGTTTTTCAAGAACCAGAAATGTGAGGGCACTACACGTACGTCATTTTATTTTACGGCTTCAGCTTTACCGTGACATATAGGAACGAGGATACATAACAGCATCAAGAACATTAATTCACTTAAAATAAGCAATACTTTCTCCAAACATCTTTACATCTATAACAAGTGATGCAAAACATAATTAAATACATTATAAAGAGTATTATCATAATGCAATAAGCGCTGTACACAACAGAGTATCATGACTAAATAACATCATTGTATCCCCCGGCAGTATGACGGAGGATACTTTGGATTCAGCAGCGTTTCGCCACCGCCGCCGCCGCCGCGTCACATTCTTGTGTGCGCTCTAGCGGTCACATTTCTCGACGCATTTCTTTCAGACTTCCTGTGGACGTGTATCTTGGTAAAATCTGGACCCCTATAGCTTCTGGTGATGCTGCCCCCAGTGTTCCGTCTTTTATAGGGTACACTGCAAAGGCCATATTTTTTGGGGTAGTTTGTGTGCGCTCTAGCGGTCACATTTCGCAACGGATTTTGTTCAAATTTTGTATGAAGGTGTCTCTTGGTAAAATCTGGAACCCTATAGATTTTGGTGATGCTGCCCCCAGTGTTCCGTCTTTTATAGGTTCAAAAGTCATATTTTGATAGATGTCTTGTGTGTACTCTTGTGTGCGCTCTGGCGGTCACATTTCTCAACGGATTTCGTTCAAATTTTGCATGAAGGTGTCTCTTGGTGTAATTTAAAAACCTATAGGCCCGTATTCTGAACTCCGGTTTTACTTAAACCATGGTTTAAATCTGTGGTTTAACTATGGGTAGCCAAAAATGTCAAAACTTTGTTTACACCGTATGTTCCTTATGTTTACTGTACTCCGGTTCTCATGCTTTAATGGTCAAGAAAACTATTGTACTTATCATTCCCAGACAGTTTTTAATTTTTTGAGTACCAAAAATGCTGATAAATTGAATATCTACTGTTAGAGATTTGTGTCACATTTGGCTGTCCATAGCTAAACCACACATTTAGACCATGGTTTAAGTTAAACCGGAGTACAGATTACGGGCCATAGTGTTTGGTGATGCTGCCACCAGTGTTCCGTCTTTTATAGGGTCAAAGGTCATACTTCAGGGCATGGCGTGAGTGCACTCTGCAGGCCACATTTCTCAACGGATTTTGTTCAAATTTTGTATGGAGATGTATCTTGGTATAATCTACACATGTTTAATTTTTGGTGATGCTGCCCTCATTGTTCCGTCCTTTATAGGGTCAAAGGTCATTTTTCCATTTCTTGCACTCTTACTTCTGCATTTCTCGACGGATTTCGTTCAAATTTGCATGAAGGTGTCCCTTGGTGTAATCTAAAAACCTGTACTTTTTGGTGATGCTGCCACCAGTGTCCCGTCTTTTATAGGGTCAAAGGTCATACTTCAAGGGATAGCGTGTTCACTCTGCAGGCCACATTTCTTGATGGATTTCTTTCAAATTTTGTATGGAGATGTATCTTGGTATAATCTACACATCTTTACTGTTTGGTGATGCTGCCCTCATTGTTCCGTCCTTTATAGGGTCAAAGCTCATTTGTCCCTTTTGTGCACTCTTCTGCATTTCTTGACGGATTTCATTCAAACTTTGTATGGAGATGTATCTTGGTATAATCTACCCATATTTAATTTTTGATGATGCTGCCCTCATTGTTCCGTCCTTTATAGGGTCAAAGGTCATTTTTCCATTTCTTGCACTCTTCTGCATTTCTTGACGGATTTCGTTCAAATTTTGCATGAAGGTGTCTCTTGGTGTAATCTAAAAACCTATAGTTTTTGGTGATGCTGCCACCAGTGTTCCGTCTTTTATAGGGTCAAAGGTCATACTTCAGGGCATGCCGTGAGTGCACTCTGCAGGCCACATTTCTTGATGGATTTCTTTCAATTTTGTATGGAGATGTATCTGGGTATATCTCTCAACACATTTCTTTCAAATTTTATATGAAGATGTGTCTTAGTGAAACCTACACATCTAAATTGTTTGCTGATGCTACCCCCACTGTACCACTTTCTATACAGTCAAATGTCATATTCAGGTTGTTGTTAGGGTCAAATGTCATATTTTCGTTGCATGCATTCTGGAGGACACATTTGTTAACTCATTTCTTTCAGATTTTGTATGTAGGTCCATTATAGATTACACCTCTACAGTTTTGGTGATGCTGCCTCTAGTGTTCCGTCTTTCATAGGATCAAAGGTCATATTTTAGTGGATGGCTTATGTGCGCTCTGAGGTCATATTTCTTCGGAATTTTCTATAAAAATGCATTTATACACTAATCTGCACAAATCGTTTTGGTAATGCTGCTCCTAGTGTTGACAATATTCCGGGCCACTGGCGGCAATTTCTACACCATCCTTTTGTTTGAGGGAGGGGATGGGGGAGGGTCTTTGTCCCTCCTTCAAATCGCTGCCAGTGCCGGGGGATACATTTCGCATTGCGCGGCACCAGCAATGCACATTTCTAGTTATTGTAATATTTTCCATGGCTTTCAAACCAACAATCTAAAAATATATATCACAGTGTCTTGGGAAAGACCTCAAGTTTCATAATGTTAAATGTTCCTATGGAGTCTCCTCATCGGATTTATAGGAGAGTATTTCAGAGAGATGTAGCTGCTGTTGCAAAATTTTTTTTCTCCTAGACTAGTGTTCATTGTTTGCTTTTAGAAGAGCTCAAATTCCTTCCTGGGACATAATTCTAAGACTATAGTTTGCAAATAATGTGGAGCAAGACCATTAACTGCCTTCCTGTGTGGAGTAAGATTATACATTCTATTATTTTGCTTGCTGGTAGCCGGTGAAGATTTTTGAGACCTGGAGTAGTGTGGGGAAAACTTAGATGTTTTACTGAGGACCTGAGCATGGTGCTATGATATACTGTTGTGCATAACATATTTCATAGTCCAGAATTTGTCCGATTTAATGTTAACAAATAATCTCCAATTACGCGATCTCCCCCTACCTACTGCAAGCCAAAGTTGGCGTGTTCGTAACGGAGAGGACAAAATCGATTCTTTCCGAGCCAACAATAGTCATCGCCCCTATAAGTAGAAATTTGGGAACACGCCACCTACGGCTAGCGATATGTAGGGGGAGAAGACGTTATAGACCGCTTTGGTAATGTATGCACATTTTATGCATAACTTTCAAACAAAGGTTGTTCTTGACAACCTGAAAGCTTGGCGGAGGCTTGCCGGACATAGCTACAAATAATGTATGCAAACTGGATTCGAAGCATTGAGGCTCATTTATAAAATCATGTTCAGGGAATAGCTCGTCACTTGGTCCTCAGAGAATATAATATGTGCATAAATAAATGTGTATACATTAAAGAAACGGCCTATTGGATCTTCAGGGTGGGAAAAGATGGTGGTGTATTTAGGATCCTGTTATAATGGGGAGGGGGAAAAGTCTGGGAAACTCCAACAAGCAGAAACAAAAAATGGATATATTCCTACATGATTTGTAAATGTGTGCATATTTATTTTTCAAGGTTTGCCCACCGCCCCACGGAACCCCACACAGGAGTTATCTTTAAATATCACAAATTTCGATGACAGTTGTCTAACCATAATATTTACTTCTGGATTTAAGAAATATACATTTCGGTTAAAACTGTGACAAGTTATTACAAACAATGTTAACCCGATGATTACTGTATTCGCTAACTCCCATAGGCTTAATACATCGACCAACCGGTTCCAGTAGGCAATGGCCATCAGTCCTGCCTACAGTGGTCACCTATATACTGTCTCTTCCTAAGATGAAGTGTATTTGTCATTGATTGTGGTCTTTTGTGGTCTTTTGTGGAACCTGTATAGAAAGGCCACTTGTCTACAGTTCATACTTTTTTTTCTGTTTCCATTGCGTGGCTTCTATCAACACTTTAAAGGACCTATATAATGCAAGTACATGTTGATCTTTGATGATGTGTATTGTTCTGTACATCACAAAATTTACAACCATTTTAATCTGAATATGTGTCATATATTTTTAAATATTTTTTTGTAATTATTTCATTTTGCCTGCTAAGCCCCGCCCCTACGAAATCCTTTTGAGTCTGATCCTTCACATGACATCATCAGTCAATCATCAGTCACCTAAAACAAGCCAAAGAAAAGACACTGGTATGTAAAGTATCTCTCTGTTTTGTACTTGCTTACAATAGCATCATGTGTTTTCATAAAACAAATTTTCATTACCTTTCTTTTCCTGTGATGTTGGAGCATTTCTGACATAGCATCTGCCATTGTGATTGAGAGTTTATGAGTTGCTAAACTGAGGGATAAATTCACAGGAAATGAGACAGCAGATTACAAAGAATCAATAGAATTGTATAATATTCCGAAGGATTTTGATTGATTTGCTGAATTTTACTTCATGAATAATGTAATGACTATTAGACAAAAAAGGTCAATTGTTTTTCCCCTGAAGTTTGCAGAAAGTCTGACTTATGTCGCCGCAAATATTACGGGGAGGGGAAGGGTGGATTCCGAAAAATAATTTTCATTCCGATGGCCTGAGAAGGAAAAAGAACAATAATAAAAATATCAAATAAAAATATATAGTTAGTGATTCTACATGGGTTAATTATTTTGCTCAACATAACATATGAGAGCGGATATCGATGCTGTCATTATCAGGGGGCGCGATCCAGGGTTTTAAATAAGGGCTGCACAAACAAATTTCTAACTAAACGAAAATCAATCACAATTTCAAAATGCTGTTGGGTCGAGAATTGAAAGGTGGCATATTGGGGGGGGGGGGGGGGTTGTACTTAAGGTATGCCACTTAGGTTTCAAAAGGGGGGTTCGTACCCCCCCCCCCCCCCCCCCCCATTCCGCCTGCGTTTGTTTGATGGAAAATGTGGAATAGTTATTGAACCCCGTCAGGTTGGTTGTGCGGCTGCGGTAGTGAGGAGAACCACTCATCTAGAAAATTCCCCGTTTTGTCATGCGTTTAAACCAAACCAAGCCAAAGTCAACTATATCGGAAAGAAATTCCAATAATGAACCTATATGGGGCAATGAGTCTTGTCCATCACCTACGTGCAAACTTTACGATGGCACATTACGTACAACGAACATGTGGAATAGGGTCATGGAATTGCCCTTGAGTTAATTTGCGATCGTGTTAGAAAATCCATTTTTGGGGAGTCTTATTTGGAATGCCTTCGTTTTAGAATGAAATTCACGCTTAAGACAGTGGAATTCATTTAAAACATAATAATTCAATCACTAAGTTGTAGTGGAATGACGTCTTTTTCCTAAAAATTAACGAAAAACATGACACCTTAACATAATTTGTAGGCCTACCCCCCAAAAAAAAAGAATATGCAAGGGGCACTTCCATTTTGTCATTACGAGAATGACTGTTGGGTGGTTGAGCGCCATCTAGTGACAAAAGATTGTATCACTGTGCTTGTGCAGGTAGCTTCAATCGATCTCTACCGAGTATATTATACTCCTTCATGTTCACTTATTTGACAATATTTTATCATACAATGTTTAATTTTAACATTGTATAATAAAATGTTGTCAAATATATGACCACTCCTGACAGTGTGGCGTGTGGAGTGAGCGAACGAGAGAGAGAGATGGAGATGGAGGGGGGGGGGGGGGGGTGGGGTTCGGTGGTGGGGCAGTCAAGAGAGAGAGATGGACGGGTGATGGGGAGTGGAAGAAGAAAAGAGGGAACATGAGAGAAAGAGAGGGAGAGAGACGAGGGAATACAAAAGGAGAGTGGAAATAGAGGAAAATAATACAGATAAAGAGAAGGAGAACATAATACTAAAGAGAGTTCAAAGAAGACGAAAGATAGAGTAGAGAGTGAGAAAAGAGCTGGAAAACATTATACAGAGAGAGAGAGAGAGAGAGAGAGAGAGACCGGGGGGGGGGGGGGGGGGGGGGTAGACGAAACTCGGAGTGGGGAAAAAGTAAACGGGAGAGAGAGAGAGAAAGAGAGGTTGACGTAAACTCCCAAAAGATACCTTCTCTTTATTTAATGCAGAAATATAATAATTAAGGGTTGTTAATTGTTTAACCTGCGCCCCTATCCCCCCTCTCCCTCTCTCTCAAACACACACACACACACACACGCACATTCTTTTTCTCACTCTCTCTCTCTCTCTGCTCTTTCTCTCCGTATACCTTGCTTTCTCTTATTTTTTCCCTAGCTATCTGCATTACTATCTCCACTCCGGCTGTTCGTCTCTCTCTCTCTTTGTATAAAATGTTTACTCTCTGCTCTACCTTGTCTCTTATCCTTCTCTTAATTATTGTTTTCTTTATCTATTCATCTCTATCATTTACTTATATTTCTGCTTTCTTTTTTTCATATCATTCTCTTGTCTCTATCTTAATAGAACTCTGTGTCTTGATAAATCTCTCTCTCTCCCTCTTTGAGGGCCAAGTCCACCCTAACAAAAAGTTAATTTGAATAAATAGAGAAAAATCCAGCAAGCATAACACTGAAAATTTCACCAAAATAGGATGTAAAATAAGAAAGTTATGGTATTTTAAAATTTTCTCTAATTTTCTCAAAACAGTTATATGCACATCCTGCTCAGTATGCAAACGAGGGAACCAGTGACGTCACCCACTCACAATTTCTTTTGTATTTTATTACATGAAATACGAAATATTTTAATTTTCCTTGTTTATAATGTGAAACAAGGTTTGATTCCTTGCTGAACATGTGTAATTGCCATTGTTGCAACCTATACACAATTCAATGAGAGCTTCCTAATTGTGAAATCTGCAGAAATTAAAATATTCTATATTTCACATAATAAAATACAAAAGAAATAGTGAATGGGTGACGTCACTGGTTCCCTCATTTGCATATTGAGCAGGATGTGCATATAACTGTTTTGCGAAATTAAGCGAAACTTTAAAATACCATAACTCTCTTTTTTTACATCCTATTTTGATGAAATTCAGTGTTATGCTTGTTGGATTTTTCTCTATTTATTCAAATCAACTTTTTGTTAGGGTGGACTTGGCCTTTAATACTATTTTCTCCATCTCTATTTGTTGTTTCTATTCCCACCCGAGTTTCTTTTGTAGTATTCTCTCGTTCTCTATCTTGATAGAGCTCTATGTCTCTCTGCTCTCAATTTCTCTCTGTATACTTTCCGCTCCCCATCTCTCTATCTGCATTATACTCTCGACTCTCTCTCCATCTGTCTCCCTCTGTATCTTTCCAAGAGTTCATTCAGTGGTCTTCTCACATTACGGGGGGGGGGGGGGGGGGGGGGGGGAGAAAAAAAATATTTCAAAGATTGAATTCATTGCTTTGTAAAATGCCGTCATTTTTCATTTAGTTTCACATTTCATTTCTTTCTTGTAATGTGATTTTGAGTTGATTTTTGATTTCTATTTGTTTCCACGATTGGTTTACATTATGTAAACGAAAAGGCAAAATATAAGTATATACAAATGACATAATACAAAAGATAATACATATATCATAACAGCTCAGTATAATACATACCTTCCATTAAAGATAATAAACGCATCAACATCGGACTAAATAAAGGCTCAACTAAAGCTCATAGCTCAGAAATTGAACAAAGCGGTTTTCTGAACCTAACCGTCTAGCCGAAATTGTTAACACATACTTTGCAAAACATTGGAGAGGGCTTGGCCAGAAACATTGCTCCTTTTTTTCAAATCATTTCAATTATCTGGATAACCCAAAACATTCACTCCCGTCACTGTTTACGAAGTATTCTTTTCTTCACTGGTCTCCGAGACCTGAGTAAATGAACGATGGAGACGAACATGGAAATAAAATCAGGCGACTAATGTATAGTTTGCAAACAGTATAATCTATTATAAACATTTACACATAATTATGTACTGAATATCTAAATCCTTGCTTATTGATGAAATGTTAACAAAATATGTATTTTCGATGTTGTTCATCCACTATTTAACATTACGTACATTATTAATTCAATTCAAGTTATTTGTTATCATTCAGTTTAAAAATACATAAATACACGAGACAAGTTTTGATTATAAAAGCTTGAAATTATCGTTTAGAATTTCGTTCATGATATCCAAAGCTTCATCTGAAGAAAACGACATGACAAAGATATTGAAACCCATTTGATACATATATTACATTTTCAAATCCCGCTCCCCCATATGTGACCCGCCGCCTCAAAACCTACAATAAGTCGCACAGACCACAACGTAGCAAACAGCCCAAAATAGTATATTTGCTTGGATCAGTCGATTTTATGTTTTTGATAGAAATGGGTAGTTTCATTATCATTCTATCATGTCTCAAGTTTGTGAGTCATAATTCGACTTAGAAATATGTTTTTCGGACATTTTAAAATGACTCCTTTTTTGTCACCTGTCGAGCTAATGAATGTTTGGAGAGCTTTTGTAATACTTTCATTCAATGCCAAATTACTACTGTACCTCTAAAGGTATTAAATTGATTTTTGGAGTGAGTAATGAATAGGTCCTATTGGAGCAGCATGCCAAAATTCAGCCTAATCTGATAATCCCTTCATTATACCGGTTGCTATGGCCATTTGAATACCCAGTTTTACTTGGGCGCACACAGAGAGCGAAGGTTTAGCACTCTTTTGTTCCGAACTTAAACGGCCATTTTCTCTGAATAGGAGTTATTGATTGCTGGTTACATACTGATTCTAAATGTGAATTTAAAGGTGTTATCATTGAGTAAACTAGGCAAGTGATATACCATTGGAAAGCTGAGAATCTCTACTTTCAGAAAATATATATAACAAAAAAAATAATTTTGGCGACTTATTGTAGGTTTTGAGGCGTCGGGTCACATATGACGTTCATGTGACATTTCTGACAGTCTTAAATATCTCTTTAAATAAGATGGAATACATTTCCCTTGCATATGATTATATAGGCCTATAATCATGCACACTATTTTTTTTCTTTACAGAATGAAACAGACTTTCAATGATTTGTCAATACTACACGTTAAGGTCATCTATACAGAATGAAACGAGACTTGGGATGGTATCTGGTGTGTTCAATAAAAATTCAAACTAAAAATATATACGTGTTAAAAAACCTCCTCCACTAAATTTGATCTCACAAGAATGAACGCAAAAAACACAAATCAAATTGCTGGTGGTTTAATGTTTGTATTCACCAAAACAATTTCAAATAAATAGACAAAGTAAATGCTTATGTAAAGTACAAGTGGCTCTGTTTTAATAGCGAAAGGCCGCCGCTGTAAACAAGCATAAAATATGTAAAGGGTAGTGTGAGCATATTTTGGTGAAAGTTGTGACTCGCACGATAATACAAAAAACGAATGTTAAATGCTTTAAAGGTCCCCAGAAATCCAAATGCAAGTTAATTTCTGTTGATGTGCGGGCATGCATACAACTCATATTTTGTTATTAAAACATCTAAAGATGTTTCATAGATTTTTAAATATTTTTTGAAATATTTTTTCCTAGCCTCTTAAGCTCCACCCCCAAAAAAGCTCCAGATCTTATTCCCGAGATGACATCATCTGTCAATCATTAGTGAGCTAAGGAGAGAAAGTGGTATGTAGCTTTGCCAGAGATAACCATCTGTTCTAATGGACCATACAATGCCTACATAGGAGTTGCTATGCCAGACATGCTGTAGCATCACCACGAAAAGAATGGTAATGAGGAGGTATTGTTTGAAAGCATGCAATTCTATTGTGAGCATGTGCTGAGCTGGGGGGAGTTACATTCCACTCTGTATTGTAGAATGTTAGTATGGCTGACTAATGATTGGCAGATGAACACAATTGCTACAACTACTATTACAACAATATACTTCTACTACTACTATTACTACTACTACTACTACTACTACTTCTTCTTCTTTTTCTACTGTATGACAATAGTAGTAATTGTATTGAAAATACTTCCAATAGATAAATAAATGTGGATGACTGTGGATAGATTTAATATTGTTAGCAATGCATAATTCTGTTTACAACATCATTATGCAAACCTGTAGCAAGATAGTCGCACCTTCATTCGTCCTTGTAGTTAACAATCACCGTTATGTATCCCATGTATCCCAGGTATGGTTGGTTGGCAATGTACCATGTTAGCATCCAGAGTAGTGCGTAGCCCGTCTGGGTAGCTCACTGAACGTAAGAAATGTTGTACGTGTAATACTCCCCGAATCCATAGTCCTCCTGTAAAAGAAGACGATGGTTTTACAATGAGATAGACATGGAAAAGTATCTCTATTAGATATCCATTGGTTGTTCCCATTAAATGATGAAACAAACATCTTAAGCTCATGGTGACAAAAAAGTCTTTCCCTAGACGCAACCTATAGAATTCAAACAATCTGGCCCTACGCCGGTCTAATGACTATGAATGGATAAGAAAACATTGTACTGGGCGACTTTCTTTCCAGTTTATCAGGATTTTTCATTTGCTTTATTAGCAATAAATTGGCCGACGGTAAGAAATCGCTCCCGAGATTGCAGGAAATTATGTCTAAGCAATAGCGAAATGACGCATGAATCATGCTTACCAGCATAATTCTGTAAAGTTAAAAACAAATAGTCTCAAACATCTATTCATCAATGAATTAGACGATTATTATCTATTTTTAATCCTTCCTTCATTCTGTTATTGTTCTGACTTCTCCTAATATAGACAAATGTGACCCGCCGCCTCAAAACCTACAATAAGTCGCACGGACCACAACGTAGCAAACAGCCCAAAATAGTAAATTTATTGAAATTAATGAATAGGAGTTATTGATTGCTGGTTACAAACTCATTCTAAATGTGATATTTAAAGGTGTTACCATTGAGTAAACTAGGCAAGTGATATACCATTGGAAAGCTGAGAATCTTTACTTTCAGGAAAAGTATAAAACCCAAAAAATAATTTTGGCGACTTATTGTACGTTTTGAGGCGTCGGGTCACAAATGCATGCTTTATTTAACACAAACGTACTTTACAAGGAAACATGGGGTCTTTGCTACAGTGGTGTAACGTGGGTCCTAGCACTGAGATGGCAATGACTTTATTGGGGAGGAAGGGTCTCAATTTTTTTTTTCATTTTCATTTTAGTTTCAATCTATATTTGACTCTACTTTTTCTGTTTTTGTTTCACCGTGTCATCGCGGAGCGAGTCCCTTGTACCCAATCAGTGGCGCAGCTACAGGAGGGCACGCAGGGGGTACGTGCCTTCTCCACATTCGCATGACGAAAAAAAAAGGGGGACGTGAAAATGACGAGAAAAAGAAAACGATAGGACCCCTTCCCACAAGCTTCCCGTTTCATTCATATGTACATGTATATACGCACATGTTTGTTTGTTTGTTTTTTCCAGCAAATAACAGGAAATAAATACTACTACTACTTCTACTACTGCTACTGCTGCTATTACTACTGCCACTACTGCGTGTGTCCCGGCATTGAAAGGACAATGGCATTATTTATGTTTCATATATTGTTTCAGAAATGGTAATAAATTCATTCATTCATTCATTCGTTCATGGGGCACGTGACCAGTATATCCTAAAGCTACACCACTGCCTTACAGAACGGAGAGAAACAAAATAATTCTGGATTGTCGGTAATTGTTCTGATTTATAACAGAACTAAAATATTATCGTTTTTCTTCTTTTCAGTAAGTGCTTGAAAATTACTTTTCTCTGAAATAATCAATTTACAATTTACTAAAAATATAGTTCTTCATATAAGTCGAGGGTACCATCACAAGAGATAAGGGATTAATAGAAGAGGCTGGGGCGATCATAGGAGACATGATAAGCCAGAGTACCGAAATACATTTATAAAACATTTATAAAACAAGGGAGAAATTCCTTGAATGCTTTAGCGCCTATTATGGCAGCTCGGCTAAAGCCGGGGTAATAATATTCTGCGCCTCTGAATAGGAAACTAGATAGAAGGCGTATCTTAAATGCTATATATTATTATTATTAAAACATCTAATGTAAAGCAGAAACCGATGACGGAGATTGGAAGCAAAGTTTAAAAAGATAAAGAATAAGGAATGTCCCGGAAAGTTAGAGAGAAATGGGGAGGGGGAGAGAGAAAGGGGCAGGGGGAGAGACAGTCGGTAAGAGTAGGCATATAATCCGAACAATGTAACAAAACAGTAACGTAGTAGCGATACAATGTATAAAACATGAAATAAAAAAACAACAAGACTAAATAAAAGAGAAAGCTGGTGCGTCAAAAAAGAGGACATAAAACGGAAAAGAAAGAGACATAAGAGAGGAGAAAGACAAGGAAGCCAAATTCATTTTCCAAATTAGAGCAAGGGAAAACCACAATATACCACACAAAATAATAAGAATTCGCTATACAGTAATGAAAATAAAAGCATAACGCAAATCGAGTGAGAGGAAAGAACATTTATTATGAAATTGGATAAAGAAAACAAGTAGACGAGTAATATGAATCAGAAAAACATATTTTGTAGCAACATTTCGTTTTCATGAAGTGCATCAGCCGTGTGTAAGCAATTAAATTATAAAAATGAAAACAAAGGAAGCAGACAAGATGAGTCGAAAATGGGGAAAATAATAATCTATGAAAAAAACAGACTGAAAAGTGGTGAAACGGATTGATTTAACAGTAAAAGAAAAAAAAGAAGCCAAAAAAAAAACATTGGCATCGAAAAATAGACCTAGAGAAAAAAATGAAATAGAAGCAAAAGAATGAGAGCCATAACAAAAGCATCGTGGCTATTAAACACATGAAACAAACAAATAGTTAAAGTGTACTCTAACAGTGCACACAAAGAAGAATTAACTTACACGAACCGACACATTGAGTTTTCCGCCTGGAGTGTGAAAAGCCTTGAGATGAGAGTCCAGTCTGCCGTCCTCTTTAGTTCCGCACCGGCCAAGCCTATGTGCAGAAAAGAGAGAGATGGAGGGAAGGTGCGCTGGGTGTCGGACTTAATATACAATGTATTATGATTTAATGTCATATTAATTAATCTTTCTCAAGACGAAGGAATAAAATATTACTTTAAACAAAAAGCTCTTTTTATTATTACTATAAAGTATTATATGAAAGAAAATAGTTATATATCTATGTCCAACGATTGATGCATTGTATTTTTTTTCTTTCCTTCCATCGAAAATCCTGTTTAATCATGGATAATTTCAGAGAACTTTATATTTTTTACTGATATTAATGTATTTCATAAAGTTTCCTTGTATATGCATATTATTTTATATGTGACTTATCATGATTGTTTCTTGAAATGTAATATTGATCTTGAGAGGAAGAAATACAATATTATTGAAAACATAAAAATTAAGGAATAGAAACAGAGAGAGAGAGAGACAGAGATACAGAAAGAAAGACTATGAGAGAAACAGTCAGAGAATTCATACAACATTAAGTTCATCAACAGAAGTTTAACATCTTTGGTACGTTCGGGGGGGGGGGGGGGATAAACAGCCGGAAAAGTAGGCATTTCATCAGGATTCGATTTAATGTACATGTATATACCCTAGTACATGAGATGATGGTAGGGGAAAGAGAGTTATTAGGGCACCCCTGCCATCTCTTGGTATCGCCACTGACATCATGTTATTCAGACAATCCACCCGAAATACGATGGAATACAAACAGCACAATCCTCTGTATTAAAATTCCCGATATTTGAACAACAATCACCTCATATATACGGGCAGCGTTGTAGTCTATGTGTGATTTTCCCCCCTATCAATTCATCAATAACGGAATTAACCTATAAATGCACACCTTCTGAAGTATGTGCCACCAAGGAGTTCTGTGATAACTCATTGGCGCCACTAATGGTTGCCATTAAAGAAGAAAAGTAACAACATTTAAAGTAAAGTAATTATTACACTGCGGAATAAAACACTACAGCTCTTCTGATGTAATCATGCCCGGACACTCCTTACAGCTTTCCATTTTTCTTTGGCATTACACAGAGACACTTCGAGGGTTTTTCTTTCTTTCATCTACAACTGTAAATTTTCAAGATAAATCAGTATTTTCCATGAAAAAGTTATTTTACTTTCCTAACTTATCATGATAATTCAACCCTAATACAGTATTGGGCTATTTTCAAACTTCTCCTTACCACGAGGAGGGGGGGGGGGGGGGGGGGGGGGGGCTTTACAACAAAAAAAAAATAAAAAGTAAGCAACCAATACACAAATTCCTTCGGGATGGGTTGTCAGACGGCCCCTAAAAATTTAGGGGTAAGGCCCACGGACTTCAATTGCAAGATGAGAGAGGTATGTGGCTGTACAGGAAGGGGGTGTAACGCTCCCCTGCAAGAAAAACAAAACAAAACAAAAAACACCAACATGCCCTTTGACCAAGCTTTGTAGCCCCTAAATGGCCCCGATGTAGAAAAGAGGCTTTCTTATGTTCCAACCTTAATAATAACTCAAAACATTAAATTCAATTCTGGTCAAATTTAAACAAAGTGCAATTTTGACTATTGTGCATGTTATTTTCTTGGGGTGAAATTTGATATGAAATTACCATGTCACCCATAAGTTATCAAATTGTGAAAATTGTATTGCTTTCTGAAAAGTAATATGCCACACGATCGCAAAGTCTTACAAAACATTGAAGCAATTTAAATTAAAACTTTTCCACAACCAATTTAACTGTTCCAGTGTTAAACACTACAATGTATTAAATAATTAGCTCTAAATTAACATTCGATGTTGAATAGGTTAAATAAGAACATTCTGTGCTGCTTCTAAAAGAGAATAACCGTCTTTAACATCCCTAAATATACCGTGTGCGTGTTTTAAATATTGTCATTTTTATCATTACCATCATCTTGATCTCAGTAATTCGAATAGTTTTCTTTCCATATCTTCTCTGTATAAATGCAATTAACTTCTTTTCTATGTTACACAAATTAGCAAAAGTTTATGAATTCTGGGGTAGTCATTAATTCTACATAGCAGGGGCTGCGGAGCATTTTCTTTAAAGAGGAGAGCTGGGGCGTGGAGCAAATCTGCTGCATTCTTTAACTCCAAAACGTGTAGCCTCATGTCACTGTATTTTCTTCCTCGTCCCTGCTAATAACTAGCACAAAACTCTTTGTAGACTTATTTTGTTATATACTCAGTTATTCACCAACATATATGTTACATAAATTAGCAAAAGTTTATGAATTCTGGGGTAGTCATTAATTCTACGTAGCAGGGGCTGCGGAGCATTTTCTTTAAAGAGGAGAGCTGGGGCGTGGAGCAAATCTGCTGCATTCTTTAACTCCAAAACGTGTAGCCTCATGTCACTGTATTTTCTTCCTCGTACCTGCTAATAACTAGCACAAAACTCTTTGTAGACTTATTTTGTTATATACTCAGTTATTCACCAACGTCAGTTTGATGTTCTGACCACCTGGTTCTAGTTAGTCTAGTACAAAATCTACTTTACGGCGTAACATTTAGAATACAATATCTAGATACTTTCAATGCGTCGTCTATTCTTAACCCTAAAAGGGCCGGGATATTTTGGCTATGCCACAGCCGGGGGGGAGGGGGGGGGGGAATCCACACCCTCCCCCCCCCCCCCCGCGATATCTCGACCGTCGACATCGCGATCGTGCCTAAAATCGGCACACACATCGTCCACAACGTAATCTACAAAACTGTAATGCTCCGAAAAAAAATTGCATTAATAAATTATGCAAATTTATGCATGAAATCAAAATTTTGCTCTAAATCATTAAATAAATATGCTAATTTTTAGTATAGACACTCTCTCCAGTATTCTTAGTAAATATACTTGAAAAAATTCGGTATCAAAATTGATTTCTTATGTATTTTATTGTATTTAAAAATTCTTATGTATTTCTTGGTTTTTTGTTTTTTTTTGTTTTTTTTTTGAATGAAATTTGTCGGGAACACTTTCGAGAACATAAAAAGCAAAAAATAAATTAATTTCAATCAGCAAATGTAAAAATATTCATAGATTTCTAAATTTTGGCTGAAAACACATTTTGTATTGAAATTATACATGAAATCACGTTTTTGAGCAATTTTCGGTCTGACGGGCAAGTACGAAATGTTGCGTAACTTCAGAACCGCATGCCCTGACATCGCGAATTTGGTCTCAAAAGATGCGTGAGATTCGAAAGAAAAAAGTCATGAAACGCCGCACAGTGGGCCAGAATGGCTCCAAAGTGCGTCAAAATTCATATTCACTGGGTTTTACTGAAAATTTAAACTTAGATGATGGGTTTATGGGTATTGAGACCCGTAGAATCCAATGAAAATATTTTCAAATACCTATGACGTCATTGAAGGTGGCAGCTAAACTTGGTATCAGCTTAAAGCTGAGACATCAGGGAAAATGGTGGTAAAAAAATTGAATTGGAAATCCTTTATAAACAAAATGGCGTTTGAATTCTTTCTATTGAGACAACTCATTATTTCACGAAAAGTCAGACGTCTTGGTCGCTACTCTCTATATACAGGTACTCTAGTAAAAACCAGAGCCATCCATACACATGTATGACAGAGAATCCTTCAGCTGCTGCACGATCCAAAAATACACATATTTTCCGGGTAATGTGTCAGGGGAAATCACCTCTAAAAAAGGGCAGAGGTGGCAGCCAAACTTGGTATCAGCTTAAAGCTGAGACATCAGGGAAAATGGTGGTAATAAAATTGAATTGGAAATCCGTGGAAATCTAAACGTTTCATATTGATTCATAAAAAACACGAATAATCAGCCTATTTTCTAGGATTCAAATGACTCGATCGCACTGTGTGATCGAGTCAGCGACGGTATACGGTCCCAGACGTAAATAATCATATCTGATTGATACACGTCTGTAAAAACCCAATTACACACACACACACGCGACTGCCGTTGTGGCGTGCGCCTGTAATCCAACTAACAGTGGAAGTTATAAACTGATTCAGCGGACCCAGGTTCGAGACTGAGTCACGTCTTTCGGATGGTGACGTTAAAGGTCGGTCCCCAGACGTAAATAATCATATCTGATTGATACACGTCTGTAAAAACCCAATTACATACACACACACACACGCGCTCACTCACTCCTGATGACGGGCAGTCAACCTGCCCGAAACGTCGAGACGCCTCATCTCTCCGACTCTTCATCGCCGAGACTTCTCACCGGATCTATTCTCCACCGCCGAGACTCGTCACCTCATCTATTCTTCCTCTTTCAGCCACGTTTTTCATCTAGTTTACAGTTCTTTTAAGGACTTGACGATCACGAAAGATAACTTCTTATACCTTGTTTCTTTCTCGACTATCTATTTCTCAATTTCTCCCCTTCTCTCATCATTCTCTACCCTCATTTCAATATCCCAACAGTCCTTATCAGGACTAACACATAGTGAACCGTAAACCTCCTCCACGTTAATAGACATTTTGTCAAGATTGGATTTTGCACCATTTCACAAAAGTGACTTTTGCCTACTTATGTGTAAAAATACTATGACACATTTTGGCGTTATTTGGTAGAAGAAATTCTAAGCTAACCACAGGTATGATATTTTACTGAAAATATTTTGAAATAATTTAAATGGGGAGACTTTTTTGTGGCTGTCAATTTCAAACGGTTTTCAACTTTGTTGATACCAGACTGAATAAACACCAATTCCTGTCAAGCCTGAATTTTGCACCCTTTCACAAAAGTGGTTTTAAATCACTCAAGTGTAATAACTAGTCAGATTTCTTTGTGTGATATTGTATAGGAGGGACCCGAATCTATCTACAAGAATTAAAATTTATTGAAAATATTCAGAAATAATTATTTGGGGAGACTATTTCCAACTGTTAAAATTTTTTGGGGATGCACTGTATTGTAATTTCACATCCACCATGTTTGATGCCATTTGTTGTGAATTCCCAGTACACATGTACAGTATAACACCGCTGCTTGATCAATATTCTTGTTTAAAGGTTTGTATAAGTAGTAATTGATTAAGGTGTAAAATGTCGTTCACATCTGATTTTGTCGCATCCGCCACAAGGAATTTCAGGCAGTCATTACATTTTAAAATAGAAAATCTTGTGAGCAGTGAGTTGTATTCTAGAAATATGAGTATTCTTAGTGATTTTGCTAAAGATACATACTGGTTAATAACTACTTGCTACTAAATGAAATCAATATATAACCAGTAGGTCTGTTCACTATTATAATGTCACATCCACCCTATTTGAATTCATTTACTCCAACTGTGTACCAAGAGATTATTGCTGTCAATTCTCAGTATACATTAAACTCTACTATGCTTGATTAATATCACTGTCTCATTTGCATCGTCATTAAGTATTAACTGATTAAGGTGGGAAGTGTCTCTTCACATCTGATTTGTCACATCCTCCACAAGTAATTTCAAAACGTTACAGGATGCATATAACCTTGTGAGCAGTGTCTTGTGTTCTGCAAATATTGGTATTCTTTGGAGTATTGCTAGACATTATTATTGTGATTTCAGTGTAAATCTTTGAAGAAAACAAGGAAGATGATGCATAATGTCACATCCGCCATGCCACTTACCACATACTCTGAACAATACATTCTATTTAAGTAATAAATTCCCATTGTGATTGAAATGGAAGTTTGCAGACTGTTTAATAGATAATGATGGGCTCATTTCTGTTGGTGAAAGTTTGAAATGTCCGTTCACATGTTTTGTCACATCCGCACCACCCTGTGGCTAAAATTCTTAAGTTAAAAGACGAACATTAGCAATGTAAAAGGATATAGATGTCCCCCCCCCCCCCACAATCATCATCTCCATGGAGTAATACATGTACATATATCCTTAATGAGGAAGTGTAAAATGAGAGAAACTTTTCAGAGTCAAAAACCTTGTTATAATGATATTTTCCTTCACATTGCTATATTTTAACAACAAATGTACAGAAAGGCACAATTTTTGGGACAAAGTTTGCTTGAACACCACTACATCATGTGAACATGTGATAATATTGGTTTTACATATGGACCTATAGTTATGTATGTGATATTTAAATGTTGTTTTTATTCAAATTTCCCTAAACTTCAAAGTGGCCATTGGGTGATTTCACGCTCGGTGTTGGTGTTTGGTGTTTGTGTTTAGAGAGAAGATTCTCCTAAAATCGAGCTCAAACACCGCTGTTCAGATTGAGGAGCCGATACCGATATTATAACGAAGCGCATCGATAGCTTAAAGGGATACTCAACCGCAGATTTTGGACACTTTAATGCCGCGAGAGGGCACCGTGATCGTTACCTGATCATGCCGTTGCCCCGTGTGGCTCAGGCTTCGGACAGACTAGTCGCTGCAACATGCACACTGTGCCTGACCTCGAGCTCTCGCACGAGATTTGGTCGGCTTCGTGCAGTCCGAAATATAATCCTAGTAGTCCGACGGACGCGTTCGACGCACAAACTTTGTGAACGAGGGAATGGGGCTTACGCAATCCTGACTCTCCCCACGGCCGCCTGGTGGCGTATCCCTTTAACACTGGCAATGGCGTCAGCACCATTTTTAACGAAGGAAAAAAAATGTTTAAAACTATTTAATTATTAGTCTACAATACCGTTAAATTACACGAGTAGTCCGGCAATTCTAAAAAAAAATTATTATTTGATCTAGAGTGCGGTAAGAAACTTCACAGAAATGGATAGACTTGACAGGACAGGAACAATAAGTTTAGATATGATTTCTCTCGAGTTTCTCACTTCGGTAGCTAATGCAGCTAGATGCCGGATCGGACGGCGTAGCGCGTACAGGGCAAACAGCCAAATTTCAGGCATTAGCTAATATTAGCCCGTGAAGTATCATGACTGTTGTATTGTAAATGTTTATTTAGAGCTCATCCTGGTAAATGATGTGGATTCTCTGGGTCTTTAACTACGGAATATCTAACGTCGTTTTTATTAAATCTATCTTAAAAAGAAAATTAGGTAGGGATTTTTATTCCATCCTTCAGCCTCAAGCCCTCATTAAAAGGCAAAAGTAATTCCTTCCGTGTGCTCTAGATCGAACGTTAGACCAAATGCTGGCCTATATCTAATATCAGACCTATATGAACATAATACCTCTTAACACCTATGAAATTACACTTCGAATGACGCCTACTGTCTTAATTTCCCATGACTAATCAGCAAAATTTCCCATAGCTAGAACACCAACACCAACACCGACCGTGAAATCGATATTTCTTAATCCCTAGGGGTATAGTGTTAGTGAATGGGAATTTGTACATGAAATTAAACACCGACTGCCGAGCTCGGTTCAGCAGACGATAATTAAGAAAAAAACAAACACCGGCAACCGGAACTACGTCAAAAAACCAGAGGTTAACACCTAACACCGAGTTAATTTTTTTTTCATTTCATAGTCTGTGTTAGATCACGATTTCGCGGTAAAATAGACACTAACACCAAACACCAACACCGAGGGTGAAATCACCCATTATAGAGCCAGGTGTTATGGCATTAATTAAGCTCTGGCACCACATTTGTTGTTAAATTCACATTCCCAGGATTGAAAAATCATACTTCTCTGCATTTCAAATAAAACTTGAAATTTTGAAATTAGGTTGACAAAAAGTGGCGCCAACTGTGAAACGGGCCAGAAGCTTAATGGCAGAATATATAGCTCTTGATATGACAACAATGTGACACCTTTAAGCAGGAACTTAGCGAGAGCTGGGGACACAGTACCCAAAAGGTGCTTGGAAAGGTGATGGGGGGGGGGGGCATTGCGGACCCCCTGCCACGAGCGAGTTTATTTACGTTTTACATGAACAAATAATATTAATAATAATAATAAAAATGATAATAATCATAATTATATACTCAACAAGAACATAGTATTTTGGTCGCTTAATTGCTGGCAAGTTATAGGAGTAGAGCAGAATTGCATAGTTTGCAAACATTAGAAAATATATCCTTAAAATGTAATGTGTGTTAAATACAATGTTGGGGTACAGCAACGTATGAAAATGCCATTTTCCATTCTTGTCTTCACCCTTTATAATTAAGTTTCCCTTTTTCCAAAAAAGGTACCCAGTTCGTTGAAACCCCAAGTCTGTGGGTCGTCTTGCCCCTCCTATGAAAATACCCCCTAGCTTTTATTGACTACTTGCACAAACATTTGTACATCGGATAATAAGAAACATGAATAACAGATTATCAAACCAACAAACATAATTTTGGGTGCAATACAAAATCAGCTTCTTTTTAATACTTAAGTCATGAAAGCAAGAGGAGACCTATGAATGTTTGAATTAGGCCTACTAACAAATAATACTAAATAATTGAATTTCATAAATGATTGCCTTGAACGGAAACCTATAATGGTAGTACTGTTCATAATGATGATAATTATAATAACAAAGAAAATTAAAATGATTATAAATATAATTATAGTGACGTAAATGTAAGTTTTTTTTGCTAAATTTACATTCAGATATTACTAAAATAAGAAAATAACAATAAGGAGATATATATAAATATATTAATGTTTAATACATAAAAATCAACATTAAAATATAAAGAGGTTACACCCACGCCTAAACTAGTTCATCCCTTTATGCATTCATACTATTACGCGTTAGTACTGCAGAAAAACGGAATGGAATCATCTCATACAATTTATTTTATATTATGAGTTGAACAATAACTTACCATACATATTCCATCGTCTTCACATGTCTGCAACATTCGACGAGGTAAACCAAGTCTTCCTCGTCTGTGCACTTCACCCACCACACATCTAGCCGCCGTAGCTTCTTAGTTTGTTCTCTGATCAGAAGACCCAGTCCTCTCATCGTCTCTCTCGATACATTCTTCTTCTCTGATGGGAGTGAGTCCGGTGCTTCAAGCCTGATGTCTGTGAGCTGCTGTCCCCCGGTCAGACGAAGACCAGCCGTGATCTGAGGTATGTCCATCTCTGCATCATCGATAATGATATCGATCTCTTTCAAGCCAGGTAGCGATGAGAGCAGACCTTCGTAGCTTTGTGACGTCACTCTCTCAGCTCTCAGCTTTGTGACGGATGGAAGCTCAGAAGGAGATGGAGGGAAACTGAGAGAGGAGTCTGAGATCATGAGTTGTTTCATTGGGGTGAGGCATCTAAGGCAGGACCACAATCTGATGGTCATCTCAGCAGATAGCTCGCATTTCCTTATTAAGAGTTGGCCATTATCCTGGAATAAGTTAGAATTGGGGGCGGGGGATGTAGCACATGAATTATAAAGAAAAAGATTTAAAACAATTACAAAGCAAATGTGATATATCAGTAGATTTATCTTTATTGGTTCAAAGCCCCTAAGACCGGATGCATGCTTTTACATTTAGAGGAGGGGAAAAAATCTAGAAAAATTACATTGAGTTCTATTTTTGACCTTTGAATTACATCATCGTCAAAACAGAAACCCATAAAGTACCGGTAACATTTCGATGCATCTCATCATGTTGTTTGGAACTAATGGGGTGTTGCAAGAAAGTTTCAAAAAAATCAAAATCATTGTTGCAAGCGCATCTTCTTGTATGGGCAGACCCTGAACCATTCAGAATGCTTGTTCTAATTTGCTTTACAATTTGCAATTGATTGCAACTTTCTTGCAACACCCGTAGTGATATGGACCTACATGTATATACATTTTAACAAATCAGTGACAGAATAACAAATACTAATTGCCTATTCGTTGTGCTAACAGTAATGAATACTAAATATGTAACGTAGCCGGTAAATTGCCGTCTTCTCCAATGCCATTTTGGTGTTACTGTCAGTTGGTCAAACATAATTTGATCTAATATCATTTCGTCCAATGAATATTTAGTCCAATAATGAGCTAATAATATATATAACTATTTCGTCCAATAACCATTTGGTTTAAACCCATTTTAGTCTAAATACCACTTGTTCTAATTACATGTATCACTTCATCCAATATTCTCTTTGGTCCAATAGCCATTTCGGCTAACCCCAGTTGGTGTTTATATGCTGAAATAGGCCTAGTAAAATAAAGAGAAAGTCAACCCTCATCACAAGTTGGTTTTAAAGTAGCTATCCAAAGAAAATCACAAATATGGCAATTAATGTATCACTAGAAATTGCCAGCTTACAGATGGTAATCGTATAAGTTTTATGTCTACTGTGTATCTGATGATTATAAAAACAACATAAATAAAAGCTCTTCTAAGCATCTGGAATATCCGAGGATTCGCCAGAAATATAGCGATGTTTTGATGTCGTCACACTAGGGATCGATCCTGCTTAAGCAGACGACGTCCTATAATGAATGAACGTAATTGCAATGCAATTATTTATCAAATTATAAAGAGTTTGGTATATTTAACATGACCTTATTTCACACCATTCTAAAAGGGAAAGTGAAACCGATTCTGATAACTAAAACCGTTTGATTGTAAATACACAGAAGGGTCAATGATCAATGAAATAAACCCCATTTTCAAATTGAAAAGCCCTCCGAATAATAGCATGGATGGTATTCGTTCCCTCTTGAAACGCCGAACATGCCCCGGTGCAAGCAGCTGAAAATACAATGGCGTCTTATTTTGTTTACAAGTGACTGATTCCTTTATTTTTTTTAACGCTGCATTTTTCATCAAAATAATACCATACACGAAGTTAAGAGTGAGGCAACAGACTAACATTAAGACTGACGCTAGTCAAGTAAGAGAAATAAATGAAGAGGAGATGACAAAACAGGCACTAAAAATGTGTAAGATGTTATGGGACATCGTCTGCTTAGACAGGACTTGCCCCTCGTGTGTCGTCACACATCTCAGCAGCGTTCGAGGAGCTCTTCAGCTGCTATATCGGGGGCTGTATTTTACTGTTTTATAATTGATAATAATCATTACTTCAAATGTTTCCAAGCGTTGAAATTGGATAACCTTGTTTAATTTATTCCACATATGCAATAAAAAGTATTAAGCCAATATTTATTTTGATGGAATTTTCTTGCAATGTGATCTTTAAAAGAATCAGAAAAATTAAAGAAACAGATCAGTGAAGGTTTGAGCAAAATCTCCTATTTGCTCTGTACCCCCCCCCCCCCCTCCGAAAAAAAAAAATCAATTTCTCTTAAGAAAATATTGAATCATACATGCACCTAGGCTTAGATATAATCATTGCTCATTTTTTTTTATAACCTGTATGAAACAGATTCATTCCTTCATCCTTCATCTAAGAAAATGAAAACTTATGAAATTTCAGTACTGAGGTCTGAGCAAAAGGGAGAGGAGCTTGCAAGATACGGTCACGGAGTTGCCAATTCGTGTTTCATTGATTACAACTTCAAATATTCTTAACTTTATTTTCTTATCGGACTTATGGGGTGTTGCAAGAAAGTTGCAATCAATTGCAAATTGTAAAGCAAATTAGAACAACCATTCTGAATGGTTCAGGGTCTGTCCATTCAAGATATAGGCTAGATCTAGGCCTGCATTGTAATAAGGCAGTGTATACAGCCACACGCGTGTGTCTTTACCAGCCAGCCACACGCGTGTGGTTGTATCCGAACCTCGTATGGCTGGATACAGCCACACGCTGGCATTAACACGTATTGTAATGTATATCACCGTCATCACAATCAAAATAACCTAATTTTTCATTTAATTCTTACATTCTACGCCACTTTAATTTCCTTGAATCGTTGCAATTTCATTCTCACCGTCTTCTCTCCTGGATTTTCTAATTCTAGTCTTGTTACAAAGGTTCGTCTGTTTAACAGCAAATTTTCACACTTTTTCTAGTTATGTCATGTCCATTCTGGCTTGTTTTCGCGACGGCTCTGCCAGTCTGCGTAAATAATGCGCATGTATTATGTACGTACGTATGTATGCCTGATGTGTGCGTGCATGACTTGAGGCCATTTATGTATGGGGCGCCAAGTGTAAAGCCACGTATTCTGTCCAAGTTTGCAATTTCGTACACGAAATACTTTTTTGACCCATGTGAAATAGATTTTGTTGGTTCGTCATGTAATTGCGTTCACAAAATTAATTTCGTAACCACGAAATACAGCTTCGCGGTACGAAATGTAAATTGCGTACACGAAATCCATTTCGTTGCAACGAAATGACTTTTGGGACCGAACGAAAATTATTTCGTCACGACGAAATAAATTTTGTGTGCTTCTCAACGCAATTGTGTATACAAAATTGCTTTCGTTGAACGAAATCCATTATGTGTGCAACTTAACGCAATTCCGTACACGAAATTTATTTCGTTCGGTACGGAATACATTTCGTTGCGACACGATGAAATAACTTTTGTGTACATGAAATTTATTTCGTTCGGGACGGAATACATTTCGCTGCGACGAAATAACTTTTGTGTACACGAAATTTATTTCGTTCGATACGGAATACATTTCGTTGCGACAAAATAACTTTTGTGTACACGAAATTTATTTCGTTCGGTACGGAATACATTTCGTTGCGACGAAATAACTTTTGTGTACACGAAATTTATTTCGTTCGGTACGGAATACATTTCGTTGCGACGAAATAACTTGTGTACACGAAATTTATTTTGTTCGGTACGGAATACATTTCGTTGTGACGAAATAACTTTTGTGTACACGAAATTTTTTTCGTGGTACACAAAATTCATTTTGTAATCGTTTCTCTTGCTTTTGTAATCTTTACTCTTGATTTTGTAATCGTTACACTTCATTATGTTATCGTTTATTTTTATTCTGTAATCGAAATAACTAATATCGCTATACGCTTTTTCTGTGTATATTGAGTCCAGCGCGCTAGTGTTTTGTGTTGCATGCTGAGATATTCGAAGCGAAAAAAACAAATGTAAGTATCTTTCATAAATGATGAGTTAGAATTTATAGGGTTGTGTTAATTTCATTTTTAAATAGTTTTAACTGTACAATTATCGAAATTATTATAGTGCTAGATATAATTGACTCCAGAGGCAGAGCACTCGAACAAAGTATAGGTATGCCCGTGCGTGGAAATTGGTCAGGTTAGTCCCATATGTTGTGATTTGTGTAGTCTGTATGAATCACAATATGTTGGACAGGCAAATCCAATGCCAATGGCCTTGGCCTAACACTACCAGTAACAAAGACTTCGAGACTTCATGTGCACAAATGGGTGACCGTTTTCATGCAGTGGTGGCTCTCCAATCTGCTTTGAAATTCAGCCTTTTATAAAAAAAAATTCTGAAATATTGATTTCATGTGGATAGTAAGTTAAGACTAAATCAATGATTTAAACTAAAGTTAGGGTGTCTGAACACACAGAGAAAGTGTCAGCACGAAATCTTGCCAAATTCATGGAAAAAATGGTCAACTTTTTCTGCAAGTTCATCGCGTAATCACAGTATGATCTGAATTAATTTTTACATCATATTTGTTATGTGTGGAAAGAGAAATTTCTGGGCATCTTAAAATGATTTAAGCACGCTAAGATATTTTCACCAAAAAAAAAGTTACGAAAAATCTGGCAAACCCTTCAATATTGTATGCATTTACATTGCCATTTCCCCATGCATTTCCTATGGGAAACCGAATATACCCGTTTTCTCATAATTTTGTCACTTTGTTACAATTTTACTACATGATATGATTTTCAAATCTAGGAAAAATACCCATCATTGGAAAGAACGTTAAATTTCCTATCTGTCACTTCAAGCACGTTATAAGTTTCATGAAATATAAAGTCGTATCACCTCATCGAATACGAAAATATGAACTTCTGTGTGTACCATTTCTTAACTACATAGCCTATGGCACAGAAAATCTGAAAAATCGTCCGCATTCTTTCTTATATTTCACGGTAATTTTTTCAATTTTTTCAAAAAAAAAATCTTATTTAAATGATAGTTTGAAGGTGAATAGTTTCCATTTTCAGAAAGAAATTTTGATATTATTGATCGAGAAGCAAAATAATTTTTTTCTCCAGACACCCTACTAAAGTTAAACATATAATTTTAAGATTAAGGTCAATAAGGATTCCAAACTCAGAAGCCAGTTTTCTTGATATGAGTGACTGTGTCCGGCGTTATAATAATACAATTTGGGGCAAACCTGGAGAATAGTGACGGAGAATGGCGGACCGCTATTTACGAGCATTATATATGCATTATTTAGGATTAACATTCATCATTGTCATAAATGCAGATGTTAACTTAACAATATTTGTTGATTTGCCGTCGAGCAATGCTTTTGCAATGAGGGAAAAATGAAGTTACCAGTCATGCTAAACTGACCAGTCCTCTCCTATATATATTGCATATTATAATCCAAGGACTGATAATATGTATACGTTGAGCGGTAATTTAGTCTGAGCGGCAAGTTTGCGGGCCTGCTATGACCACATAAATAGCAGATTTGCCATTTTAAATCGGCCAAATATATGCAACCATATATTGCCAAATCAATGAAAAAAGAAGTACATTATTCCGTAAAGAGAAATAATTTCACATCCAACTAAAACTGTAACTAGGCAAGAGAATGAAGAGCGTGAAACTATTTACCATTATTATAATGCTTATTTATTTATCATGACTGAGGCTACTTACTTCATTTCTAATCCTATCAAGGATCAAGGATCCTGTTAGCTGTGGGCGGAGCTTAATGCTATAATCAACAAGGCGGCCAACCTTCTTATATTAGGTATCGTCATCAGGCACTAGATGGCGCTCTCGCGCACGTACATTGTTTTGTACGTAAGGCGATACGGCAGTTTTCTCGCTTGCTCGCTATCATGGTGTTGACAAGGGTAGATTGATATCATTATCTTTCAAAAGTGATTCGGTCTTCTGCCAAGATTTTTTCACATATCATTAACCTAAACTACTTCCAGTTCGTGCGATAAAAACTTTCTGATACTCACCCCCTAGGCCTAACTGGGCGTTGTGGCGTGCGCATGTAATCCAGCTACCAGTGGAAGATATAAACTGATTCATCGGACCCAGGTTCAAGACTGAGTCAAGACTGAGTCACGTCTTTCGGATGGTGACGTTAAAGGTCGGTCCCAGACGTATATCTGATTGATACACGTCTGTAAAAACCCAATACACACACACACCCCCCTAGGCCTTCATATCGCCACTTTTTGACCGAGGTAAGTCAAAATTTCGCCGTTTTCCTTGTCAAGCTCGTCATAATCTATACTTTTTCCTTATTGCGCCAAATTTGGCAGTCTTAAAACTTATTTTCTTTCAAACTTGAAATGT
Organism: Heliocidaris erythrogramma; assembly: GCA_025617745.1. Classification (NCBI taxonomy): domain Eukaryota; kingdom Metazoa; phylum Echinodermata; class Echinoidea; order Camarodonta; family Echinometridae; genus Heliocidaris; species Heliocidaris erythrogramma. Next base: position 58,154,682 of record CM046863.1, on the reverse strand, counting down.
TTTTTGAATTTTTGAAACCAAGTTTGGGCGGCCGCTTCCACCCGCACACGTCACTTGCAATACACGAAATTGGGCTTGCAATGGCCAGTTTCGGCAAAATCGTCTGCCTGACGGCCCGGAGCGCATTGTACACTACAGTGCGCTCGCCGTACGGTGTCTTCGAGCGCCGCGAGCAGCAGCGCGATGTCCCTGCCACTCGGAGAGTTGGTAAAGTAGTTACTAACAAAGTACGTTCAAAGTTCATTTTTTGCCTGAAAATAATACATTCCGACGTTTTAAAGGTTGTTTTGCCTAAACTGGGTATGTATGAACCCATTCTGAATATTATTTCATATTCCTGCTCAATTCGAAATTTTGAATGATGAAGCCTACTTATATCCCAGACTTGACAAGAAGCATTCCGTCGATGAAATGAATTTTGTGTACCACGAAAAAAAATTCGTGTACACAAAAGTTATTTTGTCGAAACGAAATGTATTCCGTAATTATAGCTTAACATAAATAACGAACTTGAAATTGTAAAGTATATGCTTCTTCAGACCGAAAAGGTTTCCTAAAAACCTCGGCTCGATACACAGAAAAAGCGTATAGCGATATTAGTTATTTCGATTACAGAATAAAAATAAACGATAATAAAATCAAGGGTAACGATTACAAAATTAAGAGAAACGATTACAAAATGAATTTTGTGTACCACGAAAAAAATGTCGTGTACACAAAAGTTATTTCGTCGCAACGAAATGTATTCCGTACCGAACGAAATCAATTTCGTGTACACAAAAGTTATTTCGTCGCAACGAAATGTATTCCGTCCCGAACGAAATAAATTTCGTGTACACAAAAGTTATTTCGTCGCAACGAAATGTATTCCGTACCGAACGAAATCAATTTCGTGTACACAGAAGTTATTTCGTCGCAACGAAATGTATTCCGTACCGAACAAAATAAATTTTGTGTACGGAATTTCGTTAAGTAGCACACATAATGGATTTCGTTCAACGAAAGCAAATTTGTTGTACACAATTGCGTTGAGTAGCACACGAAAGTTATTTCATCGCGACGAAATAAATTTCGTTCGGTCCCAAAAGTCATTCCGTTGCAACGGAACTCATTTCGTTGCAATGACGGCGTGTGGCTGTATCCAGCCATACGTGGTTCGGATACAACCACACGCGTGTGGCTGTATATAAATAACTGATTGACATTCAAAATATGGATCCAAGTTAAAATTTAAAACAATGCAGCACATACGGACGTCCCAGCCCCAGTATCGTGCTTATTATTAGACCACTTGTTTATTTCTTATTAGACCAAATGGTTATTAGTTCAACATGTAATTAGACCAAGGCAAGGGGTCATTGATATTAGACGAAGTGGGTTTAGACTAGGCCTATTCCCATATGAAGTTAGACTAACTGAAATATAATGTGGACCAAATGATTGATGGATCAAATGGGTAGGCCTATATATTGTGCTAGCCTACTTGTTTGACAATCGGATTAGGCTAAATGGTAATTGGACCGATTGACAGTGAACCATAAATTATGGTAATTGGATCAACTTATTTGACGAAATGGTTTTAGGGGGCCTAGACGAAATGGATATTGGTCCTACTGCCACTGGTTATTCCCTTTTTATTGGATGAAACGTTGATTGGACGAAAAGTTGATTAGAAGAAGTGTATTACTGGACCAACTGATATTGGAAAACCTGGAGAATAGAGGCTGGTCGGCTTGCGCGTGCCATGTTTTACAGTGCGGAGATCGGCAGAGACAGCCAAAAATTAACACATGTAACAAGTTCATTATCAAGTTTAAAACAACTTCCAAATATAATTTAATCAAGTAATTAATGTTCTGATATATCATTGTCCTCTTGGCTTTCAGATTTGTAGTTGTTTGATGAAAATCATGATTTTGGCCAGAAATGGAGTGAAACTCACAAAGGTTTCATCGCTGAATCTGGTGCAAGATCGTCGCCGCTGCCGCCGCTGTGCTACATTTGCTTGCACACAAATGAATACAGCACGCGCAGATCGGCCTGTATTCTCCGGGTTTGCCCTGATATTATTAGACCAAATGATGTTTGACCATATGACGATTGAACCAAATGACATTGGACAAATTGACAATAAACCGTAACTTACATGCAAAGCAATCACCCTTAGTGATTCATTCGAGTTGAGAAGAAGATTGGTGAGAGAATCCAGACTAGCGCCTTGTTTAGATCCACAGTCGAGAAGCCTGCACCGTGTTTACAAGATAATTACATGTGTAAAGTTACGTTTATTTCATCCAAATATTTGAAGAAAAGTTCATCTTTAACTTTAACCATGCAGGGATGATAACATCATATTCATGATAGTAGTTATTTCTAACCCCAATTTTGTGGTCATATTTCTAGTAGGCCTAACCCAGTAGCCTAAAGTTTAATAATTATCTTACCACCAAAAATAATGCCAATCATCGAAAATGCAGTGAAACTCACTCAATTATAAAATGAACTCACGCTAGATAATTCATCGTCTTCAAACGTCTGCAGCACTCTGCAAATTCAACCAAGTCTCCCTCATCTCTGCACTTTACTCCTGATAAAGCTAGCCACTGCAGGTTCTCAGTCTGTTCTCTGATCAGAAGACCCAGTCCTCTCATCGTCTCCCTCGATACATTCTTCTTCTCTGATGGGAGTGATGTCGGTGCTTGAAGGCTGATGTGTGTGAGCTGCTGTCCCCCGGTCAGACGAAGACAAGCCGTGATCTGAGGTATGTCTCTCTCTGCATCATCGATAGTGATAACGATCTCTTTCAAGCCAGGTAAAGAAGAGAACAGACCTTCGTAGCTTTGTGACGTCACTCGCTCAGCTATCAGCACTGTGACCGATGGAAGCTCAGGAGGAGATGGAGGGAAACTGAGAGAGGAGTCTGAGATGGAGAGTTGGTTCATTGGGGTGAGGGATCTCAGGCAGGACCACAATCTGATGGTCATCTCAGCAGATAGCTCGCATTTCCTTATCAAGAGTTGACCATTATCCTGGAATAAGTAAGAATTGGGGGAGGGGATGTAGCACGGGAATTATAAAGAAAAAGATTTTAAACAATTCGAATTAAAAAAAAAGATATGATATATCAGTAGATTTATCTTTTTTGCTTCAAAAGCCCTATAAGACCGGATGCATGCTTTTACATTTAGAGGAGGGGAAAAAATCTAGAAAATTACATTGAGTTCTATTTTTGACCTTTGAATTACATCATCGTCAAAACAGAAACCCATAAAGCACCGGTAACATTTCGATGCATCTCATCATGTTGATTGGAACTAATTGTAGTGATATGGACCTATATACATTTTAACAAATCAGTGACAGAATAACAAATACTAATTGCCTATTCGTTGTGCTAACAGTAATGAATACTAAATATGTAACGTAGGTAATTTGACGTCTTGTACAATGCCATTCTGATGTTACTGTCAGTTGGTCAAACATAATTATTATTATTATTATTATTATTATTATTATTATTATTATTATTACTTATAACGCACTTTTCCGATTAGGCGCAAAGCGCTTACAATAAATTAAATCATCTACAAACTATAAAATATCGAAAAGATGTGTTTTCAATGCCTTTCTGAAAATTATTACTGATGAAGACTGTCTAATAGTGGCAAATCATTCCAGTATTTTGAAGCTGACACAGTAAACGTTCTATCACCAGCTAATGTTCGAGTTACTGAATATGTGAGGCGGAGAGGGTCACTGGCGGACCTTAGTAATTTAGTGGGCTTGTATAAACTCAGACAGTTAATTAAATACTGTGGAGCCTTGTTATTAAGTATTTTTTAGACAAACAAGGCCTAACTGGGCGTTGTGGCGTGCGCATGTAATCCAGCTACCAGTGGAAGTTCATATCGCCACTTTTTGACCGAGGTAAGTCAAAATTTCGCCGTTTTCCTTGTCAAGCTCGTCATAATCTATACTTTTTCCTTATTGCGCCAAATTTGGCAGTCTTAAAACTTATTTTCTTTCAAACTTGAAATGTTTTTTGAATTTATGAAACCAAGTTTGGGCGGCCGCTTCCACCCGCACACGTCACTTGCAATACACGAAATTGGGCTTGCAATGGCCAGTTTCGGCAAAATCGTCTGCCTGACGGCCCGGAGCGCATTGTACACTACAGTGCGCTCGCCGTACGGTGTCTTCGAGCGCCGCGAGCAGCAGTGCGATGTCCCTGCCACTCGGAGAGTTGGTAAAGTAGTTACTAACAAAGTACGTTCAAAGTTCATTTTTTGCCTGAAAATAATACATTCCGACGTTTTAAAGGTTGTTTTGCCTAAACTGGGTATGTATGAACCCATTCTGAATATTATTTCATATTCCTGCTCAATTCGAAATTTTGAATGATGAAGCCTACTTATATCCCAGACTTGACAAGAAGCATTCCGTCGATGAAATGAATTTTGTGTACCACGAAAAAAAATTCGTGTACACAAAAGTTATTTTGTCGAAACGAAATGTATTCCGTAATTATAGCTTAACATAAATAACGAACTTGAAATTGTAAAGTATATGCTTCTTCAGACCAAAAAGGTTTCCTAAAAACCTCGGCTCGATACACAGAAAAAGCGTATAGCGATATTAGTTATTTCGATTACAGAATAAAAATAAACGATAATAAAATCAAGGGTAACGATTACAAAATTAAGAGAAACGATTACAAAATGAATTTTGTGTACCACGAAAAAAATGTCGTGTACACAAAAGTTATTTCGTCGCAACGAAATGTATTCCGTACCGAACGAAATAAATTTCGTGTACACAAAAGTTATTTCGTCGCAACGAAATGTATTCCGTCCCGAACGAAATAAATTTCGTGTACACAAAAGTTATTTCGTCGCAACGAAATGTATTCCGTACCGAACGAAATCAATTTCGTGTACACAGAAGTTATTTCGTCGCAACGAAATGTATTCCGTACCGAACAAAATAAATTTTGTGTACGGAATTTCGTTAAGTAGCACACATAATGGATTTCGTTCAACGAAAGCAAATTTTTTGTACACAATTGCGTTGAGTAGCACACGAAAGTTATTTCATCGCGACGAAATAAATTTCGTTCGGTCCCAAAAGTCATTCCGTTGCAACGGAACTCATTTCGTTGCAACGAAATGGATTTCGTGTACGCAATTTACATTTCGTACCGTGAAACTGTATTTCGTGGTGACGAAATTAATTTTGTGAAAGCAATTACATGACGAACCAACGAAATCTATTTCGCATGGGTCAAAAAAGTATTTCGTGTACGGAATTGCATTTTGTAAAAAATTTCGTACGAAATTGTGTAAACTTGGACAGAATACGTGGCTTTACACTTGGCGCCCCATATTTATGCCTGCACCGTATCACAGTACCATAATACATGCACATTATTTACGCAGACTAGCTGACAGAGCCGTCGCGAAAGCAAGCCAGAATGGACAAGGCATAAGTAGAAAAAGTGTGAAAATTATTAAACAGACGAACCTTTGTCAAAGACGCTTTGTAACAAGACTAGAAAATCCAGGAGAGAAGACGGTGAGAATGAAATTGAAACGATTCAAGTGGCTTAGAATGTAAGAATTAAATGAAAAAATGAGGTTATTTTGATTGTGATGACTGTGATGTATACAATACGTGTTAAAGGAGAATTAACCTCAAACAATAAAGACGATAGTGTTGAAAGGTGTTATTTATTCCTACTTGTTAGACTATATGGCTTCGCGTCAAAATATACGAGATCGATACGAATCAAGATTTTCTGAGCAAAATTTATCATCTGCTAGCAATATGTATCGTCTGCTAGCAATACATGGGGGCTGCCATTTTTTTATGTGTACAAGAAGATTTTCTTAATCCAAATGCCCAATTGCCTTTTTCAAAATTAAAAACCCATTTGAGATTAAAAATATAGAATAGATATGTCAATTTATTTTTAAACTGAAGATTTCCTTATATATTTCTGTTGAAAATCGATATTCGCTTAATATAAATCTATTTTCTAGATACTGTGACGCAATGGACGGAGCAAATTAATTCAAATTTTATGGATGCTTCTTCCCTGAGCATCTATAGCAGCAAACTATGCATTCACCTGCTTTCGGATAATGGGACTTGAAAAGTCAGAATGCATGCTGCATACTGCTCTGTTTGGCAAACCCAAGAAAATAGATTTTTGTTAAGCAAAACCAGACAATTTAAAAGTATCATTATAAAGATTTAATTTTTATAAATCATGTAAACACCCACTTTATATTTTTCGTCACATATGGGATTTTAGGTAATGAAGAAAAGCAATTTAGGTCTTGGATTCAAAATATCTTCCTGACCGGAACATTTCTCAATGGTTCATGTACAAATCCAAATCAGCAAGAAAATGGCAACCCCCATGTAAATGAGTAGGAGACGATACCGGGTGTTGGAATATCTTTATTTATACCCTTTTCTGATATCTTATTAGAAAATGATTTAGGCCAATAAGTAGGAATATATTACACCTTTCAATATAAGTAAATTTGTACTCAGGGGTTAATTCTCCTTTAATGACGGCGTGTGGCTGTATCCAGCCATACGTGGTTCGGATACAACCACACGCGTGTGGCTGTATATAAATAACTGATTGACATTCAAAATATGGATCCAAGTTAAAATTTAAAACAATGCAGCACATACGGACGTCCCAGCCCCAGTATCGTGCTTATTATTAGACCACTTGTTTATTTCTTATTAGACCAAATGGTTATTAGTTCAACATGTAATTAGACCAAGGCAAGGGGTCATTGATATTAGACGAAATGGGTTTAGACTAGGCCTATTCCCATATGAAGTTAGACTAACTGAAATATAATGTGGACCAAATGATTGATGGATCAAATGGGTAGGCCTATATATTGTGCTAGCCTACTTGTTTGACAATCGGATTAGGCTAAATGGTAATTGGACCGATTGACAGTGAACCATAAATTATGGTAATTGGATCAACTTATTTGACGAAATGGTTTTAGGGGGCCTAGACGAAATGGATATTGGTCCTACTGCCACTGGTTATTCCCTTTTTATTGGATGAAACGTTGATTGGACGAAAAGTTGATTAGAAGAAGTGTATTACTGGACCAACTGATATTGGAAAACCTGGAGAATAGAGGCTGGTCGGCTTGCGCGTGCCATGTTTTACAGTGCGGAGATCGGCAGAGACAGCCAAAAATTAACACATGTAACAAGTTCATTATCAAGTTTAAAACAACTTCCAAATATAATTTAATCAAGTAATTAATGTTCTGATATATCATTGTCCTCTTGGCTTTCAGATTTGTAGTTGTTTGATGAAAATCATGATTTTGGCCAGAAATGGAGTGAAACTCACAAAGGTTTCATCGCTGAATCTGGTGCAAGATCGTCGCCGCTGCCGCCGCTGTGCTACATTTGCTTGCACACAAATGAATACAGCACGCGCAGATCGGCCTGTATTCTCCGGGTTTGCCCTGATATTATTAGACCAAATGATGTTTGACCATATGACGATTGAACCAAATGACATTGGACAAATTGACAATAAACCGTAACTTACATGCAAAGCAATCACCCTTAGTGATTCATTCGAGTTGAGAAGAAGATTGGTGAGAGAATCCAGACTAGCGCCTTGTTTAGATCCACAGTCGAGAAGCCTGCACCGTGTTTACAAGATAATTACATGTGTAAAGTTACGTTTATTTCATCCAAATATTTGAAGAAAAGTTCATCTTTAACTTTAACCATGCAGGGATGATAACATCATATTCATGATAGTAGTTATTTCTAACCCCAATTTTGTGGTCATATTTCTAGTAGGCCTAACCCAGTAGCCTAAAGTTTAATAATTATCTTACCACCAAAAATAATGCCAATCATCGAAAATGCAGTGAAACTCACTCAATTATAAAATGAACTCACGCTAGATAATTCATCGTCTTCAAACGTCTGCAGCACTCTGCAAATTCAACCAAGTCTCCCTCATCTCTGCACTTTACTCCTGATAAAGCTAGCCACTGCAGGTTCTCAGTCTGTTCTCTGATCAGAAGACCCAGTCCTCTCATCGTCTCTCTCGATACATTCTTCTTCTCTGATGGGAGTGATGTGTGTGCTTGAAGGCTGATGTATGTGAGCTGCTGTCCCCCGGTCAGACGAAGACCAGCCGTGATCTTAGGTATGTCTCTCTCTGCATCATCGATAGAAATATCGACCTCTTTCAAGCCGGGTATCGATGAAAGCAGACCTTCGTAGCTTTGTGACGTCACTCTCCTGGCTGTCAGCATTGAGACGGATGGAAGCTCAGGAGGAAATGGAGGGAAACTGAGAGAGGAGTCTGAGATCATGAGTTGGTTCATTGGGGTGAGGGATCTCAGGCAGGACCACAATCTGATGGTCATCTCAGCAGATAGCTTGCATTCCCTTATTAAGAGTTGACCATTATCCTGGCATAAGTAAGAATTGGGGAGGGGGATGTAGCACATGAATTATAAAGAAAAAGATTTAAAACAATTACAAAGCAAATGTGATATATCAGTAGATCTATCTTTATTGGTTCAAAGCCCCTAAGACCGATGCATGCTTTTACATTTAGAGGAGGGGAAAAAATCTAGAAGAATTACATTGAGTTCTGTTTTTGACCTTTGAATTACATCATCGTCAAAACAGAAACCCATAAAGTACCGGTAACATTTCGATGCATCTCATCATGTTGTTTGGAACTAAGTGTAGTGATATGGACCTATATACATTTTAACAAATCAGTGACAGAATAACAAATACTAATTGCCTATTCGTTGTGCTAACAGTAATGAATACTAAATATGTAACGTAGGTAATTTGCCGTCTTGTACAATGCCATTTTGATGTTACTGTCAGTTGGTCAAACATAATTATTATTATTATTATTATTATTATTATTATTATTACTTATAACGCACTTTTCCGATTAGGCGCAAAGCGCTTACAATAAATTAAATCATCTACAAACTATAAAATATCGAAAAGATGTGAAAAGTCAGAATGCATGCTGCATACTGCTCTGTTTGGCAAACCCAAGAAAATAGATTTTTGTTAAGCAAAACCAGACAATTTAAAAGTATCATTATAAAGATTTAATTTTTATAAATCATGTAAACACCCACTTTATATTTTTCGTCACATATGGGATTTTAGGTAATGAAGAAAAGCAATTTAGGTCTTGGATTCAAAATATCTTCCTGACCGAACATTTCTCAATGGTTCATGTACAAATCCAAATCAGCAAGAAAATGGCAACCCCCATGTAAATGAGTAGGAGACGATACCGGGTGTTGGAATATCTTTATTTATACCCTTTTCTGATATCTTATTAGAAAATGATTTAGGCCAATAAGTAGGAATATATTACACCTTTCAATATAAGTAAATTTGTACTCAGGGTTAATTCTCCTTTAATGACGGCGTGTGGCTGTATCCAGCCATACGTGGTTCGGATACAACCACACGCGTGTGGCTGTATATAAATAACTGATTGACATTCAAAATATGGATCTAAGTGGCAAATCATTCCAGTATTTTGAAGCTGACACAGTAAACGTTCTATCACCAGCTAATGTTCGAGTTACTGAATATGTGAGGCGGAGAGGGTCACTGGCGGACCTTAGTAATTTAGTGGGCTTGTATAAACTCAGACAGTTAATTAAATACTGTGGAGCCTTGTTATTAAGTATTTTTTAGACAAACAAGGCCTAACTGGGCGTTGTGGCGTGCGCATGTAATCCAGCTACCAGTGGAAGTTATAAACTGATTCATCGGACCCAGGTTCAAGACTGAGTCACGTCTTTCGGATGGTGACGTTAAAGGTCGGTCCCAGACGTATATCTGATTGATACACGTCTGTAAAAACCCAATACACACACACACCCCCCTAGGCCTTCATATCGCCACTTTTTGACCGAGGTAAGTCAAAATTTCGCCGTTTTCCTTGTCAAGCTCGTCATAATCTATACTTTTTCCTTATTGCGCCAAATTTGGCAGTCTTAAAACTTATTTTCTTTCAAACTTGAAATGTTTTTTGAATTTTTGAAACCAAGTTTGGGCGGCCGCTTCCACCCGCACACGTCACTTGCAATACACGAAATTGGGCTTGCAATGGCCAGTTTCGGCAAAATCGTCTGCCTGACGGCCCGGAGCGCATTGTACACTACAGTGCGCTCGCCGTACGGTGTCTTCGAGCGCCGCGAGCAGCAGTGCGATGTCCCTGCCACTCGGAGAGTTGGTAAAGTAGTTACTAACAAAGTACGTTCAAAGTTCATTTTTTGCCTGAAAATAATACATTCCGACGTTTTAAAGGTTGTTTTGCCTAAACTGGGTATGTATGAACCCATTCTGAATATTATTTCATATTCCTGCTCAATTCGAAATTTTGAATGATGAAGCCTACTTATATCCCAGACTTGACAAGAAGCATTCCGCCGACGAAATGAATTTTGTGTACCACGAAAAAAAATTCGTGTACACAAAAGTTATTTTGTCGAAACGAAATGTATTCCGTAATTATAGCTTAACATAAATAACGAACTTGAAATTGTAAAGTATATGCTTCTTCAGACCGAAAAGGTTTCCTAAAAACCTCGGCTCGATACACAGAAAAAGCGTATAGCGATATTAGTTATTTCGATTACAGAATAAAAATAAACGATAATAAAATCGAGGGTAACGATTACAAAATTAAGAGAAACGATTACAAAATGAATTTTGTGTACCACGAAAAAAATGTTGTGTACACAAAAGTTATTTCGTCGCAACGAAATGTATTCCGTATCGAACGAAATAAATTTCGTGTACACAAAAGTTATTTCGTCGCAACGAAATGTATTCCGTCCCGAACGAAATAAATTTCGTGTACACAAAAGTTATTTCGTCGCAACGAAATGTATTCCGTACCGAACGAAATCAATTTCGTGTACACAGAAGTTATTTCGTCGCAACGAAATGTATTCCGTACCGAACAAAATAATTTTGTGTACGGAATTTCGTTAAGTAGCACACATAATGGATTTCGTTCAACGGAAGCAAATTTGTTGTACACAATTGCGTTGAGTAGCACACGAAAGTTATTTCATCGCGACGAAATAAATTTCGTTCGGTCCCAAAAGTCATTCCGTTGCAACGGAACTCATTTCGTTGCAACGAAATGGATTTCGTGTACGCAATTTACATTTCGTACCGTGAAACTGTATTTCGTGGTGACGAAATTAATTTTGTGAAAGCAATTACATGACGAACCAACGAAATCTATTTCGCATGGGTCAAAAAAGTATTTCGTGTACGGAATTGCATTTTGTAAAAAATTTCGTACGAAATTGTGTAAACTTGGACAGAATACGTGGCTTTACACTTGGCGCCCCATATTTATGCCTGCACCGTATCACAGTACCATAATACATGCACATTATTTACGCAGACTAGCTGACAGAGCCGTCGCGAAAGCAAGCCAGAATGGACAAGGCATAAGTAGAAAAAGTGTGAAAATTATTAAACAGACGAACCTTTGTCAAAGACGCTTTGTAACAAGACTAGAAAATCCAGGAGAGAAGACGGTGAGAATGAAATTGAAACGATTCAAGTGGCTTAGAATGTAAGAATTAAATGAAAAATGAGGTTATTTTGATTGTGATGACTGTGATGTATACAATACGTGTTAAAGGAGAATTAACCTCAAACAATAAAGGCGATAGTGTTGAAAGGTGTTATTTATTCCTACTTGTTAGACTATATGGCTTCGCGTCAAAATATACGAGATCGATACGAATCAAGATTTTCTGAGCAAAATTTATCATCTGCTAGCAATATGTATCGTCTGCTAGCAATACATGGGGGCTGCCATTTTTTTATGTGTACAAGAAGATTTTCTTAATCCAAATGCCCAATTGCCTTTTTCAAAATTAAAAACCCATTTGAGATTAAAAATATAGAATAGATATGTCAATTTATTTTTAAACTGAAGATTTCCTTATATATTTCTGTTGAAAATCGATATTCGCTTAATATAAATCTATTTTCTAGATACTGTGACGCAATGGACGGAGCAAATTAATTCAAATTTTATGGATGCTTCTTCCCTGAGCATCTATAGCAGCAAACTATGCATTCACCTGCTTTCGGATAATGGGACTTGAAAAGTCAGAATGCATGCTGCATACTGCTCTGTTTGGCAAACCCAAGAAAATAGATTTTTGTTAAGCAAAACCAGACAATTTAAAAGTATCATTATAAAGATTTAATTTTTATAAATCATGTAAACACCCACTTTATATTTTTCGTCACATATGGGATTTTAGGTAATGAAGAAAAGCAATTTAGGTCTTGGATTCAAAATATCTTCCTGACCGGAACATTTCTCAATGGTTCATGTACAAATCCAAATCAGCAAGAAAATGGCAACCCCCATGTAAATGAGTAGGAGACGATACCGGGTGTTGGAATATCTTTATTTATACCCTTTTCTGATATCTTATTAGAAAATGATTTAGGCCAATAAGTAGGAATATATTACACCTTTCAATATAAGTAAATTTGTACTCAGGGGTTAATTCTCCTTTAATGACGGCGTGTGGCTGTATCCAGCCATACGTGGTTCGGATACAACCACACGCGTGTGGCTGTATATAAATAACTGATTGACATTCAAAATATGGATCCAAGTTAAAATTTAAAACAATGCAGCACATACGGACGTCCCAGCCCCAGTATCGTGCTTATTATTAGACCACTTGTTTATTTCTTATTAGACCAAATGGTTATTAGTTCAACATGTAATTAGACCAAGGCAAGGGGTCATTGATATTAGACGAAATGGGTTTAGACTAGGCCTATTCCCATATGAAGTTAGACTAACTGAAATATAATGTGGACCAAATGATTGATGGATCAAATGGGTAGGCCTATATATTGTGCTAGCCTACTTGTTTGACAATCGGATTAGGCTAAATGGTAATTGGACCGATTGACAGTGAACCATAAATTATGGTAATTGGATCAACTTATTTGACGAAATGGTTTTAGGGGGCCTAGACGAAATGGATATTGGTCCTACTGCCACTGGTTATTCCCTTTTTATTGGATGAAACGTTGATTGGACGAAAAGTTGATTAGAAGAAGTGTATTACTGGACCAACTGATATTGGAAAACCTGGAGAATAGAGGCTGGTCGGCTTGCGCGTGCCATGTTTTACAGTGCGGAGATCGGCAGAGACAGCCAAAAATTAACACATGTAACAAGTTCATTATCAAGTTTAAAACAACTTCCAAATATAATTTAATCAAGTAATTAATGTTCTGATATATCATTGTCCTCTTGGCTTTCAGATTTGTAGTTGTTTGATGAAAATCATGATTTTGGCCAGAAATGGAGTGAAACTCACAAAGGTTTCATCGCTGAATCTGGTGCAAGATCGTCGCCGCTGCCGCCGCTGTGCTACATTTGCTTGCACACAAATGAATACAGCACGCGCAGATCGGCCTGTATTCTCCGGGTTTGCCCTGATATTATTAGACCAAATGATGTTTGACCATATGACGATTGAACCAAATGACATTGGACAAATTGACAATAAACCGTAACTTACATGCAAAGCAATCACCCTTAGTGATTCATTCGAGTTGAGAAGAAGATTGGTGAGAGAATCCAGACTAGCGCCTTGTTTAGATCCACAGTCGAGAAGCCTGCACCGTGTTTACAAGATAATTACATGTGTAAAGTTACGTTTATTTCATCCAAATATTTGAAGAAAAGTTCATCTTTAACTTTAACCATGCAGGGATGATAACATCATATTCATGATAGTAGTTATTTCTAACCCCAATTTTGTGGTCATATTTCTAGTAGGCCTAACCCAGTAGCCTAAAGTTTAATAATTATCTTACCACCAAAAATAATGTCAATCATCGAAAATGTTGTGTAAACTTACTCAACATGGTTGTATAAAATGAACTCACGCTAGATAATTCATCGTCTTCATATGTCTGCAGCACTCTGCAAATTCAACCAAGTCTCCCTCATCTCTGCACTCTACTCCTGATAAAGCTAGCCACTGCAGGTTCTCAGTCTGTTCTCTGATCAGAAGACCCAGTCCTCTCATCGTCTCTCTCGATACATTCTTCTTCTCTGATGGGAGTGATGTCGGTGCTTGAAGGCTGATGTATGTGAGCTGCTGTCCCCCGGTCAGACGAAGACCAGCCGTGATCTTAGGTATGTCTCTCTCTGCATCATCGATAGAAATATCGACCTCTTTCAAGCCGGGTATCGATGAAAGCAGACCTTCGTAGCTTTGTGACGTCACTCTCCTGGCTGTCAGCATTGAGACGGATGGAAGCTCAGGAGGAAATGGAGGGAAACTGAGAGAGGAGTCTGAGATCATGAGTTGGTTCATTGGGGTGAGGGATCTCAGGCAGGACCACAATCTGATGGTCATCTCAGCAGATAGCTTGCATTCCCTTATTAAGAGTTGACCATTATCCTGGCATAAGTAAGAATTGGGGGAGGGGGATGTAGCACATGAATTATAAAGAAAAAGATTTAAAACAATTACAAAGCAAATGTGATATATCAGTAGATCTATCTTTATTGGTTCAAAGCCCCTAAGACCGGATGCATGCTTTTACATTTAGAGGAGGGGAAAAAATCTAGAAGAATTACATTGAGTTCTATTTTTGACCTTTGAATTACATCATCGTCAAAACAGAAACCCATAAAGCACCGGTAACATTTCGATGCATCTCATCATGTTGATTGGAACTAATTGTAGTGATATGGACCTATATACATTTTAACAAATCAGTGACAGAATAACAAATACTAATTGCCTATTCGTTGTGCTAACAGTAATGAATACTAAATATGTAACGTAGGTAATTTGCCGTCTTGTACAATGCCATTTTGATGTTACTGTCAGTTGGTCAAACATAATTATTATTATTATTATTATTATTATTATTATTATTACTTATAACGCACTTTTCCAATTAGGCGCAAAGCGCTTACAATAAATTAAATCATCTACAAACTATAAAATATCGAAAAGATGTGTTTTCAATGCCTTTCTGAAAATTATTACTGATGAAGACTGTCTAATAGTGGCAAATCATTCCAGTATTTTGAAGCTGACACAGTAAACGTTCTATCACCAGCTAATGTTCGAGTTACTGAATATGTGAGGCGGAGAGGGTCACTGGCGGACCTTAGTAATTTAGTGGGCTTGTATAAACTCAGACAGTTAATTAAATACTGTGGAGCCTTGTTATTAAGTATTTTTTAGACAAACAAGAGTAATTTGAAAATTATTCTTTGCTTCAAAGGAAGCCAATGTAGTGAGTTCAAGAGTGGTTGAGAAGGGTAGTCTCGAGAAACCTGTAAAAATAATCGTGCTGCCCAATTTTGTAATCGTTGAATACGAATCAACTGATTAGAGGGAATCGTAGAAAGAAGTCCATTGCAATAATCAATACGAGATAAAACTAGAGAACGGACAGCATTGTGACAAGCAGACTGATCGATGAACCTTCTGATTCTAGAAATGTTCCTTAAATTAAAAGTAACTGTTTTACATATGTAAGAGATATGATGTGACATCGACATACACGGATCAAACATAACACCAAGGTTTCTTATTGTTTCTAAAGGTCTTATGAGTGTGCCACCAACATCTAACTGAACATTTGGAAGACTGCGCAGGTTGTAAGCAGAAGCAGCAACAAAAAATTCAGTCTTTGAATCATTCAATTTTAACTTATTCACCACCATCCACTGTCTTATATCTGATATACAATTCTGAAGTGTAACAAGTGCATTATCAAGAGCTTCAGGAGTCTTAGGATCAAAAGAAATATATAATTGTATGTCATCAGCATAAAGGTGATAATTAATACCATGATATCGAATGATGTCACCAACAGGGAGAGTATAATTGAAGAGAGTTAATCAGTTGTCTCACGATGTGCAAACGTAAACGTAGGAAGTCTGACGTTTCGGCTGCTAAATACTGCTAGCCTTAGTCATAAACAATGAGCCGAAATCACGCTGAGCGGGTCTTAAATAGCCCGGAGCGGCCGGATGTACGCTCGGACCACTCACGCTGTGATTGGTCGCTGCCGTTGACCAATCACCGGGCGCGGCATTGTTCCCTGCCGTGTCGGCGCTGTGATTGGTCGCTGCCGTTGACCAATCACCGGGCGCGGCGTTGTTCCCTGCCGTGTCGGCGGGGGGCGCGCTATCCTTGGTCGGTTCTAACCGGTTAGCTGCGTGGCGCTGAATACCAGATAACCATTCGTTAGGGATGTCAATGCCGTTATCCCTGTTAATGTTATTCGAGTGCAATCGGATTTGAATAGCTTCTTTCACCCGGCGCGTGTACCAGTGCTTGTCCTGCGCAACGCAACTGATATTATCCCAGCCGGGATAGTGCTCAGCAGTCCAAGCATGCTCAGCAACAGCCGAGCTATCAGTGCGTCCGACGCGTCTACCAGTCTCGCCAATATAAACCTTGTCACAGGTCGAACATGGGATCTTGTAGACAACTCCATCGCGCCTATTCGGGAGGACAGGGTCCTTCGGGTGGACCAGCTGGCTGCGAATAGTTGTGTCGGACTTAAACACAACGCGAATATCATGCTTTTCCAAGCGCCGGCGGAGTAGGTGCGCAATGCTATCAACATACGGGAGAACAATGGTGGACTTGAAACGGCTAGGTTCCTCGGGAGTTGTGTGCTTCTTCCGGGAGGCGCGATTAAGACCCGCTCAGCGTGATCTCGGCTCATTGTCTATGACTAAGGCTAGCAGTATATAGCAGCCGAAACGTCAGACTTCCTACGTTTACGTTTGCACATCGTGAGACAACTGATTAACTCTCTTCAATTATTCTTCACTACGATGAACCTCTTCCAATCTATTAGGGGAGAGTATATATTGAATATGCTATGGGTCCCACTATTGAACCCTGCGGGGAGTCCAAATTCTAGACTTGTGGGATTTGACAATGTACTGCCAATGTCAACTTGTGAAGACCATCCAGACAGGTATGATTTGAACCATGATGAAACTGTTGACCTAACACCTATTCTATTGAATAAACGAGATATGAAAATGTGATGATCTATTGTATCAAATGCTGCTGATAAATCTAACAGCACCACAAACACTACATTATTTGAGTCAAGAGAAAACATTATGTCATTTTTCACTTTGATTACAGCTGACTCAGTACTGTGACTTGACCTGTAGGCAGATTGGAGAGAATCAAAAAGATTATTAGATTCGATATGATGAACCAATTGTGTACATGCTGCTTTCTCAATGAGTTTACCCAAAAATGTTAAGTTTGAGACTGGCCTGTAATTACTTAGATCATTTTGGTCCAAGCCTGGTTTCTTCAAAAGTGGTTTGATGATTGCAAAATGTGCTTCCTTGGGGAAAACACCTGTGGAAAGAGATTGATTTACTACATTTGTGAGCAAAGGTAATACATGAACAAGGTTCTCTTTCAAAAGCCAAGTTGGAATAGGGTCAAGGCGACAGGACTTAGTAGCTGATGACAAAATGATTCCGGACACTTCTGACTGACTAAGCAACTGAACATCTTCAAAAAGAGGAATGTTTTGATTTTCAGTGTCACTAAACTGAATATTACTAGGTCCAATACTGGCATCTAGTTCGCTTCTTATTCTTTTTATCTCATTTACAAAAAATGAAGAAAACTGATTAGATAATCTGAGTGCAGAATCGTATAAGGGAAGTTGAATCAACTTCTTATTCAGAAGTGAATGCCCACTTTGACCGGCTGGAGCGGAACCTAGGTCGGACAGGTATGGAGTGTTCTGGCCTTCAATTTGAAGGGAAGTAGTAAGTGGCCCGGGTCACGAACCAATAGTAAGTGGGAATCCACCACCCACAATGCAGCCAGAGCATTCTCCTTAGAGGAGCGCTTCTTGGGCCATGACGAATCGACGTGACTTGGTGATGGCCTGGGACGGGGAACCTTGGCGGTAGGTTTACATCCAGGGGATGCTGCTCGGCCCATCTGCTTCACGGTCACCTGTGATGTCTGCTGTTGACAGGTTTTGACCGTGCTAGCGGCTGGTGGAGTTGGCTTGGGGGGCTGGAGCCAAGCCAAGTGTGGCTTGGCCTTCCTCCTTTATCCCCTCTCCCCTCTCCCTCTCCGAGGAAAGTGAAGCAGCAGATGGAGGAGGGGCCACCTCGTGATGCCCCCTAGCTTCCAACGGTGGAGTTGCAGATCCGGCCTGAATCTCTTGATCCGCTGGCTCCGACACAACCATGGGCTCCTCTCGAGCAACTTCAGGCTGAGCTTCAGTTTGCTCAGCCTGGGGATCATTGATCCCTGGACGACCAATCGGGGTGGTACATGTATGTTCCGGGTTGGCCCCGAGGCCTGCTGTGCTACTAGGACCTCCCGAAGGGGATTCTGTGCGCGCCCGCCCTCCGGAGGCGGGGCAGCCAGGGTCGCTGGGATGGCACGTGTACAAAGACTTAGGGCTGTCTTCTGTGTGGCAGTCAACCTGTTAAACAGGAACGCCAAAACCCCGGGATGTAACAGGCATGCAGGGGAATTGAGCGGCTGGATGGTAAACCAGGGCTTTTCTGGCCAGCATATGTGCCTGCATAATGCCGTCATGTCCGCCTCCAGGTCATCTGTGACCGATCCGCGTTTGGCTCTCCAAGTGCCATTGACCAAGCGGACCAGCCCCTCGATGGTTCCTCCTCTTGCTTTTGCAAGGGCTTGCGCCATAAATTGCAGCCCTTCGACCCGCCTGCTGGCCAGTCCTTCTGCCCGGCCGGGGACAGGTCAGTAGCAAGCTGGGAAGTGTATATACACATGTCTCCTCAGCCGGCTTGTGCGCTTAAAGCATCCATCCACGGGACACGGTTGATCCCGAGACAGACAGCCGTCACCCTTACCCCGACGAGATCCGGAAGTCGGATCCTGCTCAGGGGTGGTCTGCCCCGCCTTGGCAGGGCATGATGACTGCCGTCCCAGATCGGAAGGGCGTTTGGAGAGCCCTTCCAAATTGGAAAGGCGGGTCTCCCTGAGAGCCAGGGGTCGTGGGGGACCTCCAGCTGTAGAAGGGCCAGGTCTACCAAAAACTGGGAAACCTGGGGGCACTGCGGGTCGAGGGTCCCGAGGGCCCAAAAAACCCTGCCCCTGCGGTGGGGCTGGTCCGGGCATAACCCAGGGAAATCCAACTGGGTTCCCTGGCGGTGCTCCCCATGCAGCCAAATAACTGCTGGGAGACACCCTGCCGATACGGCATAGGGCGGGCTTGCTGGTAAGCCTGTCGGACCCAGCAGATTCAACTCGCGTGCTGTAACCCGTTGGTCGATTACCCCAGTGATTCTTTTCACTGTGTTAGGAGGGATCAGCACTCGATATTGGAGTGTGACCCTGGCCACCCTATCTTGTTCTGGGGTAATCCCGAATTCCATTGGGATGGCCTGCTTTTCCATGACAAGTTCCATGTCCTTGATGTGTACATCAATGACCAACCCCTTCATAGTGAGGTCGCGGCCTGCATTCCTAAGGGTTACTAATTATTTCTAAGCCGAATCTGTGAAGAGGCCACAGAAATACACCCAGTCAGGTGAAGCGCAGAAAATAGACTGAACGCACTATCGTAAGAGAAAAAAAAAATCTCAAAAGCCGTATTGAACCCCCAATAAGGCTGAACAAAGTACTCAAGTTCTACTTAAATATGTCTGGCCTTATTGTTTTTTTTTTTTTTGTTAGGCCTACTATTTATTCCTTATGTAGTTCTATCCCGGGGGGCCACTCAGATATATGGGTGTACACATGCGTGTCCATGGGTTTTCAAAATACCCCCTAAACAGGTTTTATACTTGGATGAAAAAAGACCCCAAAACGAGGAATTTTTTTTGCGCGGTTTTTATCATCCAACCCCCCTAAACAGGTTTGACTTAAATATTACCCCATAAACAGCGCGCGCTATAAGCAACAACACAATTCAGAGGGGGAACCATTTCAGTGCACTATGGCTGCGTCGGTAGAACTCTCCGCTCCCAATTCTCTTCTCTTTTTTGCATCCATCTGCATGCACTGCCGCGTGACTCCCTGAACTGAAATCGGGCTGTAAATCCCCATGAAAATCCCTGAAAATATCAGAAAATGTTCCATTTACATATTGGTGCCAAAGTGAAAAATATACCCCCTAAACGCGTTCGGCCAGATTAGTCAAAAGCACCCCTTTTTGTTGAAAATCAGCGTTTTTGGACCCCTTAACGCGTTCCACCTGAAAAAAGACCCCTTTTTACGCGTTTTCTTGGAAGCGCATGTGTACACCCGTATATCTGAGTGCCCCCCCCCCCCCCCCCCGGATCTATCCCTTATCCGGTTATTTAGTTGTCATCTACTGATAACCCACCATACTGTGTAGGTCAATTCTAACTAAGTTATGTAGTTAGAGTTAGCCCTATCTAGCTTGGTCTTTATTTATTTTTAATTCTGTATTTATGCTGTTTAATTATTATCAACTGAGCTCTTGAGTTTTAGGTATTTATGTATGTTATTTTATTTAGTTATTTTGTTGATTAATTATTATCAACTTAGCTCTTGAGTGGTAGGTCTTTATTGATTTTATTTATTTACTCCGTTTTGCAAAGCAAATGAAATCTAACCTAACTAAAAAAAACCAACATGTGACCACAATCAAATAATTATGATCAGGCCCAAAACCGTGG
Organism: Heliocidaris erythrogramma; assembly: GCA_025617745.1. Classification (NCBI taxonomy): domain Eukaryota; kingdom Metazoa; phylum Echinodermata; class Echinoidea; order Camarodonta; family Echinometridae; genus Heliocidaris; species Heliocidaris erythrogramma. The sequence continues at coordinate 58,133,897 of CM046863.1, read as the reverse complement.
CTTGAGCAAGCACATCAATTAAGAATGGACTATCCAATCTCAATAGACATTAAACATCAAAAAGTAATAAAACGTGCCTACGCCCTCTCGCAGCGAGCGTCGCACAGCCTAGCCCCAAGCAACGACGACACGGCTAGCCGGCTAGGCTCGAAGCAATGCTGAAATGGCACAGCCACGCGCAGCGCCAAAAGCAAAAACAAAAACACAAAAAGGCGCGTAAAATGTCACGAAAATAACCAATAATCGAACAAATACAACCAAAATCACAGGTCACACAGAACAATCAACGGTAAACTCACGGAAATCACTCACAAAGTAAACGAAATACAGCACCGAAAACGATTTTTTTTTAAATATAAGAAATTAGAGATCACTTTCGAGGTCGAGAGTCTACCGCTTGAAAAGTGAGCGAAGCATGTACCCCAGCGCAATCGCAACACGATTAGTCCGCGCCTGCTAAATAGGTACCATGCACGCCGCACACAAACGAATAGTTGGGACCCCACGAAAAAGGATCGAAAAACGTTGACTACGCCAATTATAGTCGGCGTGTCCTACGCCACACCGGACTATAGGAATCCAATATTACATAATTATAATATAATGAGTGACATGACTTACCCAACTGCTACTGGTTGAACTCTCCAAACAGAATTTATTCTTGGTCTTGGTTCAGTGAAGTGCAACTTTGTAGCTTGAGTCTTGCTTTTTCTCGGGTCTCCCCATCCCCAGCTCAGTCCAAGTCAGTCCGAGTGAGTCCGAGTGCGTCCGAGTAATGCCTAAGTCGGTCGAGTCAGCCCCCACTACAGATATAATCTTTGCTCATACATGTATGTTTTTTTATAACCTGTATGAAACAGATTCATTCCTTCACTAAAAGCTAAGAAAATGCACGCCGCACACAAACGAATAGTTGGGACCCCACGAAAAAGGATCGAAAAACGTTGACTACGCCAATTATAGTCGGCGTGTCCTACGCCACACCGGACTATAGGAATCCAATATTACATATAATATGAGTGACATGACTTACCCAACTGCTACTGGTTGAACTCTCCAAACAGACTTTATTCTTGGTCTTGGTTCAGTGAAGTGCAACTTTGTAGCTTGAGTCTTGCTTTTTCTCGGGTCTCCCCATCCCCAGCTCAGTCCGAGTCAGTCGGAGTGAATCCGAGTGCGTCCGAGTAATGCCTAAGTCGGTCGAGTCAGCCCCCACTACAGATATAATCTTTGCTCATACATGTATGTTTTTTTTATAACCTGTATGAAACAGATTCATTCCTTCATTAAAAACTAAGAAAATGAACTTATGAAATTTCAGTACTGAGGTCTGAGCAAAAGGGAGAGGAGCTCGCAAGATACGTCACGGAGTTGCCAATTTGTGTTTCATTCATTACAACTTCAAATATTCTTAACTTTATTTTATTATCGGACTTATGGGGTGCTGCAAGAAAATTGCAAATTGTAAAGCAAATTAGAACAACCATTCTGAATGGTTCAGGGTCTGTCCATTCAAGAAGATGCGCTTACATCAATGATTTTGATTGGTCAGTACCGATCAGTTGCAACTTGCAATCAATCGCAACTTTCCTGCAACACCACATTAGGCCTAAATCTAGATCAAACTTTCGCTAATATGTTTCTTTAAATTTGGAATTTTATTCATATCAACTTAAAACCAGAGTTGACTTTCCATTTAAACATTAATAATATTATATTAGGCTATTAAACAATAACAGTACTAAATAATAGGCCTACTGTTTGAATTACTGAAATGATAATATTATAGGCTAGATCTAGGCCTGCATTGTAATAAATAACTGATTGACATTCAAAATATGGATCTAAGTTAAAATTTAAAACAATGCAGCACATACGGACGTCCCAGCCCCAGTATCGTGCTTATTATTAGACCACTTGTGTATTTCTTATTAGACCAAACGGTTATTAGTCCAACATGTAATTAGACCAAGGCAAGGGGTCATTGACATTAGATGAAATGGGTTTAGACTAGGCCTATTCCCATATGAAGTTAGACTAATTGAAATATAATGTGGACCAAATGATTGATGGACGAAATGGGAAGGCCTATATATTGTGCTAGCCTACTTGTGTTTGACGATCGGATTAGGCTAAATGGTAATTGGACCGATTGACAGTGAACCATAAATTATGGTAATTGGACCAAATTATTAGACGAAATGGTTTTAGGGGGCCTAGACGAAATGGATATTGGTCCTACTGCCACTGGTTATTGCCTTTTTATTGGATGAAACGTTGATTGGACGAAAAGTTGATTAGACGAAGTGTATTATTGAACCAACTGATATTATTAGACCGAATGATGTTAGACCATATGACGATTGAACCAAATGACATTGGACAAACTGGCAATAAACCGTAACTTACATGCAAAGCAATCACCCTTAGTGATTCATTCGAGTTCAGAAGAAGATCAGTATGATAATCCAGTCTAGCGCCTAGTTTAGATCCACAGTCAAGAAGCCTGCACCGTGTTAACAAGATAATTACATGTGTAAAGTTACGTTTATTTTATCCAAATATTTGAAGAAGAGTTCATATTTAACTTTAACCATGCAGGGATTAATGTAGACCGAAATTTTCTGTCTCTCGTTCGTTAGCCTCTTATTTGGATAGGGTCGGCCCTTCACTTAGAGACAGAAACGCTCCATTCACTCGCTAGTGCAAACTCACTGTCTGCCGAGAGACAGTAGGCATGTCGTACAAAATGAGGATATTGATAGGAGTTTTAAAAATATTTGTGTAAATTAAATAGATTAGGCCTAGGCTCTATACTTAAACGAACATGTTCAACTTACCAATTTCATTGTTTTATTCCTTTTAATGCTCCTTTTTCAGGTAATTTAGGGTCCAAGTTGTTCTCGGTTTGAAAATCTTACGCTGCATTCAAACTGTATAGTTTGTAAGTCAATGTGTATTCGGTTTGCACAGGCGAGTGAATGGAGCGTTTCTGTCTCTTAAGTGAAGAGCTAACGAACGAGAGACAGAATTTTCGGTCTAGGATTAATGATAATATCATATTCATAATAGCTAACTTTGTTAGTAGTTATTTCTATTAACCCAGTAGGTCCTAGTTAATAGTTATCTTACCACCAAAAATAATGACAATCATCGAAAATGCTGTGTAAACTCACTCAACATGATTGTATAAACTGAACTCACGCTAGATAATTCATCGTCTTCATATGTCTGCAACACTCTGCAAATTCAACCAAGTCTCCCTCATCTCTGCACTTTACTCCTGCCAAAGCTAGCCACTGTAGGTTCTTGGTCTGTTCTCTGATCAGAAGACCAAGTCCTATCATCGTCTCTCTCGATACATTCTTCTTCTCTGATGTGAGTGAGTCCGGTGCAATAAGGCTGATGTGTGTGAGTTGCTGTCCCCCGGTCAGACGAAGACCAGCCGTGATCTGAGATATGTATCTCTCTGCATCATCGATAGTGATATCGATCTCTTTCAAGCCAGGTAGCGATGAAAGCAGACCTTCGTAGCTTTGTGACGTCACTCTCTTGGCTGTCAGCACTGTGACGGATGGAAGCTCAGGATCAGGAGGAGATGGAGGGAAACTGAGAGAGGAGTCTGAGATAGTAAGCTCGGACAGTGAGGTGAAGGATCTGAGGCAGGACCACAACCTGATGGTCATCTCAGCAGATAGATGGCAGTCATTAATCCTTAACACAGGGATCTGTAAAAAAATCAATGCGTCAATTTGACATATTTTATTTATTTATTATTTATTTATTCATGTTTTATTTAAAATAGAGGTTAGGTACATTCAGTTAAAAAACTGCTTTACAAGCAAGCCCTCTAGGACATTAATATACACATCATTATTCAACAAAACGGAACAGAGCAAAAATAAACATTAACATAATTATGTGACATCATATATAATACAAAATAACAAAGTAAACATAACAATTAAAATGCGAAGAATGATTACGACAGTGGAAATTATATTATAATAAATGTTTGGCCCATTGCCATCCGCGCTTAAAACAATTGATATATTTTGTGGTTTGAATTGAAAAAGGAAGTTTGTTGAATAGGGTGCTTGCTTTGTATGAGAATGATCTTTTTTTGAACTCAGTTTTAGGGAATGGGATGTCGAGAAGAGAATTTTGTGAATAGCGGGTACAATAGTTAAATGTACGATGAGTAATAAGTGATTTTAGATAATTTGGGGCCATTATATTAATAATTTTGAAAACCAACAGACAGTAGTGATATTTCATTCTTTGTTCGACCGATTGCCAATTTAAGGTTGTAAGAAGGGTACATTGTGGTGTGTCATAATCCTTGTTTAAAACTAATCTTACATATCTATTTTGTAACTTTTGTAGTTTGGATAAATTTGTCTTTGAGCAGTTTCCCCCTGGAGGCAGTGCAACAATTGTCGATATGTGGTACAATTAATGCGAAATATAAAATTACGAGAGTTTTATGAGGTATTAAATGTTTAATGCGGCGAATACATCCATTGGTACGAGATATTTTAGTACTTATATGTTTTATATGTTCAGACCATGTCAGTTGTGAGTCAAGTATAACCCCAAGATATTTAATTGTTTCTACACACTGCAAATTATTACCATGTAATTTGATAGAGAGATGGTTGTTTTCCAGCTTTCTTTTTGATCCAAATGACATAACCATGGTTTTCTGTGGGTGTATATACATCTTATTAATATCGAACCATTTACATAATTATTAAGTTGAAATCATTTTGTAAATTCTGTTGAACTTCATATGAAGTTATGAGAGTTGTTAAAAATAACAGTATCGTCCGCATAAAGTGATATTTTTGAATTTCTATGAATGTTTAAGTTATTGATATAAACAGAAAATCAAGTGGCCCAAAATTGACCCTTGGGGCACCCCAGATTTAACGGTTAAAAATTCACTGCAATGATTATCTATATTAACGCATTGTTGTCTCCCTGACAAGTAAGACTTAAACCATTCACGTACTTTATTATTTAAACCATAGAAAATGAGTTTGACAAGTATTATATTATGTGGAATAACGTCAAATGCTTTCCTAAGATCATAAAATATTGCTCCTTTTATCTGACCACAATTCATATTTTCAAGTAGATAATCAGTGATTTCTGTAAGACATGTGGTTGTGGAATGGAGTGGTCTAAATCCAGACTGACGTTCCGATAACAAACTGTTTTTGGTTGAGGTACGAATATAATTGTTTGTGCACGGCTTTCTCAAGGACTTTTGACAAAGAGGGCAGTATTGAAATGGCCCTGAAATTATCAATATTAAATGTACCTCCTTTATGAATTGGGGTAGTTTGTGCGACCTTGAAATCAGATGGGAATTGTGAGGTTTTTAACGACTGATTAAATACTATAGTGAGTGGTTTTGCAATGATATCCGCGGATAATTTCAGTAACTTAGGATGTAGACCGTCCATTCCAACAGCCTTTTTACAATCAATATTGCGTAGTTCATTTCTGACAATCTAGGGAATTACATACAATCTCTTGCTTTCACTATCATGGACAAAACATACGCTTTACAACTACTAGATCGTATTATTTTTTTGTTGAATTTATTTTGTATGAAATATTATTATTATTTTTTTTTTAATTTATTTATTATTTATTTATTTTATTTATTTTCATTATTATTATTATTATTTTTTATTTTTTATTTTTTTTTTTTTTTGGGGGGGGGGGGGACTTAATAGCCATTCACAATGTTTTTACTGACGTCTTTTGGAAATTGCCATTTAATTGTAGTATGAATTAGGCCATTGCACAGACAATGCAATAAATATGGAAGAAATATATATAATTTATTTTGCTGTAACTTCCATAAGGTGGAATGTATAAATTGCTTTTGTTGAACATGTCTAAACAATGAGGCCTATCAGGTGTACTTACATTTAATACGCGTCTGTCCGAGTTCAGCGATTCAGAAAACCTATAGCATTTAGGAGAAAGACGAGGAAAAACAAGACAATCGGTATTAATCAATTATTTTGGCTTCTAGAGTAAAAGTATTGATGGTAACAATTATAATAAGAATCATGAAGAAGAAGAGGAGGAAGAAGAAGAGGAAGAGGAGGAAGAAGAAGAAGAAGAGGAACATACTGACAATCATAATTATTATAATGATAAGAAGAATAAAATAAAACTTATTAGTAAAGCATACGAATTAAAATACTCCCAAAGTAGACTATATCAAAGTCATGGGAGAGGTGTAGTGTGTACGGTATGTGAGAGAGTGATAACATTATACAATGTGTTTGACAATGACCATGACACGTAGTGTGTATAGCTTGAATACAATGTACAGTGAGTGCATACATGTACATAGAACATTGACTGAACATTGAGTGTATGCCTGGATCATGACAATGAGATGAAAATATGTACAATGAACAGGTGGTTTGGATGGAGATGGTTACATGGTATGGAGGGTGATTGGCAGGTGAACAATGTAATGGACAAGCATGTAATTAATGAGCATAGAGTTAGACATGACCAAGTTTTCTGACACAGTGTATGAAAAACAATATCCTATTTCACGACTGCATATCATGCCAATGGAAATATAAGCTAATTTCTTCATTAAAAACTTGAATAGAATAATCTCTTAGACTTAGTTTCTCCAAAATTGTTCAAGGTTTTTTTTCCCGTTTTTCTGCGATTGTTTGTACTCTTCTTGTGATATTTTCTGTAACTCATCAAAGTTTATGGATTTCAGGGGCCGTATTCAATAAACTTCTTACTCTTAGACATTTTTCTTAAGTTTAAGAAAAAAATTCTAAGAATCTGTCAAAGAAATATGCCCTAGGCGTAGCCGTAATCTAAAAACATTAACCATCGACAGATTAAACAAATTTCTTAGATTTAGAGAAGTCATTAAATGATTATGTATAATTATGTCAAGTCATATAGGCGTAGTAATATATAGCCGAGACCCGAGTCGAGCAACACAACTGTAGTGTAGTTGTTTATGTATTTTACGTTTTAACATGAAAATGAAAATGATACACAAAACGTATGGGATCGGGAGAACCGAACAAAAAGGATAAATGCTCATAATTTTGGGCTTGACCGACTGTGCACTAGCCATTAGGCTAGATTTAGTTAGCCTAGGCCCTAGGCATAACAAAATTAACAAAATTAACGAGGCTAGCGCTATGCCTTGGAGCAGTTAACACCTCGTCTCCTGGACCTAGATCTATATCCACCGTCTAGAGTCTAGTCTAGGCCACAGTACTTCTCCTTTTCACAATTTAGAAGAGCCTAGGCTATACCAAAATTGCTATTTTAGGCTTAGTCTTAGCAGAATTAACGTTAGGCAGGCTTCGGCTAGGCTCCACGACCACGTAATGTATACTTATGTAGCTAGCTAGTCCCGTCGTTCGCCCGGCTAGGGTTAGCAGTAGTATTCTATTAAAAGTTGGCGTTAGATCTACTGTTCTCTTACACTTACAGGTCTACTCAGCATCAGGTCTCAGTCATAATTATTAAACACATTTTATCTCACCTCTTACTTAACAATGCCAATGTGTGTCATGATATGGCAGTCAGTGTTATAATTATGTCGCGTCGGTGTCGGACCGGTGCTAGACGACGCGGCTCTCTATCATATTATTCTGTGAACAAAATTCCACAATGCGCGTATGCCGACTGTCGACGCGATCGACGACTAGACTGCGGTTGCGGCGCGGCGCGCACAGCTAGGTCACGCATAGATCTATAAATAGGTCAACTAAAGTCTAAAACCTACTAAACGTGAATTCGTGGAAGGTGTATTCGTATGTTTTTATCATAGTCAGGGGCGGATACAGGATTTTCAGGAAGGGGGGCTCATTTCAGAAGGGGGGGGGCGCACACTGGGGAATCTTCTGTTTGACGAAGCCAAACGGCCATCTAGGGGGTCCGGGGGCATACTTTGTCAAACAAAACGAGGGGGGCGCCCCACCCCCTCTGGATCCGCCCCTGATAGTCATAGCCAGCGCTGTCAGCAGCCCAGCGGACCATTTATTTTAAAGCATTCTCCCTAGTACAACATGCTGAAATATAGGGTAGAATTCTTACTTATCATTGTACATTAGAATACGGATGTCCATTTTAGAATTTTGACTTGGAAAAAATCTAAGACTTTATACCTTACTCTGAAAAATCGGATACGAAAAAAGTCTAAATTGAGTTTTGTTATTATCGTCAAGTGCCGCTTGGTGTCAATCATTTCAATACTGATTTATTAGGTTATGAAATATGTATGATGGGGAGCCCTATGTCTGCGCACCTAAGGTTTTGACCTGACATTCACACGAATATTTTTAATATTCCTCTAAAGTTTAATTTTATATTATACAAGAACAATGCCCTTTACGGCAAGAAACGGCGGCCGTGTCCTTTCAACATTGAAAAAAACAATCGGGTGCCCATGTCTGCGCACTCATTCATTTTACACGCAGTTCGGGAGTTTTGACGTGAACAACAATATTTTGACTCGTTTTTTGCATGAATACCTATCGGTATGATAAATATGAAATGTTTGTGTTCGTTGCGTGTTTTGTTTTATTAGAATCGCGCAATTACGCGTGTGCGCAGACATGGGTACTGCGCAGACTTGGGCACTCTAGCCATACTATTTTCCCCAAATTACCCCCCCCCCCCCCCCCTCACACACGGCAGACACCCCCAAAAAAAAGTGTGAGGATAATGTAAACACACCGACTGAGGATCTCCACCACTTTGACAAGACATAAATGTGATAATAGAGAAGCATGCAAGGTATCTGTGTAATTAACACATAAATGTCTAAATTTAATATTGTAACGAAATTGAATTGGCACCGTTTTGCCTAGTCTTTTGTGTTTATGCATTGTGACGTCGTTTGTGTTAATGTATTGTGACGTCACACTGCATTGCGCATATGTGCGCGTACGCGTATATTTTATGTGATATAAAAATATGATTCATTGAATTCTCCTTATCGCATATAGCCCATATGCAGCGATATCAGCTATCGATATCAACATCGGAGTATTTTTGCTGGGACGCTCACTTCCGGTAACAGCTTTGAAAGGCAGACGCTATGCTAGCTAGCTACACATGTGTACGTATTTTTGTATGTTCAGCGCGCTCACAAATTGCAGTGTGTGAGGTGATATTTCATGTTTTAGGATATTAACGATTTAATAACAATGTTACATCGATTTGACTTTATTTCGGTTATTTTGAAGAGTTTGAAATTACAGCAAAAGCAGCATTCCCCCATTTCTGTCGAGATATGGATTAGACGTACGCCGCCTTCATTGGGGTAGCAGAAGTCCGACTTCCCGTAGCGAGCGTTGCGTTTCATGCGGGATTCTGAGTCATGGACAATAAAGATGCATCAACATTGGATATAAATTTATACTAAAATTCTATTTAAATGAATTACATCATGATTCCTCCATATTCAGTTTCTTTAAAGTGCCATCATTCGATTTTGTATAATTATGTTTCAGGTTATATATTGCCTTAATTTTGAGAAAAAAGGAAATTTCAAGCTATTTGTATCCAAAGAAATGCTACGTACCACTGCCACATACATAATGCACTGCTCTGACAAAAACACAGTCAAATCATCCGAGGGTGCTCCAAATTTCCTTATTTCTCATAATTTTAGGAGTTTCAGATCGAAAACATTTCAAAAATCCAATCATTACATTTTGTAGAAACTGAATATGGAGGAATCGTGATGTAACTCATTTAAATGGAATTTTAATACAAATTTATATCCAATGTTGATGCATCTTTATTGTCCATGACCCAGAATCCTGCATGAAACGCAACGCTCGCTACGGGAAGTCGGACTTTTGCTACCCCAATGCAGGCGGCGTACGGCCAATCCATATCTCGATAGAAATGGGGGATTGCTGCTTTTGCGGTGATTTCAAACTCTTTAAAATCCACCGAAATAAAGTCAAATCGACGTAAAGTTATTATTAAATCGTTAACAATATCCCAAAATATGAAATATCACCTCACACACTGCAATTTGTATCCGCATTGCACGCATAAAGCCGATATAAACAAGTTACGAACGCCATGCCAAACAGTCCCATTACAGTACAGTGCCAGTACCGGAAGTACCCATCCCAGCACACAGGGGTACTTGGAAAGAAATCTTTGCTATCGATAGCTGATATTGCTGGATATCGGATATATGCGATATCCAGAATTTGGGCAGACGATGTTGAGCTGCTGTAGAGGAAAGAAGTGCATTTGATTAAAGTTTCTTGCCAACTTTAGCCACAACATGTAAGTGTACATTATTTATTTACTTATACGAGTAAATCTATTAGTTTAGGTGATTGTTTGAGTGAGTGTGGCCGATTCCACGTTAAGCACAATATACTTTTGTGAAAGAATCCACCGAGTGATTTGATTTGATTTGATTTTATTCGTCAGGTATACTGCAATACAAACGTAACCAGGTACCATGACAGGATAGCCCATGAAAGCCGAAATGGCTTATTTCCAATGGGGTCCTTACCTAAATAACTGATTAAAAAATACACTAAGAAAACACATTAGTACGGCTACAAGACTATCGTACACGTACGACAAGTAATAAGAATGTACTAAAGTAGCAAAATAAAACATAACATTTTTATAAAGTAGGCGAAGATTACATAAATGTGAAAACAAGACTTAGTCAACGGAAAAAAAACTATATACAGAAAATCATAATGAAACTATCGATAATAAACATTTGTTACATAAGTCATATAATATAGAAAAAAAACCATCTGAGCTACAAAAAGGAGAGGAGAAATATAGTTATGGAGTAGACACATTTTTCAGATGATGCTTCAATACCCTTTTAAAATGTAAAAAAATTCTTAACTGACTTAACATGATTTGGGAGGGAATTCCAGAAAAGAATACCGTTAAAATAAAAGGAATTTCCAATTTTACCTTTCCGCTTAGGCACTACGAAATTAAATTTACTATTTCTAGTGTCATGCCCATGAACACTTGAAGAGCGAGTAAAGTTATTTGATCTGCATTAGAGTAAAAAAATCTTATGCACATGGTGAATTAAAAGTTGTTGTGATCTAAGGTTTACATGAAGAAGACCAGCTGTTTCAAGTTCACTCTTCCCAATGTGTGTTCGTGGTGGTAAGTGATTGATAAATCTTACAGTCTTATTTTGAATTATTTTTAACTTGTTTTGATCCACCTTGCCTAGACTGCAGTACCATGCCGCATTAGCATAATCAAATAAACATTGTATTTAAGGAAAAACTTAAAATGCGTCTTGATTTTAAGTTCATGCAATTTTGATAACGGTACAAGAATTTTAGACGAGCATTAGCTTTTTTGACAATAGTGTCAACCAAACTTGAGCAAGAAAGATCACTAGCTATATTTAGTCCTAAATACTTCACAGAATCCTGTCTCTTAATGAGTTGATTGTTATAACTTATATTGAAATCATCAGTATACTTCAGCCTACCCCGCGAACAAAACAAAATACTTTCGGTTTTACCAATATGTAAGCTAAGCTTATTTGCTGTCATCCAATTAACACAGTTTGATAATTCTAAGCTAAGTTTTTCACCGATCAGCTTAGGATCAGTACCAGAATATAGTGACACACTATCATCCGCATATAAAAGTAATTTACTGTCGTTGACACATACACACATATCATTAATGTAGCACATGAAAAGAATAGGACCTAATATGCTCCCCTGTGGAACTCCGCATCTTATGGGCATAGAATCGTAGAGTACATTTTGCAACGAGACAACTTGATGACGATTGGTCAAGTAAGACCTAAACCATTGCACACATGCAGAATTTAAACCAATTACTTCTAATTTACTTAACAGTATATTATGGTTAACGGTATCGAAGGCTTTTTGCAAGTCAAGAAGAACCATCCCGACAAAACGTCCTTGGGAAATTTCGTTCCTGACAAAATCTAACAGGTGAATAAGACAAGTTTCAGTGGAATAACCATTTCTAAAACCAGATTGAAATTCGTATATTATTTTGTTTTCTTGAAAGTAGTTCTCTAATGGGCATACACACATTTCTCTAGGACCTTCGAGACTATACTTAAAACGCTAATCGGTCTATAATTGCTAACATTAGTTTTATCTTTCTTTTTATAAAGGGGTGTTACTTTTGCAATTTTCATTTCATCAGGGAAGGTGGAGGTTGAGATAGATAAGTTAATAATGTAAGTTAAAGGTTTATACAAATATTTAGCTCCATCCTTCAAAACCCTTAGTGTCGTATAATTTTTGTAATTTAACACTGTCCGTTCCAAATTCATTTGCGTTGCTATCTGGCAGATTACTAGCTAATTTTTCTGCCACAGTTGTGAAATAATTGTTAAATTCGTTCGCTATCCTCATATTATCATGACATAACTCCCCTTGGATATTAATAACATTCTCTTTAATATTCTTTTGTTTGTTTTTACAACCTAAATCTTTCAGATTCTTCCACAACTTTTTAGAATCATTTTTATGCTCATCAATTTGATTTTGGAAGTATTCATCTTTAGCCTGTCTCACTTTTCTTTGCACCAAATTACGTAAAAGTTTATATTTCTTTTCTAATTCTAAATTACCACAATCCTTTTTCATTCTTTTAAAAGCTATATTTCTTTGTCTTATTAACGAAATAATTTCAGCATTCATCCACATATCGGTTCTTTGCTTAATTCTTATTTCTTTTAATGGAGCACATTTATCAACTATAGACATGAAAATATTTTTGAAAATTGACCACGCAGTATTTACTTCTTTACATTCTAATATGTCAGACCAATTGACTCGAGATAAAACATTATTAAAATCATCTATACAATAGTTTCTCATACACCGAATATTTATATTTCTATGCTGTTTGAAAACAGGTCTTATTAGCTTCCTAGAGCAGTAGGTTAAAAAATGATCACTTAGGCCAATTTCAATAACACCACTTTGACAAATATTTTCTTCTTTACTGCTGATTACATGGTCTATTAATGATGAAGTGGCCGATGTTGTTCGAGTGGGTTTAGTTATAAGTTGACTCAAACCATTTAAATTCAAAATATTCTTGTATTTTTTTGATAATGAAGACTGCTGCAAAAGGCAGATATTCATGTCCCCTAAAATTATAACCTCATCATCTTTTGTTAATTTATCCAAGGTGTCAGTGAGATATTCAATAAAATAATGATCTGTAGGGGGTCTGTACACAACACCTAGAGTAATGGGTTTAGGGTAATAGAATGTCAAGCCATAACGATTCAATATCATTTTGTGTAAGATCTTCTCGTACGTTAAATGCAATATCATTTCCAATGTAAAGACAGACTCCACCACCATGTTCTCCTACACGGTCTCGTCTTAAAATACAATATCCATCGATACAAACTTCTTCATCGTTCACGGAAGAGTTTAACCACGTTTCAGTGATTGCAATTACAGAGATTCTATTTTGGGAGAAAAGGAGTCGTAGTTCAGGTATTTTAAACAGAATTGATCTAACATTCAAATGAACAAGATGCAACCCTTTACCATTAAAAGTATCATTAAATGATTCATATAAAGCGCTTTCATCAACAGTATTCTGTATTCTAACTTCAGGGATAGGAGGTAAAATTGGTTGAGAGGGTTGAATATCTTCACAGGATTGAGTAAAAAGGGAGTCACAAAAAGGTGGTAATGAGCACGTCAAACAGACCCAATTTTCATTGGGGTTATGATATAACCTGGTATACACAGAGAGATTTCAAGACATTTAGTATGGTACCACTTTTGGCAGGTGGAACACAATAGGCCATGTTGGTTGTTTTTTACGGGTTTATCACATTTACCGCAAGGAAATTTGTAGTTTGGACCGGGATTAGTTTCTACGTCACCAGTTAGGAAAAGACGATAAAATATTTGATTATTTGTTTGAAATAACGTAGTTTGAAAGGTGGCCACAGAGTTCTGATAATACAAAATTCGGGAGTGAAAGTATTTTAAGCGTTTAAATGATTTTAGCGTAACATATTCAAAACTAACGCAACCCTGCAGGAACATAAACACGAAATTAAAAAATAAAATACAAGAAAGTTCATGACACGTTAATACACACAGACACACTGCTAGTCTGTAGACTGCAACAGGCTTGGACATCGCACACACATAAGGAGAGAGATGCGGAGAGAGTGATCGTAAAAGCAGATGTCGGTTCCAACGGTCGAAACAAAAACACAGCAGGCAAGGTCAGACTGGGCAGGAATGTTAATAGCCCTCTTCTGAGTATATGGAGAAGTAGTGTGTAGTAGAAAGTTGTGATCCAAGATAGAGAAAATGAAGTATAGTCTTGAAGAAACAAAAGAGCAAGGCGAATATATTCCATGTCATAGTCCGTAACACCGTCTGTCATAATTATGTAATCATATGTAATAAATATCAGCTATAATAATTATTATAGCCAGAAAAAATTAGCTTGGTTCGCAAGACAGGAACGAAACAAAAAAAAAATAAACACTGGACAGTAGAGCTGAAGAACCAGGGTCTACAAAGTGCATAAAAGCACACACACACACGAACAGGTGTTCCTGGGACCGGTATGATTTTGTTCTGCAAAACGATGAAGGATATGATGAAGAAAATGACTCGCAAAAAAAAGATGAATTTCTGTAAAATCGCAAAAGAAGCTTTAGGATATTCCAAATGTTCCCATGTATCAAATAAACATATCCAAAATAGGCATCAAAGATATTAATGAAGCAAAATGATGAATTTTAGAGCAGAGACGCCCAGCGGACGCAGCCGAAGCTGCACCACCACTTTCTTCTTCCAAGAAGAGATAATGAAGAGATAATTGAGAATTTGGTTGAGCGTGAACTGGGCTCTGACTGACTGCTCATTGGCAGACGCTACCCCGACAGGGACCAGTTACGTTACATTGGTGGCTAGCGGCTGGATTAAACAACTTGGAACGGAAAGGACACTACTCAAACGGAGAGTTCAACACTTATATGAACTAAATAATGAATTAGATGAATATTCAGTAGACGAGAGGTTGATCCACCGTTGCAATACAGCGCCTCATTGCAATACAGCGCCTCATTGCAATATCGCCTCAACCGGCCGGCGCCTCATATAGCGCCTCACTGCCTCAATAACGCCTCGATCCTTTCATCGCATCAACCCGGCGCTTCAAATAGCGCCTCATCGTTTCAACGCAGCACGTCTATAGCACCCCCATTCATTGTCTCAACACGGCGCCTCATATAGCGCCTCACCGCTTCAATACCGCGCCTCAATAGTGCTTCATTCATCGTCTCAACACGGCGCCTCATATAGCGCCTCATCGTTTCAATGCAGCACGTCTATAGCGCCTCCATTCATTTTCTCAAGACGGCGCCTCATATCGCGCCTCACCGCTTCAATACAGAGCCTCAATAGTGCTCCATTCATTGTTTTAATACGGCGCATCATATAGCGCCTCACCCTTCAATATAGCGCCTCATATAGCGCCTCACCGCGTCTTCAATATAGCGCTTGGGCTATGGCTTCTCAGAGAGTGACTATAGAGGATGAAGTAGAAGTGCTTGCAGCAGAAGTACAGCGGAGCGACGAAGATCTACGTCGGTCCAAGGCAGAAATTCAGTCGTTGGTAGAACAAAATCGACTTCTCAGACAGCAGGTGAAAAGGCTGTATATCGATCAGTCTCCGATAAGTTTCCCCAATCAATCCAACAGTGGAACACCACCCACTGCTGTTAGACGTGAACATGAGTCAATGGAGACTCATGCAGCCACAACGAATGGGAATGTTACCTTGCCATTCAATACCCAAGGACCTGAATCACCAATGCAGGGATACCAACTTGCGGGACCAACACGAGTGGAAGTTGCAAAAGAGCGCACTGCAGCTAGTGAAAGGGAATAATTTGCTGCACCGTGGCCCCAAGCAAAACATCTACAGCCGGTCGTCAAGCAGATAAAGGAATACAACCAAACGTCCTACGTAGAGAGGATATGGATATTTCAGATGTTCTTACATCCAGAAGGGGACTTCCAGACTACCAGCGTCACATGAATAAAGTTGCAGGTGGATCAATAGGATTCGAGCCACGGTCTCCTGTTACACTTTCTAAGCCAAATGTTTCGCCCGACAAATTTCATGGGAGGACTCCTTGGAGGGATTACTTCAGCCATTTTCAAGCCTGCAAGACCGCAAATAACTGGGGCGATGACCAGGCAAAGGTTTTCCTAGCAGCAAGCCTAAGGGGCCCAGCACTGAAGATCCTAGGCAGCAAGGCAGCTGACACTTCCCGGGTCACATACCAAGACCTGGTAGTTCTTCTGGAGAAGAGATTTGCCCCAGGACAGTTGGCGGAGAATTTCCTTCTTGAACTGCGTTACAGGCGCCAGGGGCCTACAGAGACCCTCCAGGAATTGGGTCAGGCCATAAGGGAGTTGGCCAGGACACACTTTGCAAAGGCAATTGAAGACCAATCCATCAGGGAAAGGGTCTTCCGATCCAAACCAACAACTATGGAAGAACAACGGTCCGCAGGAGACAGAAACAGGCAAGGGCTGTTGACACTGATTCAGCAGCTACAATCAACGAGATTTGGAGAGAGCTTCAGAGAATCGATCAGAGAATCGCCAAACAGGAACGACCCACCAGAACGGAAGAATTCAGACGGGAAAGACCCAACTCTTACAGGCGGAGAACACCAACAGCCACGGATGAATGCTACAGGTGTCTTGAGAAGGGGCACTTAAGGCGTAACTGCCCTCAAGGAGAATACAGGAGGCCTTCGGGAAACGAGGCTCAGCCGACCCAGCGGCCCGAGGGGAGGCTGGAAGGACACCAGGGCATAGGGGCTACGGACAACCTTTAATTGAAAGACCTCCGTCTCCTAGGGAACATCCAACATTGAACTCCAAATCTGATAAAGCACGCCGTGGCCTATTCGTTGAAGTGGAAATAAGAGGAATCAAAGCAAGGTTGTAAGTAGATTCTGGTGCCACTGACACCATCTTATCTTCATCCGTGTACTATCGGATAAGTTCAACTAGTAGGCCAGATCTTACAGAAGTGGGAGTTTACAATGCTGATGGTAGTAATATGGACACGCTAGGTAGTGCATGGTTGAAGCTAGGGGTAGGAAAATACATTTTTCCGCTAGAGGTAGTCTTTGGCAATACTGATCAAATAGATGGGCTTCTCGGGTTAGACTTCATGGAACCAAATGGGTGCAAAATTGATCTCGAGACTAAGGAATTGCTGGTCAAGGCAGAGAGGATTAAGTGCACAGATGCACGAGGGGTTTCATTTAGCTTCAGAGTTTTGGTAGGGGCAACTACCAGGGTGCCACCTGGTCATGAGGTTGTTATTCCGGGCGACACTACAGGGATGCAAGATGAGACGGGATTTGCCCTCATTGAACCTGCGAGGAGTAGCAAGCTCCTGCACAAAGGCATCATCGTTGCACGGGTAGTTGTAGAGAGGACGGAACCCAACCTCTCTGTTCGAGTCTTTAACCCAGGAAAGAAGGCATGCGTGATTCGAAGAGGTACACTTGCCGGCCATCTTACTCCCATCAGCGAGGCGGACATAGAAGAGTGCTGTGACAATTCTTTACCGACAGTTGATAACCATGTAATTCCAGAACATCTTGTTGATCTCTTTGAAAGAAGCAAGGAAGGAATAGACCAGGTCTTCCATGGCAAGATTGCAAAACTACTGTGCGAGAATCAGGACATTTTCGCAATTTCGGCCTCAGACATTGGGAAGACTGGCCTTGTCAAACATCACTTCAACACAGGGGATAGTCAAAACCAGAGCTAAAGTCCGCATGAGGTTCTACTGGGTTGGAATGGATGCAGATATACGATCAAAAGTGCGGCAGTGTAACGTCTGCGCCTGCAAGAAGTCACCAGCTAAGAAACGGAGGGCCCCTTTGCAACAAGATTCGGTAGGGATGCCGATGGAGCGTGTTGCCATGGACATAGTTGGACCGCTACCCGAGACAGAAAGAGGAAACAAATACATCCTGGTGGTTGGTGACTACTTCAGCAAGTGGATGGAAACGTACCCCATACCTGACCAGACAGCTGGAACTGTAGCGGATAAATTTGTAAATGAGTTCGTTTGCCGATTTGGAGTGCCGGCTGTGCTACATTCCGACCAAGGTCGGAATTTCGAGTCGCATGTTTTCAAGGAAATGTGTGACATTCTCGGCATCCAGAAGACACGTACCACCCCGTATAACCCAAAGTCCGATGGATTGATCGAGAGATTTAATGGTACCCTGATCAACATGCTCTCTATGATGATCGAGCCGTTAAACCGACAGAGAGACTGGGACGAAAAGTTAGCTATGGCTCTGCTTGCGTACCGTTCAGCTCCACAAGACTCAACAAGAGAGATGGCTAACATGTTAATGTTAGGACGGGAGATACATCTACCCATTGATCTGATAACGGAAGCACTGCCGGGTGATGCAAACGATGGACTCAATCTTCGAACAGATTATGCGTACACCCTACGTCAACGGATGCAAGCAGCACACCAAAGGACAAGGGCTAACTTTGCACAGAGTGCTAGACGCCAGAAGAAAACCTATGACCAAAGGGTTGAAGGCAGACCATTTGCGGTTGGAGAATTCGCATGGCTCCACAATGCTGCAAAATCCAAGGGTCTATCTCCACCGGTTGTCGGATGTGACCTGTAGGATACAGGCAAAGAAACAGGGGAAGATGAAAGTAGTTCATGTAGATAGGCTAAAACCTTACATCGGTGAACCTGTACAAACCTGGTTGGGAAGTACCACTAGGCCAACGCAGTGAAGCCCATGATAGTGGACAGGAACGTCACAGTCAGCCCGGACGCGTCTTTTTTTTTTTTGTAACCAAGCCTAGGCAGAAACCCCTTTTTGAAGACTTTGAAAGAGACTACAAGTATCGGACTTGTATTTTCTTACTCAGTCACCTTATTTTTAAATAAGCAAAAGAAAATTTTGTAATATAAACTTCTGCCGAGGTTCGAACTCGTGGTTCTTTCACCAAGAGAGGATTGGATTATCCGATTGCGCCACACAGAACAGCTACTCGATGCCCTTAATAATTGCTCGTTTTATTATATCGCTATAATTCGTTTTCATGAATATTTATGCAGACTAGTCTTGACGGAATAAACCGTATTGGTATGAAAAAAATGCGAAATCTGCCTAGGCTTGGTTACAAAAAAAAGACGCAGCCCGGACAGCATCAGGAGGCAGAGGACGTAATTGACCAGGCAGGTCACAGACTGCTTGGACAGCATCAGGAAGTCGTGGAGGATGTGATCGATCAGGCAGCTCAGAGCCGCTTGGAATCGCATCAATGGGTTGAAGACAGGATGGACCAGGTGGTGAAAGAACAAGGAGACATGCAATCGACTCGACCTAGAAGAAATCCGCCAAGGAAAAGAAATCTGCCACAACGATACATTTATTTTATTATTATACATTTTAACCCCTGCAACTGTTATCAATTTGAAAATATAGAAACACTCCCAATTACCAGAATATTAACCTGCTGTTCTTCTGTCTTTATTTCTTGCAGTGATCCACTATGCGCCACTACAGAAGAGATATCAAGTGCTATTCTTGCGAGAGAAGTTTGGAGCGACATATTGAGGAGAGGCACAGTCACAGGGAGGCTTTTAAGTGCAAGGATTGTGAGAAGTCTTTTTATCGAAAAGACAACCTTCGAAGGCACCAGAGAAGCCGACATGAGGGGAGAAGAGCATCAAGTGACAGAGGACGGTACATCTGTAGCGAGGTTACCATGCCGAACGAACGGTCTGTAGTCATAGACAGGTGTCAAGGAGAGAAATTGATGACCCCTGCGCCAAACCAAACGAGGTTGAAGAGCCTGTTCAGAGCTTAGTGTCCATGTGTCCCTGGAAACACTTCGTACAGTGGGCGAGGCAGCGGTTCCAAGGAGGCCGGTAAGAGTGGGTGGGAAGCATCTCTGTATGCTCTTGCAGGAGCAGGAACGTGCGCAGGAGGCCCCCTCAGCATCGTCAGCATCTGATGTATCAGAGTCAGAAGCTGAAATTGACTGCGAGACCCCAACAGAACCGAAGGCAAAGAGGATGCAGATGGGGAGACCAATTCAGGAATTAGAGCTGCGACGTACCCTACCTGGTACCCCTCTTCAGGTTGAGGAAAGGTCGTCTTTGACATATTTCTCTGGAGGCAACAAACTCATTCATGAGGAGAAAGTACGTGAGTACGGCTTGTCTCGAATGGGTGGGGTGCGGGAGCGGGATGGGAGCGGGATAGGAGCGGGAACGGGCACACCCTTTCGAGACAAGCCCCCCCGGTTATCTTGAATGGACGCGTTCCCAGCGAGAAGTTCAATGAACGCGCCACTTCGAGACAACCGGGGGGGCTTTCCTCGAATGAGTGTGTTGAGTAGACTTTTGTAATAGACGTTTTTTAGAATTTTTTTTGAAAAATGTACTCTTGCTGGTTTTTTCGTTTTTCTTTTGTCTAAGATGTAGAAAATATAACCGGCAGTGGCGGCACCAGGATTTTTAAAGTGGGGTGGGGGGGGGGGGGGGGGGCAAATGGGGGGCAAAAGAAATTGTTGGGGGCAAGGGCGGACAAGCAAAATTTTCCACCCTTTTATTTTTTTCACTCCGAAAATTATTGGGGGCAACTGGGGGGCAAAGCTTCTGACTGGGGGGCAAATGCCCCCCCCCCCCCCCATGCCCCCGGTGCCGTCACTGATAACCGGGGGTTGTCAAATAAATGTATGAGGTCTGGTATGAGGTCTGGTCGGGCAGACAGTCCAGAATAGAATGTTAATTCACTGCGGCGTATTTTTTTACGGGGGGGGGGCACAAGATGGCCATGCCCCACCCCTTATTGGTGGGTGAGTAAGAAAATAGGAAGATGAATGAGGAAGATGAAAAAATATTCCCGGGAAAATGTAAATAGGGGTCAATTTTCGCAGACTCTGGTGGTTTCCTCCCCGGGGATAGGTGGGGGGGGGGGGGGGGGGGGGTTAATTTCCTAAATTGCCTGGATAGGGGGTCCAATATCTCAGAAAATTTCCCGGGATAGGGGGTAAAACAAATTCCAACTTCTCCGGAATAGGGGGCACTTTTGAAAAGGAGTTACGAGCATAGGCCTACCCCTGGTATGGGGAGTTGGGGGCCGGGTACAAACGACCTTTTGATGTGAGTTTTGACTTTTGATAGTGGGTATTGATAGAATGATAGTGGCATTAAAAGGTGTTTCTAACTTTGGAAAGATGATAAACACACCTTGGCTTATGTCAGCACATGTCTGTAACACAATTTCACAATATTTAACAGGTCACGCCAAAAAAATAAAAATAAATTAACAATCCTAGCTACGCCACTTGCCCTTTCTTCCCCGTGTGTTTTAATGCATAATTATTCAATTCTCCGATTTATTTTGCACAAATAATGATTTCCTTGTCAAAAGCATTTTTAGATACCGTTTTTTTATATTTTCTACATCTTAGATAAAAAGAAAAACGAAAAAACCAGCAAGAGTACATTTTTCAAAAAAAATTCTAAAACGTCTGTTACAAAAGTCTACTCAACACACTCATTCGAGGAAAGCCCCCCCGGTTGTCTCGAAGTGGCGCGTTCATTGAACTTCTCGCTGGGAACGCGTCCATTCGAGATAACCGGGGGGGGGGGGGGGGGCTTGTCTCGAAAGGGTGTGCCCGTTCCCGCTCCCATCCCGCTCCCATCCCGCTCCCGCACCCCACCCATTCGAGACAAGCCCGTGAGTACGGCATCGTTTATCCACATGGCTGTTGAGAGAGAAAGCCAGGAACAACAAATCTCGTAGGTGATCAGCTAGGACCACAGATGACAGTCCAGGAGCTGGAGCTAGAGCTGGAGAATCACCGAGGTTACGACAAGACGTTCTTTTAGCGATGGAGTTTTGGTCTCGGAAGAAGAGTTAAGGAGACAGTACACTGTAAACCTGATGGCTGGAGCCATCCACCCTGAGCTTTAAACTCATAGTCATACTTTCAGCGATCAAGACTTGATTTTGTAACTCTTGTGAATGATATTTTCAATCTTTTATGTCACTATCTCTCCACCTTAACTAAGTATTTTCACTATAGCACATTGTCGTTATTGTAAATAGATTGTCACATTTTAACAGAAACTACTCTTATTAGATACAGTGAAGTTATATAAATTTATAACTCGATTGAATTATACATGTTAATGTGAGGCAAGATTTATACAGGAGGTCGGTAAAGAATAGGGATTTGTTCTACTTTTTGTATTGTTCGTAATGCATTCCAAAAGAAGTTTATGTGCCTTCGATCTTTCTTATAAGTTTCCAGCCATATTGTTATGACCTTCATTCTATTACCAAAAGAGGAGAATACATGTGTAGATATAGTACATGTGCATAACTCTTACTTCATTGTCATTGTTATGGTAGGCCTATTTGAGGAAAGTGGTTTACATGGTTACAGGATGAAATAGTTTGGATTGAAATTAAGGACTGGATCTTTCCTCATGTTTCTTCTTGTACAATTATTATGTAAATATTTATTCTACCTGTTCCAAGTATTCGAGCAGATTTGTATACACATCATTTCAAAATGTATATTCTCTTGTAGTTGTTCGCAGGATAGAAGGATTGACATACCTGTATTTTATCGACATGCCTCATTCTTGCCAAAAGCATGACTGAGGTGATTTTTCTTTGCGTTTATGCACCGTTTTGCCTAGCCTTTTGTGTTAATGCATTGTGACGTCGTTTGTGTTAATGTATTGTGACGTCACACTGCATTGCGCATATGTGCGCGTACGCGTATATTTTATGTGATATAAAAATATGATTCATTGAATTTGGGCAGACGATGTTGAGCTGCTGTAGAGGAAAGAAGTGTATTTGATTAAAGTTTCTTGTCAACTTTAGCCACAACATGTAAGTCAAAGTGTACATTATTTATTTACTTATACGAGTACATCTATTAGTTTAGGTGATTGTTTGAGTGAGTGTGGCCGATTCCATGTTAAGCACAATATACTTTTGTGAGAGAATCCACCGAGTGAAGAGATAATTGAGAATTTGGTTGAGCGTGAACTGGGCTCTGACTGACTGCTCATTGGCAGACGCTACCCCGACAGGGACCAGTTACGTTACAATACAATCAATGAAATGATCGTTTAACACCAAATTGCACCTCAAGAACGTGAGGGTAATACTCAAAATTATACAATACAATTTTGAACTGAATGAAACAAAACACTTTTGAGTTGCTAAAGTCGGAAGGTAAGGGATGTTGTTGTTTTGGGTTTTTTTGTTGCTTTTGCTTTACATCCAAAGCATGGCATGGAAAGGGGCAAAGCTTTGTGGAAGGGGCACTTTGGTGTTTTTAGGGGGTGTGACATCCCTTCCAGCAAGTCAGCAATTATGGGCTGTAGGGGGGGGGGGGGGGGGATTGATCCCATATTTAGGGGTCCCATCTTGACGGGATTTTTTTTTTATGGGGGGTGTCATTTTTGTCAATGTCCGGTCATGCTATTTCCCTTTGGTGCAAGGGTTAGATGGGGTGAAATTGTCCGACTTTGAGGTCTTTTAATGAGGCTCTAAGGTCAGGCTGGCAACCTTTGTTTCCTTTTGTTTGCTAATGACTTAGACGGTCTTAGAAACTTAAGGGGCTGATTCTTCTTGGTGAAATAGGATGACCTTTTCAGCACAGGTTATCGCACTATAAAATGAATGATCAGAAAAGGCCAGATTTCAATTGGTACGTACTTGAACAAATTAATGAAGATCAAACAAATTCTTTGCCAATCCGTGAAAACACTTCAGGAGCAAGAATTTGCTTTGCAAAAAACAGACCTATGAAGTATAGTCATGTACAAGGTTATTCAAACTATAACCTTGTACCCCATCATACATGTGCATGTTTCTCAACAGTTTGTCCGACGTACTTCCTACGACAATAGGCGTTGTGTGCATTATCTTGGATTAGTCCAGGATAGATCATGCATGAAGAAGAGGAAAATAAGTATTTCAAGAATTAATTTTCATCTTGAAAACTCCAAATTTGGAGTAGGGGCCTAGAATACTGAAGAATAGTCCATGAATTAAGTAATTCAGAAAATAAATTTGATCCTGCTTAGATTGATGTTGGGTGTAGTAAATGGGTACCTGGTAGGAATTTATTCCTTGAAATGCTTTGAGCGCCTTATAGGGCAGCTCGGCTAAAGCCAGGGTAATATTGGAGCGCCTTGAGCACCATTGGTGGATACGAGCGCTATATAAATACCCAATATTATTATTATTATTATTACTAAGTTAGTGCAGCAGCAATTGCTCGACATAGTCCCACACAGTCATAGACTAGCTGCGTTTAGGCCTATGTCTATGAGTGCCTAGGCCTAGGCCTAGACCTAGTACTACTAGGCCTAGGCCTAGTAGTAATGAGAACGTGTGTGCTAGTAAAAAAAACTTCATTAAGTTATGGTCTTGGCAGTTGGCACATTAAATACTGACCCTAGAGGGATTAAAATCTAAAATCTAATTTAAAAAAAGCTAAGACCTAACAAAGTTAGGCCTATCATTACACTGATCATTAACAGTAACTTGTTAAATATTAGGCCTACACATTACACAGATCTAGGCCTAACGTACCACGTTAGACGTACCTTTTAATTACTCACTTTAACTTCAATGACTTGACAAAGAGGTCAACCAAGGCTTCCTCATCTCTGCCCTTCTGCCCGGACACACGTTGCCGTTGTTGGATTGAGGTTTGTTCGATGATCTGAAGGTCCAGTCTTGCAAGATTCGTGTCTTTCGAGCCAGTCATCTCTCCTGTTGAAAGCAAGGATGAGACGAGATCCCCTGTCTGACGCATAGCCATAGAGCTGGCCGTGATGTCCCTCTCTGCATCATCGATAGTGATATCGATATCTTTCAAGCCTGGGAGCGATGAGAGCAGACCTTCGTAGCTTTGTGCCGTCACCCCCTTTGCTATAAGCTTTGTGACGACTGGAAGCTTAGGTGAAGATGATGGGAAACTCAGGGAGGAGTCTGAAATGGTGAGAGTATGTAGCATCGAAAATGATCCCAGGCAGGTCCATAACCCATTCGTCACGTCGATAGTAACAGAAGACTCCTCCAATTTAACTTCTCTAACCTGTTGTAGTAATGGTTGTGAAAGATGGATTGAGAGAGGGGGACGTGAAGTGAAATCATTAAGTTTGATTTTATATGACCGCTTACTAGTATTTCAATGTTTTGTAACATATATACGACAAATATCCCAAATTCGGTAAAGTAAAAAAAATAAAAGGGCAAATGCTAAATCACTGAGTTTTAACCCTTGTAATTCATTAAGGAAACAATACCTTTTAAAAAATCAAGCCTTTGACTTGAAAGTGAAAACAAAATTAACTAAAGAATATTCTTTTAAATCGACGGCTTACCGCTGGTGCCGGGTTTTTTTTGTATACGTATACAACCTTTTTATTGTTCTTTGTCACTATATGGATGGATTATACGTTAAAGGGAAAATATCGTCTGTTTGGAGCCAGAAGGGCGTTAACTCGATTTTTGGGGTTATGGAGTTATTGGTATCATCTTGTAGATCTCGTTCTGCTCTTTCTAATGATATATATTATGTAGCAGGATCATATATATATCTAACTATATATTCCAAAAACAAAAGGGCGTTAACAGTTATATATATTATGATTTCGAGCCAGAAGGGCGTAAAGTAGGGTTATTACGGGCCAAAAGGGCGCTAACCCTCGAAATTGCGTTAACGCCCTTCTGGTTCGATGCGTTTTCCTCCATCCCGTACGGCACGGAGGGCGTTAACCAAGCAAGAATCGGCCAGAACTGGTAGAATCCCTCATTATGGTAAGTTTCAAATACAAATTTTATCAATTATAATGTTTTTCATAATTTCTGTGTGTATAAAGGGAGGTATATCGCATGAATATAAATTCCTCCTTCATTTGTAACGGCGTAATGTGCAAAAGTTCTCTAACACTGCCCCATGTATTCATATTTGTGTTAGTGTATACAAATACGTGCAAACTCTAACACCAGGTAGGCCTACAACTGTACAACAAAAGTCTTCCTCTCCCATTAGTTTGGTCGGTCGCATCGCTTAATTTCGGCAGGTAAGATGGAAATTTGTACTTACATTTCAAGAGAATAACCGCAACTGTCCAGCAGGCTCTTTGATTTCATGTTTTGATGATTATTTCGATGAAACAAATGAAATTTCCTCACCGAGCCGATGTTCCCCCGTACTGTACCGTACTAGATTCAAATGACTCGATTGGCTTGTCTTGGCGACCGACCAGACTAATGTCATGGGCGAAGAAGATTTTGGTAAGTTGTATACCTGGATCTACTAAAGTCTTTGATCTAATGTCAGATCTATGGTCTATTCTTATTCTACAAATAGGACAATGAAACAGCAGATTCTATAAGTTCCAAGGAATTAAACCTTGTAACTACTTGCTTGTTGGTATGTGCATAAAAAGGGTATGACTATGAGTAATAACTCTGTCCCTTGATCAGTTTAGATGCTGACTGGAAGATCTAAAGTATTTGTTATCAATAATAAAAAGGAGTCTTGCCCATGACTAAGAAAATGTGTGGTTTAACAGTATTCAACATTATCAAAGGTGAGGAGTGGGGCTATTAGTATTACCGGTAATAATTAATAGTATTTACTGAGTTGAAAATAATCACAATGTTTCAATGTTTTAAAAAGGTCTGGGCTTTTTTATTGTTTCAAACACTACACTTTTAAATGTAAAGTTGTTACATAAATTAAGAATAAGTCAACATAAATTAGATAAAATTCCAGTATTATGACTGGCATATCATTCCCATGTTATATGTTATTTTATTTTGTGTAGTGCAAGATGCTGGATCCAGACACAGATGTGGTGGAGTTGGCAGGGAGTGCTCGATACAGTGTTATTATTGGCTTGCCACCGTAATAGGGCAATTGCACTGTAACGGAAGGACATTCAGAGACACATACCATCTTCAAACCATAACTTCAATTTTTTTGTTTATAATGGTAGAACATTTCAAACATCAGAGATGTAAGATTAGATCAACTGCCTTGATTTTCAATACAAAAATGTTATTGCCAAGCAGTAATGAAATTTACATATTAACCCATTGTCTACAGGAACCGGATGGCCTTGTATAAAGCCTATGGGAATTAGAAAATTCAGTAGTCAATGGATTAATGAGGTCGGTAAAGGAAGAAAATCAAGATATTATTAATGGCCTTCCGTTACCAACCTCAGTAGTATGCAAATTTCATGACTGCTTGGCAATAGTTGATCTAATCATACATCTCTGATATTTGAAATGTTCTACCATTATAAAAGAAATTGTAGTTTTGGTTTGAAGTTGGTAAAATGTGTCTCTGAATGTCATTCCGTGACCTTGGAATTGCCCAGTAGACTTCATTAGATGATTCTGAGGACGTAACACTACTGCAGGAGCTTTGAGGTAAATTTCAGTAGTGTAGTCTTTATCAAACTACATCTGTAAGCTAGGATCAGATAATACTATATACATGTAATTTTCAGTAATATATATATATACACTGTTGGAAATATTTGTATTGAATGATTGCTTATCACTCAGGATGACCATGGCCGGGTTTGGAATGTTTCAGCTAGAATGCACTGAAAAATTGGAGGCTTAGTCAATGTTTAAAAAAAAAAATCAGTTGCATTTTATAGATGAAGTACATTGTAGAATATTGCATTGTATGCTATTATCATTCTCTTGAAATCATTATTGTCAATACTATGTTGCCTGTAAAGGTTTTAGTCAAAGAAAATTGATGCCAAACATTAGCTGGTTGAAGTTTGAGTGAATGGTGGCAGACAGAACTCTTGAACGCATAGCTGTTCTTCAGAACAAACTACCCGAGCAACAAAGTCTCTGCTTCAATTAGTGTAAGAGGATCTGTGACATAATGCAACAAAAATATGATTTTACTCTGCTCTAGCCATTTCCTTGTAGACTGCTGCTTCAGTCATTTTATAGAGCTAATGCAAGTTCATTTTATACACTTTTTATGGGGTCTTTGAATTAGGACTAACTGTTGAAAACATTTTTTAGTGTAATAGATACAAAATTATGCAATTTTATTACAAAAGAACATATTTGATGTGTTTTTTATTAGTCTCATTATTGAATGAATATGAATTATGATTACCTATCACTAGTACCACTAGTAGATACATTATGGTGAAAGTAAAAATATGGAAAGTCCTTTATGCAATTTCAATTGACAAGCACTTGCATGCTACTAGGCACTTAAAGAATCTTTCTTATTTAATTTTGTTTGGGGTACATCTTTTTCATCAAACACACTTGTACAAGAGAACATTTTTATTTTACAAATTTACAAATAACAAATTTATATACCAAATATGAATATGTGATAATGCCATATATGTGTGTATTTCCAGGCACTGGTTTCTCACATGGGACTTGATCAAACCCCTTTGGCTATGATGAACCGATTGAACTGTCTATTACTCCAGCAACAGAGATGTAATATAATCACAAGATATAGAGGTATGTTCATAATATTACATCCATGTAGTGGTTGTAATAAAGTTAAAATAATTTCCATCATTGTAAATGAGTGAGATCATTCTTGATGAGAGGTGGATATCACTCCGTTTTTCTCATGTTTGCCATAGATGTAGTTTAAAAGATAAAGGTAGTATATAGCATTTGTAATCATGCTAATAAAAGACACAGAATCAGTCCATTCTGTTGGGGTTTTTATCAATTTGTATATTTGCTGAAAGAACATCCATAACACAAGACACTGAAGAGGCTGACAAAAAGTGAAAGCCATCTGTTTGAATGATTCCAGGATTTGTTTCTGGATATTTTAAGTTACGTGTAGAATCATGAATGATGAATAAATTTTCTTTTTTTTGTGTGTAAAATAATATATGAAAAAAAAAATAGATTGTGTTGATTTCCTTTCAAATTAATAACTAATGGCTGAAATATAAACAATGCATGCCTCTTAATTGTAACTTGTTAATAGGCCCCGACTGTTTGATGAAATCAGAGAAGCAAGCTTAGCATCTGGGATTAGGACGTAATACTCAAGAGGCTGTCAGAATCACCAGTATCTTTTACATCAGTGAAGGTATGAAAGGTATGGCAGGATTTAATTTTATTTGAAGCAGTTACAGCATTCGGGAATGAAGAATGATAACCATAGAATTAAAGCAAAGATCATGTTCTAACATTGCATGGACTTCATTTCACTGGATATCTGAAATGATTCATGTTAATCTTTTCACAAATATTCCTTTTATGGACTGGCTTAATCTGTATTTTCTTTTCATTTCAGTTATGTTTTTATTTTCAGACTGATTCTAAATGGTTTTCCAGCTAGAGCTAATTATTCAAAATTTTGGTTTATTTTTTTTTATTTTAATTTTTGTTTGCTTTGTCTTACTGTTTTAGTGCAATGGGTTGTTCTACAGTGTATATTCCTCTTGTTTAAATGTATCAAAAAGAGCTGAATAAATGAAATAGTTATATGTTGGCATTAATATTTTGTATAAACAAGTTCTTATTTTCTTTCCCTCCCCTATGCCCCCTCCCCTCTCTCTCTCTCTCTCACACACACTCACTCACTCTTTAGCTCTCCTTGTTTCTCTCCCTCTCTCCTTTTTATTAGATCAATGACCAGAAACAAGAAGATGCATGCAGAAAACAAAGTGAAATCGCAATCTTTGGAAAAAACATGAGAGACTGGAGAAAGAAATGCAAATGGCAAGAAAGAAGACCAATTAAAGATAGATTAATAATATTCCTAGATTTTTTTGTACGTGAATGATGCCTACATATGCAGCTTCTTCCCCCAAGCTACGGGGAGGGGGTTCAATTCATTATTTATTGGTAAAGAAAAAGATGCATATGGTGTTTACTCAAAACTTCTTGATATTAAATACATCAATGTACTCCAGCATCCAACATGACTAAAAAATGACAGTTTTCTTTTTAAGTTGAAGTTTATTGTACTTCAAAGCCTGAATTGATATTGAGAGATTTACCATTTATTTATATTAAAATTATGATAGACTATCCTACTCCATGTAATAGCATTGATATTTAATGAAAGATAGTGGTATTTTAAAGATATTGTGATGTCATTTGCTATTCTACCCTACTTCGACAAAAGGCAGTGGCAAACCTTCAAATCTGAGTTATTGATGGTTTAACTCTTTCAGTGCCGATGTCATGTATATGTGACAGATAGACTTGTCATTTTCATTCACCAATTGCTTGACCACAGGAAAGGTATATGGTGGTCAATGTATATCAAAATTTTGAGCATAATCAAGCACTCTAAATATATGATTATAATTATATGCTACCATAGAATTTTTTCAGAAAAAAGTGCAGATTTTTAAAAAGATATTACCTTATTTCAACATTAAACAATGGTAAACAAATGAGAAACCCAAAAATAATGGACAAAAAAGAAACTCAAATGTAATTTTAATAATTGTTATGCATAAAGTTGGATAATGTAATAATGTTTGGTATCATAAGAAATGGTCATAAATTTCCTATAAGTATTGTACACATTATTTTTTGAAATGATAGATGGTTAATGAGGTGCAGATATTTGAAAAGTAACATTCATCACATTTTGGTAAAATTTTAAGAGAGATAAAAACCTCTTGGCACAGTATGAGTTCAGATTGTACAGGTTATACTTCCAGGCCAAGCTTTAAGCAGAGAGCATCATCTTATCGAGAGATAGTTAGGTCAGTACATCATATTATTGCATAGACGCGCATATAAATGACAGACATTTTTGTTAAGGTGAAGATATTCTGAATTCACAAATTGAATTATCGGAAAATTATTGTACTATTCTATGTCAAGTTCATTTGTTCTGCAAATATTGTAGACTGAGATTGTTAACACTTATGAATGAATTCAAGTAAAAGACAACTGCCATCATGAATTGTCATTGCTCAGTTTGTAAATTGTATGTGCATGTATATTTAAGATGCTTTCATATATTTTCAGCAGGTACTGCACTTGATATAAATATTCATGTAAAAAAAATGATTGTATATCTAATTTTATTTCGTGGCAGTCTTTTAAAGCATCAATTTGAAGAGTGTTTATTAAACATATACAGCGTCATGTGAACGTTATAATACCAGATTAATTACTTCTTTCATGATATCTAAAACATTGAATTTGGGTTGTTTGAAATTTTATTAAATACTTATTTTTAGGTTTATGTGATGGAGAAGGATGTGTCTGTGTATGTTTGTACAGCACTAGACTAACTATTGCTGGTTATTAAATGTGATTACTTTGTCATTTGCACAAAACATGGGAAATGGACAGAAGGAGAGACAGACAGATAACCTCAAATATGGAGATGGGGTAGGGGTGGAGAGGGAGTGAGAGAGAGAGAGAGCCTGAGGATGAAGATAGAGGGGGAAGAGAGAGAGAGGGTTTTTTTATTTATTTTTTTTTTTGGGGGGGGGGGGGAATAGTGAATGAATATTAAGAAATGGATTAAGCAGAATGATACATATGGAAGAAGAAAAAGAAAAGAATTATGGATGCGGGGAATATTGATATGTTTATCAGAAATGGTGTAATATCTTATCCCAAGGAAGTTTGCTAAAGTTAAATATTCAAAGAAGTGAAAAAAGGAAGAAAGAAAGATGAATGGACCAGGTGGGTTGAACTGTTTGCAAGGATTTTTTTTCGCCAAGTGTGAGCTTTCAAAAATAACAATCGTACTTAGTGTAATGAGGGTAGACCAGTAGAAATAGGTGTGAACAGACTGCCGTCCGCAAGAAAAGAATTTCCAGAACGAAAGAGGAAAATTGTCCTCGAATTTTTATCTATCCCTTTTCCTATTATCAAAACCTACATCGGGAAAGTAGAAAAGGGGGAATGGATCGTAAGCATTATGCTTCATCGCATGCTTCCACCTTTCAAAAACTGTTTGAATGTCGAGCATCGTAATCGTGCAATCACAGCTCCATGGAAAAGAAATATAACTTCTAAACGCTTGAATATTGTTTTATTTCTTTATAAGGAATTGATTTCTGTGCATTATGACTGTTAAATCTAGAATATAACTGAACAGACACAGAAAATTGCCATGACAACGCAGTAGAAGGCTGAATACGGCGCATTTTCAATGTATAGCGTGTATAAATAACGTATTAACGCCCTTGCGCGCGCGCAAAATCACCACAATGTTTCTGAGCCAGAAGGGCGTTAACGCGTTAGCGGCGTTGTGGCCGCAAAATATTCACCATTTCTCTCCGAACCAGAAGGGCGCTAACACTATTTTGGCCCTAAAACGAATTATTCAAATCATTTCAGCAAGATATTTCAGTTGCCAAGTCATTTTAGTAGTTTATTTCAGTTAACCTAAAAAAAAATTCATTTAAATCGCTATTTTAGCTTTTATACACGTCCAAATCTTTAAACGCGATTATCTCGGAATCGCCAAAATGAGTTAACGCCCTTCTGGCTCCAAACAGACGATATACCCTGGTTTCCTGTTAATTTGAATAAAATAAGAAAAATGAGGGAAACAGATTATTAAGTGTTTGAGAAAAAACCGACTATAAAGTTATCAATTTTCGAAGTTGTAATCAATCAAGCACAGATTGGCGGGCTCCTGCCGCTCCTCTCCCATTTATGACCCGACGCCTCAAAACCTACAATAAGTCGCCAAAATTATTTTTCTTGTTTTATACATTTTCTGGAAGTAGAGATTCTCAGCTTTTCAATGGTATATCACTTGCCTAGTTTACTCAACGATAACACCTTTAAAAATCACATTAAGAATCAGTATGTAATTAGCAATCAATAACTCCTATTCAGAGTAAATGGCTATTAAAGTTCGGAACAAAAGAGTGCTAAACCTTCGCTCTCTGTGCGCGCCCAAGTAAAACTGGTTATTCAAATGGCCATAGCAAATGGTATGAAGGGTTTATCAGATCAGGCTGAATTTTGGCACGCTGCTCCAGGAGGCCCTATTCATTACACATTACCTTTAGAGGTAAAGTAGTAATTTGGCATTGAATGAAAGTATTACAAAAGCTCTCCAAACATTCATTAGCTCGACAGGTGAGAAAAAGGAGTCATTTTAAAATGCCCCCAAAACATATTTCTAAGTCGAATTACGACTCACAAACTTGAGACATGATAGAATGATAATGAAACTATCCATTTCTATCAAAAACAGAAAATCGACTGATTCAAGCAAATTTACTATTTTGGGCTGTTTGCTACGTTGTTGTCCGTGCGACTTATTGTAGGTTTTGAGGCGGCGGGTCACATTTGATCTGGATAGAAAATGTCGTAAATTTTCATTTCCTTAGCTCATGATGGGGAAATACAATTTTATTTCATTAAGATTTTGTTTAAATAAACATTATGTGCAATGACTATATCTAGGTTTCATGTACAATTAAATATTTTCTTCAGTATAGGGCAAGTGGGAGAGGACCTCGCAAGATGCGTCACGGAGTTCAGTAATCTTTTATTGATTCCATATGATATCAAAAACAATACATAACAATCAACATATATTATACATATAAATTAACATAAATCAGCAATACGTTATATGAAGTATATGTTATGCCTATATATGACGACATAACGTGTAGACGCACTCGAAGCTGTATACATGACATGTCGCCACACGTCTAGCGACCCCCTGCAGTTTCCTCTGTTGTTACGGGGGGCGGACCAAAAAAATTATCTTTTTTATTTTTTATGGATAACGGAGAAGAAAATTTATGAATACCCAGTGTAATTATATTCTTTGTTTACTAAGCTTTACGTCAATATATGGTTGTTTTGGGTCAGGCTGAGGTCTTTAAAAGATCTGTGTACTAGCTTCTCTAAGCTTCGTTGAAATTGCCTAAATCGCACGTTTATCAGCTAGTCTGTCACGCCCCTCGAAAAAGTAGGGCCCAGTCACGTGCCTTGTCAGGTGACCTGTGACGTACCATCGGGAACATCTAGCTAGCGGACGACGCTTGTCTGTGTATATCCAGTGCAGGGAATTTCGGATAGGAGTGCATATATATCTCAAGAAAATGCCGAGGAGATGTGTTGTTGCTGGGTGCAGCAAAGGCACCAGCGATGGTGTCAGTCTGCACACCTTTCCTAAAGATGATGCAACTCGAAAAATTTGGATTTCAAGGATCAAGCTGACGCGAGCTCAGTGGGATGGCCCTTCCGCTCACACTCACAGTACTGTTTGCAGTGACCAATTCAGGGAGGAGGACTTCGATAGTCAGGCCCTCAGGCTCAAAAAGTCAGGGGCTGTATGACCAGCTAAGATTTGCGCCAAAGAATAAAATGCTGCGGCCGACAGCTATATCCCTGTCATCAGACTGGGAACTGAGGCAGTGAGGGCTGTGGAACTGGAAGCCAAACACAGGGAGCTATTAAAAAAACAAGAGTTGGTCTGCAGTTCTGAAGCTGGAGTCACTGGAGAAAAAGAGGGTAGGTCTACCCCCGGTGGAGCCACTCCCCAGCAGAGGGGGACGCGTATGACCGTTACCAAAAATGTAAATAACCCCCTTTTGCAGTCAATTTCAAGGACATTCTGTGAAATTTAACCCCCTTTTTTACGTCAAAACAAGGACAAAATGGTACTTTGAAATACCCCTATTTTTAAGATTGTAAGGACACTTTCAGAAACTTTCCCCTATTTTACCATATTTCAAGGACAAGACATTTATACCCTTCTTTCATTAACATAATAGGTGTCCAAGACCGACCCGATTCCTCAAATTACAAGTTCACACACAATTAATATAAGGAAAACGCATTTTTTAATGTGTTATTCATTTAAAAATATTTCGGCAATAGTTCATATAAACTCCTGGGGAAAAACTACTGAACTCTATGGACCATATGGTTATTTGAAATAACCGCTATGTCTGACCACTCACAAATAGGCGAGGTTATTTAAAATAACCTCATACCGAATTATACATGTACATGCTTATCTGAAGATAACCTTGTACTCCAGACTAGCTTTTATGGGTGAATAGGCTTCAACAGCTTTTGTGTGTATCAGCGTGCCTATTTCCAGTCTAGATCATTCATACACGAGATGGCCTATGGGTGGGCCCTTGCCTATGTGGGACTACATCCAACATTCACTGTTGTAGCGGTCACAAACAGACAACAAAATTGCTCTAAGCAAGATTTGATTATCTTTAATTTGCTGGATTACCTGATTCATGGAATCTTCAACTAGTCTTACTGTGCCACAAATTTGGGGATTCAGAATTGAAAATAAAATTTTAAATAATTATTTTCCTCTCATGACTCATGATGTATGATACATGTAGTTGATACTATGAATTGTCTAGACTGGAAAAAGGCCTGCTGATAGTACACACAAAAACTACTGAAGCCTATTCACCTATTAAAAGCTAGTCTGGAGAGTGGAGTACTACAAGGTTATTTTCAGATAAGCTTGTACATGTATAAGTCGGTATGAGGTTATTTAACCTCGCCTATTTGTGAGTGGTCAGACATAGTGGTTTTTTCAAATAACCATATGGTCCATAGAGTTCAGTGGTTTTTCCCCAGGAGTTTATATGAACTATTGCCGAAATATTTTTAAATGAATAACAATTAACACATTAAAAAATGCATTTTATAATGAATTGTATAAGCACTACATGATGTACAATGTTGTTGTTGTTGTCTTTCGCTGTGGGCCTATTTCATGCCCTAGTAGTCTCCTTGGTAAACACTTGGTGTTGATTGCTCAAAGTTAAAGTTAAAGAACTGCTACTAGGTAAACAGTGTACAAGCTTATCTGAAGATAACCTTGTACTCCAGACTAGCTTTTACAGGTGAATAGGCTTCAATAGCTTTTGTGTGTATCAGCAGGCCCTTTTCCAGGCTAGATCATTCATAGTATCAACTACATGTATCATACATCATGAGTCATGAGAGGAAAATAATTATTTAAAATTTTATTTTCAATTCTGAATTTGATATCAAAAACAATACATAACAATCAACATATATATATATATATATATATATATATATATATATATATACATATAAATTAACATAAATCAGCAATACGTTATATGAAGTATATGTTATGCCTATATATGACGACATAACGTGTAGACGCACTCGAAGCTGTATACATGACATGTCGCCACACGTCTAGCGACCCCCTGCAGTTTCCTCTGTTGTTACGGGGGGCGGACCAAAAAAATTATACTAGCTTCTCTAAGCTTCGTTGAAATTGCCTAAATCGCACGTTTATCAGCTAGTCTGTCACGCCCCTCGAAAAAGTAGGGCCCAGTCACGTGCCTTGTCAGGTGACCTGTGACGTACCATCGGGAACATCTAGCTAGCGGACGACGCTTGTCTGTGTATATCCAGTGCAGGGAATTTCGGATAGGAGTGCATATATATCTCAAGAAAATGCCGAGGAGATGTGTTGTTGCTGGGTGCAGCAAAGGCACCAGCGATGGTGTCAGTCTGCACACCTTTCCTAAAGATGATGCAACTCGAAAAATTTGGATTTCAAGGATCAAGCTGACGCGAGCTCAGTGGGATGGCCCTTCCGCTCACACTCACAGTACTGTTTGCAGTGACCAATTCAGGGAGGAGGACTTCGATAGTCAGGCCCTCAGGCTCAAAAAGTCAGGGGCTGTATGACCAGCTAAGATTTGCGCCAAAGAATAAAATGCTGCGGCCGACAGCTATATCCCTGTCATCAGACTGGGAACTGAGGCAGTGAGGGCTGTGGAACTGGAAGCCAAACACAGGGAGCTATTAAAAAAACAAGAGTTGGTCTGCAGTTCTGAAGCTGGAGTCACTGGAGAAAAAGAGGGTAGGTCTACCCCCGGTGGAGCCACTCCCCAGCAGAGGGGGACGCGTATGACCGTTACCAAAAATGTAAATAACCCCCTTTTGCAGTCAATTTCAAGGACATTCTGTGAAATTTAACCCCCTTTTTTACGTCAAAACAAGGACAAAATGGTACTTTGAAATACCCTATTTTTAAGATTGTAAGGACACTTTCGGAAACTTTCCCCTATTTTACCATATTTCAAGGACAAGACATTTATACCCTTCTTTCATTAACATAATAAACGATTCCTCAAATTACAAGTTCACACACAATTAATATAAGGAAAACGCATTTTTTAATGTGTTATTCATTTAAAAATATTTCGGCAATAGTTCATATAAACTCCTGGGGAAAAACTACTGAACTCTATGGACCATATGGTTATTTGAAATAACCGCTATGTCTGACCACTCACAAATAGGCGAGGTTATTTAAAATAACCTCATACCGAATTATACATGTACATGCTTATCTGAAGATAACCTTGTACTCCAGACTAGCTTTTATGGGTGAATAGGCTTCAACAGCTTTTGTGTGTATCAGCGTGCCTATTTCCAGTCTAGATCATTCATACACGAGATGGCCTATGGGTGGGCCCTTGCCTATGTGGGACTACATCCAACATTCACTGTTGTAGCGGTCACAAACAGACAACAAAATTGCTCTAAGCAAGATTTGATTATCTTTAATTTGCTGGATTACCTGATTCATGGAATCTTCAACTAGTCTTACTGTGCCACAAATTTGGGGATTCAGAATTGAAAATAAAATTTTAAATAATTATTTTCCTCTCATGACTCATGATGTATGATACATGTAGTTGATACTATGAATTGTCTAGACTGGAAAAAGGCCTGCTGAT
Source organism: Heliocidaris erythrogramma (assembly GCA_025617745.1). NCBI lineage: Eukaryota > Metazoa > Echinodermata > Echinoidea > Camarodonta > Echinometridae > Heliocidaris > Heliocidaris erythrogramma. The sequence goes on along the minus strand of CM046863.1, from coordinate 58,095,998 downwards.
AGTACACACAAAAACTACTGAAGCCTATTCACCTATTAAAAGCTAGTCTGGAGAGTGGAGTACTACAAGGTTATTTTCAGATAAGCTTGTACATGTATAAGTCGGTATGAGGTTATTTAACCTCGCCTATTTGTGAGTGGTCAGACATAGTGGTTTTTTCAAATAACCATATGGTCCATAGAGTTCAGTGGTTTTTCCCCAGGAGTTTATATGAACTATTGCCGAAATATTTTTAAATGAATAACAATTAACACATTAAAAAATGCATTTTATAATGAATTGTATAAGCACTACATGATGTACAATGTTGTTGTTGTTGTCTTTCGCTGTGGGCCTATTTCATGCCCTAGTAGTCTCCTTGGTAAACACTTGGTGTTGATTGCTCAAAGTTAAAGTTAAAGAACTGCTACTAGGTAAACAGTGTACAAGCTTATCTGAAGATAACCTTGTACTCCAGACTAGCTTTTACAGGTGAATAGGCTTCAATAGCTTTTGTGTGTATCAGCAGGCCCTTTTCCAGGCTAGATCATTCATACAGGGATTACAGGAGAGGAAAATAATTATTTAAAATTTCACTTTCTGTTTCAAGTCTGAATCCCTAAATTTGTTGCAAAGACTAAAAAACTTATAAGTAAAAAAAAAGTAAGAGTCGAAGAGTCCCTGAATCAGGTAATATGGTAAATTTAAGAAAATTAAAATTTAAATCTTATTTAGAACAATTTTGTTGTCTGCTTTTGACTGCTGCAACAGTGAGTGAATGTTAGGCAATAGCCTATGAGTGTATTAACAGCAATGGGAATGGCTATGGCTATGTGTGCCTCATACCCATACACCCAAAAACTAACATGAAAGCGTATGAATGGGACTGTACTGTTACTGTTAGTGTTAGTGTAAGTTGAACTATTCATAGTCATACCTGTGAAGTGTGATCACTGTGAACCATAAGTCCTTTCACACGACTTTCACGAACATCACGATTCGTGCATCTTCCCACTTCATCTTTGAAGGGCATATCATGATTATATGAGTAAAATAGTCCTTCAAACTTGGTCAAAATACAGCGGCGACGTTCCGGAATTGCTTTGAGGGAAACAAGATGGCGCTGGCGAGCAGCCAGTGGCGTCATGTTGCCTATGCTATGGCTAATCAGCGTGCAGCGCTAGCGAGCGGTCGAGCCCAACAGTGTTATTACCTTCACGTCCGCCATCTTGCTGACTGACGGCAGTATACGGGGATTTTTTTTTCTCAACGATGAACGCGCCCTCCGATCCCCGGCAGGCCCGCAGCTAGCGACTCGGCTCCGGGATTTTTCTTCATGCCTTGGGTTTTCTTCCCTTTCCTGACCCCTATTTTATCAATTTCGAGGACACCTGCGCACCCCTATTTTCTATATTTCGAGGAATATTCTGTCCGCGGACGTTCCTTGAAATTTACCCCTATATCCGCGATTTTGGTAACGGTCATGCGGTCCCCAAGTCACAGTGAGTGGCTCCACCGGGGGTCTACCGTGCCGTACACTCTTAGAAATATTGGGCAAAATTTTACCCAAATTTTACCCAACATGAGGGTCCTTATGAATCCGACCAACTTTTGGGTAAACTTTACCAATATCATTCTTATTTTTGACCAATGTTGGGTAAATGCATGTAAAAGTTGAGCAAGATTTAACCAACCTATGCCCAATCTTCATTTACCCAGTGGCATTTACCCAACATTTCTAAGAGTGTACCGTATGTAGAGTAAATAATTACTCAATCATTGGCCTAACTGTTACTCAGTTCTAACGTTAGCTATTCCTGCCAGTGCCACTGTTTTAAATCTAGCTAGGCCTACTTGTCTTAGTTCCTACCGCTAACAAGTGCCAGAAGTACCAGAGCGGAGGCAGAGAAACTCTATCCAACTAGACCCTGCTACATGTAAAAAAAAAAAAAAAACATTCAAAATGAAACTAAATAAACAAAAAGCCCAGTAAGAGCAACCTGTTTGCAAGGCGGTCACAGTCCGGTTCCTGTATTTAACAAAGTTGGCGGAGTACAGCTATCCAAGACTTAATCCAAGACAAGACAAGACAAAACAAAAACAAAAAAAACAAAACAAACAACAACAAAACTACAATGTACATAGCCCCGACTGTAATTGCAGCTATATCGAGGAACGGAAATCTAGATCTACATAAATGATATCTGTAACTAAATATTTGCTTAAATTGAGTAACTCCTGAAAAAGTGAGGGCGTACTTGCACAAAGCCCCCCCCCCCCATTAAGTTACAAAGTTTGTGTCTGTGTGTGTGTGTGTGTGGGGGGGGGGGGGGGGGGGGCTTGATACCCATCCAGAAATTATTCATGCTGTATGTACATGTATAATATCTGTATGTTTCTGTTAGAGATGATTACAGCTGTGATCATAATTATATATTTTTAAATTTAGCTATTGGAAGGAATGCTCTATCAGGAAAAGGAGGAACAGCTTGAGCCTGACCTTAACCCAGAATCCCCTCAGCTGACTGATGTGCCACACCCACAGTGTAGTTGGTTGGATGATTCAGAAGAACCTACAGCATCACATGTAAGCGTCATTTCATGTCTTTTATCTTGACCTTGAAACTTTATAGAAGTTACATGTAAAACACCCCTGTAATTTTAACACATTAGAATGTAAACATATTGCTCTGTCTGGTAGAATGATGCTTTGATTGCATTTTGGAGGACTCACTTGGACCTATCTCACTGCCATTATGAGAGATGTGATTTTAATTCCAAGAAACATTTAGGGTCGAAAACATGCAACTTTGAAACTGGTACGTCATGTATTGTGTAACATAGCAAAAACGTAGACGAAAACTCATAATGTGGATTAAAATAAGCCATTTAAGATGGATTTTATTTTCATATTCTATCGAATGCAACTAGATCTTATTGGTTGCTAATTTGACCCACCCCAAGCAACCTGTTGAAATATATTTGGTTGTGGACTTTCAGGTCAGTGCATGTGTTGTGCTTTTTGGAATGGGTTAAGAATGTGCCATTTTATGGTATATTCTTAATGAAAAATTACATGCTGAGGAGTTAGGGTTAGAACTTCGCATCAGTGATAGTTCCTATTGCATTACACTTAATATGGTAAATTATGATTTTTTTTCTCTCTACAGGAAAACTTTCCAACAGTAATGGAAACGATAAAAGAAACTGGTGGTATTTGTGCTTCTACTCAGACAGCAGTGGAAACTAAAGTGAAACGTAAGTGTAACCTATGTGCAACTGTACAGATTTTTTTAATACCATTGATAAACAATAAGATGACATACATGTAGAATTGTAAATTCTTTGTGTGAAAATTTTGCGAAATATTTATTTTTCAATTTCCACATTGATTCGAGGCAATGGCTATTTTGTGGCAGGCAACAAACTGTTAGCCTGTGGCTTCAAATAACAAGTATGCAGGTGCCAAAATATGGTAAACAGCTTTAAAATACTGAAATTGTAACAAAAGTATAGACCAACTCTTCCCTGTCGTTTACAACCAGATTTATTTTCCTTACATGAGCATACCTTATTGTGCATGATTTTAAGATGTGACTTGAAGTTTATGTCTAAAACTCTCAGCCAGTGGGAATTAAAATGTGATGAGCAACTGTCATATCTAATGCAGGTACCCAGGGCTCGGTGTCAACATGTGAGAAAGGGATGCAGTGTGAGCTGGTCATCTCAATAAACAGTGGAACGCAGTGCAACATCGAAAAGGAAGAGGAGTCTGAAAGAAAGCTCCAAGCTACAAGTACTTCAGGAGAGCTGCTTTATCAGATTAGTAAGCCTAAATACAAGCCAGGCACCTCCAGTGCAAAGTCTCGTACGTTAGCGCGTAGATATTGTAAGTATTATTGATTTGCAAACAAAACCAATGAAGAGAAAAATATATTTTTTGACATTTTTTTTTCAATTAAACATCTGATTATTTGTTTATAACTGCAAGTGTATGATTTTCTTGACCAATGATTACACTTAAAAAGATCAATTTTCACCCTAAGTAGGCCGGGCTCTTTTTTTAGATCATACGGCATGGCCGGGGGAGGGGACGTCCCAGGAACCCCCCCCCCCCCCCCGGCCTAGTTAGGGTTAAAAGGTCTAGATATAACAATATAACAATGGGGGGGGGGAGGTGTCGGGGAATGCTAATAAAGAGGGAGTTCATGTAGGTTTATGCCTGTACCACTGTCAGGAGTAGACAGCAGGCAGTCAGTAGTCCATACCAAAGCTCATTCCATGACCAGTGGCTATGTCAGCATTCTAAATCAAGTATTTGTACTGAAGAGGGCAAAGTCTAATTTTGATACAAATTGGCAAATTATTGTTGATGTCATTATTAAGGTGGTGGTGTCTGTTCCTGACACTTCAGTTAGTTTGTTGTTATAAATTAGTGCAAGCATCTTACTTCCATCTGTTTTGTATGTGTTTTTCTTTCTTTCTATTCAATTTTTCTACAGCATATGTTGATGATCTCCTTTCTGCTGTTTTGGAGTACGATGATAGAACTCCTGCACCCCGCCAGCCTTCTCCACCTCTACCTCCCTTCTCCATCTCCACTTGTGAGTGCTTTTGAGTATAGGGAGGAGGTTATTGAGCATCACAGGAGCCGATTTGCATCTGGCAAGTGATCTGATGTGTTCCGGCATCCTTGCAATTGAAATTTGAAGTTCATATTCAATACAACATTTACTGTAAACTCCGCCCAAGTTGACCTTCCATAAGTCGATTAATCTCCTAAGGCGAAGCAATTATTTAGACAAGATTATGCAAAACATGTGTTATTTCCCTCCTCTGAGTCAAATATCGCTTAACAAACAAATTTCTGTGGTCCCAACTCCGGAGAGATTCTGCTTAGGCAGTTTCCTTTACTTTGCAGATTATTTCGGTGCATTATGATGCTTTAGATCCTACACTTATCCCAAGTTTTAGTTCTGTGTTTTCAGTAGTATATTTCTCTGCAGTAAAGACTGTTTTTCTGTCAATAAAGGAAAAATGTCACAATGCTTTGGATTGTATATTACTTGTAGAATGTCTCATGAATTTACATGTAATAAACAGTATGTATGTGGAAAAGAACAATCGGTCCTTGTCTAGAAACAAGGGTTTTAATGAAAATGTCATTTTGTACCATTTTTTTTTTTTACATATTCCGAAGCTTTGATTATTCCTCTACCACGTTCTGAAATTTAAAGCCAAAATACCATGTCTAAGTACCTCAAAATAATGTTTTAAATCACCTCTTCCAAATCGCATCGACGGGAGTTTCATCTTCGCAAAAACGACAGATCCTCAGCAGAGAGCTTTGCGCACGTCTCTTTTGTTACTAGGGCCCTGAGTGACGTGACATAATGGCAGTTCACCGACTTTCATCCTGTGATTGGTCGGCGCTCTAATTGCCTAATGCATATTTATTTTTCTTAAAAGCTCGTGTTGCTGCCAAACGTGATCTCGGCTCGCCATCTTTGAGCGCTGTGATTGGTTACTCATGATTATTGTTATGCATATGCATATACCTGCTGGGCGGCCATGGCTTCGGGGGCGAGTGCTGGTATACGCATAAAAAGCGCACAGAGAATGTGTGATGACGTCAATTCACTTTCGAACGATATTTTTTCAAATATTTTTTTCTTTCTTTACGTCTTTATTTAAAATTTTCTTTCTTCCTTTATTTCTTTCTTTTCTGCAAGGGCGAACATTTTAGTCGGGAAATAACATTACTGAGATGGAGGCGGCTTCAGTCCAGCTTTTTAAAAACTTTTGGTGTTACACATACGCCGAGCCGCCTCCGGAGGCAGCCTCAGTCCACTTTCGGGTTCTTTAATTTTCTCTCTGGAGAATGTAAAAAAATAAAAATAAACCTGCGAGGCAATACGTCACAATAACCCCCACCCGCCCCCCCCCCCCCCCCCCCCGCCCAATCCTAAGTTTTCAAATACAGTTTAAAGGATCATTATGGTCTATAGAGAGGCCAGTAACTAGGGGAGGGGGCTGAATCCCCTGTTTTCAAGCAAAAAAAGGGGGATAAAGGGGGGACTCTTTTGAAGTGGATAATTCTTTTCTTTTGACAGATTACAATACAGAAAATATTACTCATGTGTCTATCCCAATACGGTCAAATTCAGACACCGTGGTGAATAACAATGGAAAGAAAGTTATCGAAATGTGCCAGAGCTTTGATTTACGAATTGTGAATGGCAGAGCTGATGTCGATAAATGCAAAGGGAGTTTTACAATTTTTAATAATAAGAATGGTGGACAAAGCACAGTTGACTATGTTATTATATCTGGAGTTCTTTTTGCAAATGTAATTGATTTTAATGTTGATGTTTTTGATCGATGCTTTTCTGATGTGCACTGTCCAATATTGACCACCTTAAAAAGTCTAGGACCTGTCATTCATGCCAGCTCAATTACTGATAATTCAGCACTTGATGCAATCACCACTAGTAGTTCGAAGACCAAGTACCATCATACATTTAAGTGGGATAGGGAAAATTCTTCTGTTTTTAAAGAACAATTGGGATAACTTGCTGGTGTTTTATATAATGGTGTAGACAAGTTGTCAGGTAATGTTCTCTCTGGCGTACACCTACATTACAAGAGAATGTAAGTCAGATATTGACAGTTTTTATTCACTTTTATGTGATACTATTATAACGACGGCAGAAGGAGTGGATATCTATAAATTTAAGAACTGCTACAAGAATAGCATACGTATTCAAGATCGCTATACAAAGGAGAGAAGCCAACAACCATGGTTTGATTCTGAATGCAATGTGGCACGCAGGGATTATTTGAATTTAAAGAATAGATATATGAGGAAGATGAAATTTAAAGATGAAGCTAGTTTGATTGATCTCAGGGAAGAGTATGATGATACAGGAAAACATAAGAAATTGTTGAAGCGTAAAAAGAAATTCTTTCATAAAAATTTGAATGAGTCTTTACGATCTTTAAAGTCTAAGAATCCTAAAGAATTTTGCACTATGCTTAGTGATAGAGGAGTAGATAAGCAAAAGCCTGTTATAAATATTTCAATGAGTGACTTCGTAGCACATTTTAGTAAGCTGGGAAAAGGAGATGTTAGTGCATCTACTGTAAATGAATCTTATGTGTTTCATTCGGAAGGGAATGTGAATGTCTTAAATGACCCTATTTCATTGATAGAAGTTGAGAAAATGATTAAAAAGCTTAAGAATTCTAAAGCCTGTGGTAGGGACTTGATACGTAATGAATTGCTGAAGAATTTTTTCCAGTAGATTTGTTGTGTGTCATTGTTAAATTCTTTAATATCATTTTGAATACTGTTGCAGTCCCCTCAGAATGGTGTGTTGGAATTATTATACCTATATTCAAGAAAAAGGGGGAAGAAACTAACCCCGATAACTACAGAGGTATTACTCTTCTCAGTTGCTTAGGTAAGCTCTTTACCTCCATTTTGAACGATAGAATTACAAAATTTCTTGATGAAGAGCATTTGTTAGGGCAGGAACAGGCAGGGTTTCGCCAGAATTATTCTACGTTAGATAATATCTTTGTTTTAAAGTCTATTGTTGATTTATATTTGAATAAGAAGAAACGTCTCTATTGTGCATTCATTGATTACAAGAAGGCATTTGATTTAATAGACAGAGCGTCAATGTGGTCGAAAATGAGAAAAATTGGAGTAAAAGGTAAAATTCTGAATGTCATACAGAACATTTACATGAATGCAAAATCATGTATTTCTGTGAATGGAGATATGTCTGATCTTTTCTCTTGTAATGTAGGTGTACGCCAGGGAGAAAATTTGTCGCCCCTTCTGTTCTCTATCTTTTTGAATGACTTTAAGTGTCACTTATTTGACCACCTTGTATTACCAGTTCTACTCTACGGTAGTGAAGTTTGGGGTTGTGAAAACATTAATCAAATTGAAGTATTTTATAGAAAGAGCACTCCTGACTGCATGGTCTATGGTGAGACAGGTCAAGGACCCATTTTGAATAATATTAAGTCAAGAATGATCGGCTTTTGGTCAAGGATAGTTTCTGGTAAACAAACTAAATACTCATTTATAATGTATCAGTTGATGTTGAAAATTAATGGTAACGATCAGTTACGTACTGAATTTCCATTCCACTGGATATATTTTCTTAAAGCTACGTTAGAAAATGCTGGCCATGGGAATATTTGGATAGATTAGGGGAGGTGCTTAACTCATAACCAAATTTTAAGACTTATGAAAGCTAGGATTTCAGATATGTATTGGCAGGACTGGAAAGTGAAATCTTGGGAAAACCGTATTTTTTCCAATTATAGAATATTCAAAGATGACTTGGTGAAAGAAAAATATTTTGAGCTTCTGGATCATAAAGATACTGTGATATTAAGTAGATTTAGATGCAGATCACATAGTCTTCCTGTAAATAAAAGTAGATTTGATGCTAGTGTTATTGATGGTGTTTATTGTCCCTTATGTACTTCTAAAGATATTGGAGATGAATATCATTATATTTGTGTTTGTTCCTTTTTTCATGACTTGAGACATATTTATTTACCAAAGAACTTGTTAAAAGGCAGAGTATGTACATTGAACATAAACAAGCTTTTTAATCTGTCTAATGCTTGCCGGCTGAGAAAATTATCAAAATTTGTAAGTATTATCATGTCATATTTTGCTAACTTGAAGAAATCAGATGCTGAAGATTACACAGATATAAACTCTAAACAAAGTATTTGTAGGTCTACCCGCAGTGGTAGACGGGTTAAATGCCCAGATAGGCTTAACTTATAAATTTGTAGAATATGTTTGGTGTGTTACTACTTTACCAAATCTTACCAAATCTCTATATCTTTCCAAGGCTTCTTTTTTCTTGGTTATCATCCTTTCTTTCTTTAGATTTCTTATATGTTTTTCTTTCTGTCTGTGTTTTTATCATTGTATCGCTTTATCTTTCTATATTTCCTTGATTTTCATTTGTTTTTATCATCCTATCGTCTTTCCTTTCTTTAGATTTCTTATGTTTTCTTTGTTTTTATCATTCCATCGTTTTATCTTTCTATCTTTCCTTGTTTTTTCTTGTTTTTCTTTGTTTTATCATTCTATCATTTGCTCTTCTATCTTGCCTTGTTTCTTTTTTCCCCCTTTTTTCATCATTCTATCTTTCTGTATTTCCTTTTTTTTCTTTGTTTTTATCATTCTATCATTTTCTCTTTTATCTTTCTTTTTCTTTTGTCTTTCTTTATTTTTAGTCATTCTATCATTTTCCCTTTCTATCTGTTCTTTCTTTTCATCATTCTATCATTACCGTATGTTTCAGCTGCTCTGGAAGATTTTGCATTCCAACAACGGTGTAGACGGTCGGCGATTTAAGAACAATACTTTGTGCAGTTACGCATCTTTGAACCAACGAAGACACCTTTCCTTCAGTACCCTTGGTCTCTGATGAGCAGTCAAGGAGAATGCGATATCGCTCGCTCTCATCCAGATTGCCGTTGGCAAGGATGGCCTCCATTATTCTTATGCAGAGGCCGTTGTCCGTGCCAGCAGCGAATCGGATGAGATTTTCATAGTCACCGATGTTTGCTTTGATGTTGCGCAGGACTCTGTCCAACTTAGAAATCTTCAATCGCATCAAATATTTCTTTGTTTTGGCTGCGAGATGTTTCCCAGCCGAGTGTTCTTGTGCAAGTTTATGATAGAATTCGATGGTTATATAAGTGGTATCCTTCAATTGTGGGAGGCGTGTTGATGAAACAGTTGTCTTGGATATTATCCCTAGCTTACATGCCTTGTCAAGAACCAAAGGAACCTTTCGGAAATCATGAGGTGTGAAAACTAGCTTTTTGGAATCGTCAAGTAGACCAGAAAGAGCAACCTTACCGAGGTTACAAATGATTTCACGTAGTTTTTCCTCTGTAATCCTGTCTATTGGCTTTGATTTGGCATTGGCATGGTGCGTCAAAAATAAATTCACGCTATCCAGCAGTTCTGTTTGGGTTTTGGTTTTACTCCCCAGCATTCCCTCGCTCCATAGGTGACAGACCATGAGACAAAATAACGGTGTTATAACTAGTTCATTAATCAGTGGTTGCTCATCGAGGTAAACCTTCAGACCATGTCCCTTAGAGGAATCCAAAGTCGAGGTAAAAAACTTGTCTATATACTCTCTTGAGCTCTTTCGCGAGAATCCGTCGATCCACATCTTTGTGTACACCTTGGAATTCCCCTTCGTTGAAGAAGTTCTCGAGGTGAGGGCGTGTTGTTACAAGGACTCTGCAGTCTTGAAATTCCTTCCACAGCATCACATCGACAATGTTGCTTCTCAAACTTTGGTTTGCAGCAATGCCCATGATGCCGGCATACTCATCTAGCCCGTCTAGTATGATGTGACAAATGTCCTGATTTTCTGTGATAAATCTATGCAATCCTTCTTCGGTTAGATCAGGAACGTCACTCAGTAGCTGAGACTTGATTGCTTCTGCAATTGACGTTTGCTTGTCTGTGTTTCGTAACCTAACAACAAAGAGCAGGGGCAAGTTTTCACAGGATGATCCCTGCACTTGCTTAGCCCAGTCGTAAGCCATTTTAGCGACAGCTGTCGTCTTCCCTCGTCCAGCTGGGGCCGAAATGAGGATTCGTTCTGGTAGCCTGCCGTTCACTTTCGCTGAAAATATTTCACTAACAGATCCCTGGAGTATTTCCTTCTTCATAGTGTCTTTTCCATGTGCGTCCTTCTTCACCATAGTTACGACCGTGTGCATGTCATTGAATTCGGCAAAAGCAGTTGGATCCCATGGAGCCATCTGGATTTTACAGAATGAACTGAGGTATTTGTTTGCCAACTTTTCATGACATCGCTCGACAGTCAAGGACTCTGAAATCTTCTTACTGTAGTTATCTGAAATTATACAAATGCAAAGGGCGATATTACAAATCTCCTCTTAGATCTCAATACATAATTTTTTTCGTTAATTAAGTCGCGTATCCGGGCCATATGATAGGGGTTTGCAATGGACATCTCTGTTTCGCAGCATGGATACCACTTTATTTACGTCGGGTTTAAAACGGTAATTACACTAGAAAGATGAACTTTTCTAAAGTCTAAAGTGAATAAAAATAAGATAGCTTATAAATATATACTTCAATATTTCATCTCATCATTCTGAATAAAAATAAAATAACGATTAATAGGTAGACATAAACTTTAGCGACAATAACCCTATTGTAACAAACTACATGTATTTCCACATTAAAGGGAGATCCAACCTTAAAATGGCAAGATGCCATAAAAAAAACCCACCTTAACAAATCAAACAAGCAGATTGTAAAATTTGAACGAAGTCGGACAAGCAATATGAAAGTTATGAATTCTTGAAAGTTGTAATTAATTTGCAGTGAATACGTCCCATCAGAAAAAAAATGAAAACGAAACCCTAAAACAAAGGCTTATGCGAACAAACTATGGGCCGTTTTTTCCTGAAAAAGAAATAATATGCTTTAAAATGATACATTTATGGCATTTATCCTTACATTCTCCACAGAGCAACATTGTTTTGAAAATGGCATGTAAAAATCCATTTGTCCCAAATTTTGGTAAAGCCATGAAAACGTTTATATTATCGCATGCGAACATGATGTAACATGCTTCTAAAAAATGTAGACCAATAAGCTTTAACAAAAAAGTGACAAACGAATTCCCACTATCATGACTATGTGATGATGTGCATTCAGTTGTATTACTCATTTTTAAAATCCCATTGCCAATTTCTGGGGGTTCCAGGGGGATACACCCCTGGATTTCCCCAAATCAAAAAGCTTCCATCGAGCAATGAAAATGTTCCCCTTTTTTTATTTGAAAATGTTCCCATCCTGAGGTGGGAAATTGCATAAACTGAAATGCTCTTGCCTTTTTTGCACTTTATATACATGTATATCATATTATATCATTTGATGACAATGGAAGATGCCCTTTACTTCATTTCTATGAAAATATCTCCTTGCTGTCTGCTCTGTTCTTAAAAGAAAGGGGGGGGGGGCAGTTCTGAACAATGCAAAAATGGGTGTTCATAATGATTGCATTTAGCATTTCTTAAGCACTTTCGTTACCCCCACCATCAACAAAAAGCCGTTTATCCTTTTATTTTATGATGAGGGAATTCCCATTATCAAAAGTAGCACATGAAAGCAATCTTCTCATTATATTTTACAGCTCATGTTTCCTTCAGGTCATGGGCTCATGCATGACTTGTGATCCTAACGTTTTCACGCTTTTACCCAAACTTGGTACAAGTGGGTTTATGTCATTTTCAAACTGATGGGTAAGGCATGTACGTAGAGATGTATCATTTGAAAGCAGAATCCTTCTACCTAAAAAAATAGAATAATACGGTCATAGAGGACACAGTTTAATCACAATAATCCTTTGCTTTAGGCTTTCGTGCTTCTTGTTTTGTGTTCTTGTTTTTGTTTTATTTGTTTTTTTTTCTCTTATTTTTGGTTGGGGGCGCACTCTACACAGTTATGGGCTTTTCAAATCGGTCGAATCCGTATAACGTCGCTGTGATGTAATGGCGGACAATTCTCCCTTTCTTCCAAAACACGGTATTACCCGGTATGATTTTTTTTTCTTTCTGGAGAACCTATGGCAATATGCAGTTTACAACATGCTATTATTTGTGTTCTGCTCCGAGCGAAAAGCCGCAGAAGAAAATAAAGTGCAATTCAACCATTGTAGTAAGATGATTTTTGTAAAAGCAGACAAATAATAAAAAACAAGCTGGTGATTTTTAAAAAAGAAATAAGAAAGTTATGGATGTTTGACAGGAGATCACTTAATCTATGAAAATATCATAATTATTGGCAATTTGGTGGTTCGATTGTGACATAATTTTGGCGATCAATTATCCCGTTTGTCGTAAATTAATAACTAAATTATAGATTTTCCTCGTCAAACTCATGAAAACAGCAGTCAAATTGATGCACAGTTGCTCGATTTCATTTGAATTCGAATGCTCATCAAGATCATCATCACCTAAAACTACGGTCACAAAGGTTCGTACGAATCTCACTGTTCGTACGAATTCCAGAGTTCGTAGAGATTCGTAGATGGGGTATAGATTCTTATGGCCTTCTTACGAAGTTCGTATGAATGCCGTTTAATTCGCAAGAACAAATTAAGACTTTCTTGAGAAACGAAGTGATTTTCGGTTATACAATGGCCCTAGAGTTCGTACGTTTTCCGTAAGAATGCCCTGAGTTATTCGTTCGTCAGACTTACGGCCATCTTACGAATTTTGTTGTCGCAAGATGGTCTACGTGCACGGGCGTAGACGCGCATACTTATCCATTGTTAGTGGGGGATGATCCATTCATCATCCCCCCCCCCCCCCCCCCCCCCACTAACAATAGAAAGCGTGTTCATGTATACGCCACTGTCTACGTGCAACTCACAGGACTCTCAAGTAATTCGTTAGAAGATCTTACGAATTTGTGTATATTTTGTCGGGTTGTAAAAAGGCGTTGCCGTGTACTGTCGAAAATTCAGTAACTGCAGAAAGTTTGAGGATTTGAAATTCGTGCGTTTGGTTTATACCCCCTAAAACTCGACGATTGCACAAATGGTGTACCTACGCCTTACAAGCACCTAACGAACGCGTTACAAACGCCAAGAATCGTTCGTAAGAGAGCCGTATGGATCTCCGTTCGTAAGGCGTTATTACGAAGGTCGCAAGAACCCTCTATGAACAACTTAAGGCGTTCTCACGATTATCGTAAGTATTTAAGGCTTTTAGAATTGTCTCTGGACCCTAAATAAATGGGTGTTAAGGGCGATAAACAAGACCTAAGATAAAACCTGTCATTATGAGCTTATGTTGCCTTATATCACAATATCATTATACCTGGGTTACTTTGCAGTGGAGTCTTGTTCTCGTCACAAGGTTCCTGCTGCTTTGGTAGATATGCACCTGCAAGAGATAAAGAATTTATTTACCTTTTCCCCGTTCTCATTATATCTTTAAAACAAGCGAGAGGCATATTACAAGCAACATATCTAATCGAAATGGACTGTAAACATAAGTTTTTCCATTGTGAAATAAAAGGTTTTTTATAGTAATTAAAAATAAAACTGTTGAACCTACAATAGACATAGAAATATTGTTTCAAACTTTACTGAAATATATCAAATAGGCTCGGGTATTGTAATTGTTGGAAGCTTGAATATTCATGACATTAAATCGTCACTTTACTCAAGCAACTGAAGCTGTATCCCCTTCACTGTTCATTTAAAGCCAAAGACAACAAAGAACTCACAGAGGGTTCGGGTGAGAGAAAACAACTCAATCGGAGCTTCGTATATCTATTCGGTGCTGCTGCTGATGAAGTGCCCTCTTATGGGCGATAAAATATGAATATTTCCGGCACCCCTGCTAAAATAATTTTTTTCCGGTGATTGTCATCTAGTTCTAATCTCACAGAATGGAAGAACACTAAAAAGAATATGGAATCAAATAATAAAACAATTATTGTGCAAACTCGGAGCGAAAGCCAATCTTAGATAATTGCGGGTCGACAATGCACAAGGGAAATGAGGAGCAAAAAAAAAAAATTAAAAAAGATCTACCCAACCTGTAATCATTGTAGTTAACCATGCATTTATTTTTTGATATTTTCATCGAGTATGTTCCTTTTGACAACTAGGAAGCTCACTTAGAATCTATAAATATGGAGCTGGTAAAAGTCGAACGAAGCAATCCACAGGGTTCGGTCAAGTCCGTGACTGCGTCACATATCCAACAATCTTCGGCCGAATTTGTAGATCGCCACAAGTTCGCCGAATTTCAAATCCGCGCGGGAGTCGAGCGAATTGTTCGCTCTAAATCTACCCTGTCACATATTGGACGGAGCTCTGGCAGAGCCCTTTAAACACTAGTGATCAGAAGTCGCCCGGCGCCCGTCAGTAACAAACGGGAGTCCGGCAAAGCCCGCTCGACGTAAGGGCTGACGCCGTCTGAGTTTTGGTCGATGATCACTTGTTCTGTCGGTGCCCGCCAGACAATAGGATAGGAATAGAAAACAAATAGAGTGAGGGGGGGGGAGGTTATTTTTTTAAGTGGAAAGGAGGGGAGGGGATTTAAAGAGGGAGTGGGGAGAAGGGAGGTGGTAGAGTGAAGGAAAGGAAGAAGAAATGGGAGAAAGAACATGTAGGATGCAGATGAAATTGGGAGGGAGAGTAGGGGGGAGGTGGGGTGGGGGAGGGGATAGGGCTGGAGTGGGAGGGGAATGCAAGTGGGTTTGAGAGACAGGAATATTATGATAATAATAATAATGTTTACACAGAGGGCCCTGCAGTCTTTATTTCGGCAATTGCCAGGCACCTATTTACGCCTTGGTCGAGATTCACTTACGACGTGGGTAAGACATCTTGTCTAAGGATGTAGCACCTAGCGAGGATTGAACCCAGGACCTCCCGTATGAGAGTCTAGAGCCTTCACCAATACAACACTGTGCTTATAAGTCAATAGAAAGAGTGAGGATGTGGGATAAAATATGGACAAGACATGGCAGAGGAGGGAATAATAGGGAGAGAGAAGTACAGGGGAAATACAGAGAGAAGAGGAAACAACGAGGGAAGGGGAAGAAAGAGAAAGACAAAGAGAGAAAGAGAGAGAGAGAGAGAGATGTTATGGGGATGTGAAGAGGTTTAGTCGAGAATAAAAGTGAGGAGACAGTGGATGGCATTAGGCAGAATATCGATATGTGCAGTGGCGTATCTACGAGGGGGCAGGGGGCAGTGCTCTGGGCGGCACTTTGAGGGGGCGCACAAAAACGCAAAATAGAAAAAGAAAGGGGGAATGAAGACAAATTATAATCCTTAAGGATTATGCACGCCCAGGACGAGGGTAAATGCATTAGGAATACAGTTCTTGGTGTTTAAAATGCAAAAATTTTCAAAAGCTCGGCAGCTTTGCTCCATTGCATAAATATTTCTTTTCAGGATCTCGTAATTTCGCGCCCCGCTATCAAGTTCTTAAATAGTTTTTTTTTAAGTTTCAAAATTTGAAAAATATGATGTGATTATTGTCGTTGTTTTGCTCACTATCATGTAAGTTACATCTGTATAATGCAACATCTGCAGAGGTTCAACAATTGAAAGAAGTCTCTTTTGCTCTCCTTGCAAAATTCTGTTTTCGTGAATTTTGCTCCCAAGTTTAGAAAAGAATTTGGAAACCCGTTTTAACAATGTATAAAAAATCGAAACTGTTTAATTTCAGTGGTCAATTGCAAATTTCCCGGGCAAAATTGAAAAAATTGAATAAATTGGGTTTTTACGGGTAAAAAATGCAAAAAATGTACCGCTCGGTCGTTTGGCTCCCTCGCTTGTACAATAACGTAGATAAGTTTGGGCACTCAGGGGGCGGGGGTGGGGGCGCAACTTCACTGCTTTCCCCGGCCGCCAATGTAATCCCTAGATACGCCACTGAATATGTGAAAATTTAAACATTTTAAAAGAAAACGTTGGAAATAGTGTCATATTATTTTGTCGACCGGTAAAATATCAAATTGCTGGGCATTGTGGGGGAAGGGGGCTCTAAAATTTTTAAAAGCTGACGAAAGGTGAGAGCTAAAACAAAAAGTTATGCCGGGAAAAGAGGTAGCGAACGCCTGAATTTTACAAAGCCGAGAGAAGGGGAGGGGATCCAGAGTTAAAAAAAAATCATTGATAGCAGGGGATGGGGAGGGGAAGGTACTAAGTAATTTTGTAAGCCGTTGGGTGGCACTAATTTTTTGGTAAGCTGGGAAGGAGGGGGCGGAGGGGTGGAGCAAGAGATTTCAAAGGCTGGGGAAGATTTGAGGGGTCTGCGCTAATTTTTTTTCCTAACAGCTGGAAGGGTGATTGAGCCCTAACAAATCAATTCGCTGGGCATTGCCGGTGAAAGGACGCTAAAACTCAAAAAGCCGAGGAAGGGGGGGGGGGGGGGGGGGGGGGGGGGAGGCTGGAGTATTTGAATTCAATATCGCCAAGAAAAGGGGAGGGTGTCGGACGACAAAACTGTCAAATCAATGGGGAGGGTAGGCGGGGTGGGGGAGGGGCAAAAATAAAAATACTGAATAGCCAGGGAAGAGGGGACAGGGTCGAGTGCTAAAATCTTAATTCGGAGGGGATGTGAGCAGAGTCCGAGGGCTAAAAATCATTTTACTGGGAGTGGAGAGGCGCTCTGACATCAAGGCCGAGAGAAGGGGAGGGGTCCAGAGCTAAAAAGTAAAAAAATGATAGCAATGGATGGGGGAGGGGAGGGCACTAAGCATTTTTTTTTTAAGCCGTTGGGTAGCACTAATTTTTTGTAAGCTGGGGAGGAGGGGGCGGAGGGGGCGGAGCAAGAGATTTCAAAGGCTGGGAAAGATTTGAGGGGGTCTGCGCTAATTTTTTTTCTCTAACAGCTGGAAGGGTGATTAAGCCCTAACAAATCGAATCGCTGGGCATTGCCGGTGAAAGGACGCTAAAAATCAAAAGGCCGAGGAAGGGGGGGGGGGGGGTGGAGTATTTGAAATCAATATCGCCGAGAAAGTGGAGGGTGTCGGGCGACAAAACTGTCAAACCAATGGGGAGGGTAGGCGGGGTGGGGGAGGGGCAAAATAAAAATACTGAATAGCCAGGGGAAAGGGACAGGGTCAAGTGCTAAAATCTTAATTTGGAAGGGATGGGAGCAGGGTCCGAGGGCTAAAAAATTTGGAGTGGAGAGCGGCTATGAGATCAACATTTTTCCACGGGGGAGGGAGGGATTTCGAAATAAAATTTAATTTAAATTAAAAAAAAACGGCAGCCTCCGAGGTGTGAAATGCGGAATATGCTACTAAAAAACCTCGTCAGTGACTAAGCATTACGCCAGTGTGTTTGCTAAAAGAGAGAAAAAAGTCATGACCTTCTATAAGGCCACCGCCCTCTAACCCCAACATTGAATGGTTGCAGCCATACGCTCAGGATTTGCACCCCGCCCCCACAAAAACAGCCCGTATGCCGATGACTGGATCCGCCACTGAACAATGGGAGCAGCACAACATACGCGACATATGCTGGACCTTATAATCCGTAGATTACTTAGGATCCTGTGTCAATAGTGCAAAAAGGCGTCTATATACTAGGTTCATCCTGGTATAGTCATGATAACAATCCTATGTTTAGCCTAGGATATTTTGTGGATCGGCTGGCGCGTGACCCTTTAATAAATGATTATGGGTCTTCTGTATTTTCTCCTCTGTTTCCTTATCTTTGTATTGCCTGTTATACGCCCCAATAAAATACGCTTAGGCTACCTGCCTCCCCCCCCCCCCCCCCCCCTTCTGCCGTAGATACGCCAGTGATATTATTATACATTGATTCGCTAAATCGTGATAGCAAAGCCAGATTTTCGGATAGAGGGTGCAGAATAAATGTTATAATCGTTATGACATGGCAACTGATTGATTCAGTTGGCGAAGCCCTTCATCCCAAACCATTGCCTGTTGTGTTTTATAAGAAATTGAACCAACTGGAATTTTGCACAAAAATTTGAAGACAATGGTGTTCATTGGTGCGTGACCCTGGAAACCTAAACAAGATACTATTTGAAAGCAAATTTGTTACTCCTTCATGATATGAAATTGAACGCCGGTAAATATATAGTCCACTTGTTTTTTCAAAGTTGGGTTTCTTTTTTTTTTAGGGGGGGGGGGGGAACCCCGGTACAATACGCTTATCTTGCCTTATCTAATTACTGTGTGATTATATGGGGAAGACAAAGACTCATTTTATAGCTCATACGCCGCCTTTATTCAAAAGTACAAGAACTCTCTCTTTGCAAGATCTCCACTCTGTCAATCTAGCACTCTTCATGTACAATTACGTTAACAATTTTCTTCCGTCAAGTTTTTTTCCACTTTATACATGTAAATTCTGATTTTCATAATCACTATACTCGAAAAGGGTTTTGGTAGTTTACTATGGAACCCCTTAAGCCTCGGTCACATATACCATTAAGAACTGCTACGAACGATTTTTAGATCATTTCGTAAGATCTTCTCAAGAAGGCCTTACGAAACCAGCGTTCGTAGACCGTTCGTAGACGGTAAGTTCGTAGCCTGGTCGATAGTCTTGTCCAAGAATTTTGTAAACGTCGTACGAAACCCCCTCTTCGTAAGGCGGCTGTACGCATGTCGTAAGAACATCGTAAAGCTACGGTCACAAAGGTTCGTACGAATTCCACAGTTCGTAGAGATTCGTAGATGGGGCATAGATTCTTACGGCCTTCTTACGAAGTTCGTATGAATGCCGTTTAATTCGCAAATTTAGACTTTCTTGAGAAACGAAGTGATTTTCGGTTATACAATGGCCCTAGAGTTCGTATGTTTTCCGCAAGAATGCCCTAAGTTATTCTTTCGTCAGACTTACGGCCATCTTACGACTTTTGTTGTCGCAAGGTCTACGTGCAACTCACAGCACTCTCAAGTCGTTCGTAAGAAGATCTTACGACTTTTTGTATATTTTGTCAGGTTGCAAAAATGCGCTGCCGTGTACTGTCGAAATGAAAATTTTGAGGATTTGAACTGCGTGCGTTTGGCTTTATACGCCCTAAAACTCGACAACTGCACAAATTGTGTACCTACGCCTTACGAGCACCTTACGAACGCCTAACAAACGCCAATAATCGTTCGTAAGAGCGGAGTACGGAACCTTCTACGAACAACTTAAGGCGTTCTCATGATTATCGTAATTAATTTAAGGCTTCTAGAATTGTCTCTGGACCCTTAAAAAAATGGGTGTTAAGGGCGATAAACAAGACCTAAAATAAAAAACCTGTCATATGAGCTTATGTTGCCTTATATCACAATATCATTATACCTGGGTTACTTTGCAGTGGAGTCTTGTTCTCGTCACACGGTTCCTGCTGCTTTGGTAGATATGCACCTGCAAGAGATCAAGAATTAATTTACCTTTTCCCCCTTTTCATTCCTATATATATCTTTAAAACAAGCGAGAGGCATATTACAAGCAACATATCTAAGTTTTTTCCAGTTTGAAATAAACGTTTTTTTTTAGTAATGAAAAATAAAACTGTTGAACCTACAATAGACATAGAAATATTGTTTTAAAATTTACTGAAATATATCAAATAGGCTCGCGTATTGTAATATTTGGATGCTTGAATTAACTCATATTCATGACATTACATCCGATTCGTCACTTTACTCAAGCAACTAAACCTGTATCCCCTTCACTGTTCATTTAAAGCCAAAAACAACAGAGAACTCATAAAGAGTTCGGGTGACAAAAAACAACTCAATCGGACCTTCGTATATCTATTCGGTGCTGATGAAGTGCCCTCATATGGGCAATAAAATATGAATATTACCGGCACCCCTGCTAAGATTTTTTTCCGGTGTTTGTCATCTAGTTCTAATTTCACGGAATTGAAAAACAATAAAAAGAATATTATGAAATTGATGAAAATCGAATTATTGTGCAAACTCGGAGCGAAAGCCAATCTTAGATAATTGCGGGGCGACAATGAAAAAGGGTAATGAGGAGCAAAAAAATAAATAAAAATAGTCTACCCAACCTGTAATCATTGTTTAACCATGCTTTTTTTGTTGAAATAGTATAGAAAAGGTATGTTCCGGTTAACATATAGGAGGCTCGCTTAGAATCTATAAATATGGAGATGGTAAAAGTCGAACGAAGCATTCCACTGGGTTGGGTACGTCTGTGACTGCGTCACATATCCAACAATCTCCGGCCGAATTTTTATATCGCCACAAAGTCGCCGAATTTCAAATCCATTTAACATATTGGACGGGGTTCTGGCAGAGCCCTTTGAACACTAGTGATCAGAAGTCGCCCGGCGCCCGTCAGTAACAAACGGGAGTCCGTCAAAGCCCGTTTGACATAAGGGTGACGCCGTCCGAGTTTCGGTCGATGATTACTAGTTCTGTCGGTGCCCGCCCGACAACCGGGTAACACCCAGGCGAGTTCCGCCCGACGTCCTGTCTCGCGTCCTCCGACGCCTCTGCACCTCGAAAATTCTATGTTAAAGGGAGCGACAAGTCGCAATCTATGGGCGGTTTTACAGTTGGCTGCTCCTTTCTCTGGATCAAAGTTCAAAGCGACTTCAATTTATCGCGCGCAGCTAATAAAAGTTCGCACACTGACCCAAATTTGAGTAAACAAGATCGCGCGTTCTTTATTCCAGTATTTGAATCTCATTGGTCGGTTACGTATCTAGGGATTCGAGTTAACGATCACGCGAGGAATTCGGCAATAACATTCCTTCGGTAGCGCACGATTGGACCTGATTGTATCCGAATAGTCAGGCCAACTGGTCAGGCCCATGGATTACGACTTGCCACTCCCTTTAAAGTATATGAGTCGGGCAGGCTTTTTTTTTATTTGTGACGGCCCCTTTAGGTCGACGGACACGTACAACGGGCGTTCTATGTGTACAAGTAAACGAGCAGTTCACAAATATGCCATATGCTTCCATCTCCCCTATAAGAGAATCAATTATTTGTGTCTTGAATGCATGTGTGACGTGTCACATATCTAGCCAAATATCTGGCCAAATGTGTAAATCACCACAAAGTCGCCGAATGTTAAATCCGTGGCGGGAGTCGAGCGTATTTTTGCTTTGAATCTACCCTGTCACATAATTGGTCTGAGCTCGGGCGGAGCCCTTTAAACACTAGTGATCGGAATTCGCCCGGCACCCGACAGTAACAACGGGGGTCCGGCGAGCTAAATTTTTTTTCCCACGAACTTTTTGTCCCTGTCCTCCCTGGCGCATGCGCACCTGATCCTTTCCGATCAAAATCAATTTCGCAATCATAGGGTTTATTCCGTAAGCGATATAATGACGGTTGCTCCCAGCGTCTTGCTGTGGCGAGATGCGTTAGCCCTCGGACATTTAACCTGAGGTATGTGGGTTCGACTCTCAGTTTGGACATTACAAAAATAACGTCTTGTATTTTTATTTTTACTAAAAGCAGGATTAAACTTTGAAACCCCATCCAACTCCAAGCATTGTGGGGCTATTTCAAAGTTGCGCATGCGTCAAGGACGATAGTGACAAAAGTTCGTGGGAAAAAAAAGTTTGCGTCCGGCGAAGCGCGCTCGACATAAGGAGGACGATCGGGCGAGTTCAGCCCGATGTCCTGTCTAGCTTCCTCCGACGCCTTGACCGCGCCTCGAAAATGCCGTGTCTAAAATCGTCGGATTCCCGCCAGAATATTGGTCGAATTTTATCCGATGCCTGAGCGATCTCCAGGCGATCTGTTTACGTTCGCTACTCGCTGAATTGGGAGCAGGTTTCGGTGCCATGAGGACGTCGGCCAACCCCTTAAAGTAGCTATCCAAAGAAAATCACAAATATGGCAATTAATGTATCACTAGAAACTGGGAAGCTTACAGATGGCAATCGTATAAGTTTTATGTCAACTGCGTATCTGATGATTATAAAAACAACATAAATAAAAGCTCTTCTCAGCATCTGGAATATCCGAGGATTCGCCAGAAATATAGCGATGTTTTGATGTCGTCACACTAGCGACCAATCCTGCTTAAGCAGACGACGTCCTATAATGAATGAACGTAATTGCAATGCAATTATTTATCAAATTATAAAGAGTTTTGTATATTTAAACATGACCTTATTTCACACCATTCTAAAAGGGAAACTAAAACCGTTTGATTGTAAATACACAGGAGAAGGGTCAATGATCAATGAAATAAACCCCACTTTCAAATTGAAAAGCCGTCCGAATAATAACACGGATGGTATTCGTTCCCTCTTGAAACGCCGAACATGCCCCGGTGCAAGCAGCTGAAAATACAATGGCGTCTTATTTTGTTTACAAGTGACTGATTTTTTTTAACGCTGCATTTTTATCAAAATAATACAATACACGAAGTTAAGAGTGAGGCAACAGACTAACATTAAAACTGACGATAGTCAAGTAAGAGAAATAAGTGAAGAGGATATGACAAAACAGGCACTGAAAAATGTGTAAGATGTTATGGGACATCGTCTGCTTAGACAGGACTGGCCCCTGGTGTGTCGTCACACATCTCAGCAGCGTTCGAGGAGCTCTTCAGCTGCTATATCGGGGGCTGTATTTTACCGTTTTATAATTGATAATAATCATTACTTCAAATGTTTCCAAGCGTTGAATTTGGATAACCTTGTTTAATTTATGCCATCTATGCAATAATAAGTATTAAACCAATATTTATTTTGATGGAATTTTCTTGTAATGTGATCTTTAAAAACGCGGCGGAGCCCTCAGGGATCGAGCAGACAACGGCTGCATTCCGTATTCTGGGCGAAAATGCCGTTTCGAGCTCGCAGAGAAGTCGGGTGGCTCTGTTTTGGATATGTGACGGCCCCTATGGAGGAAAGGCTAAACATAGTTTTAGAAAAAATATGTTACATGTAATTTTCTTTTTCTCCAAAAGTTCATAATTTCGAAAAGTTCGTAATTCTGAAGGTTCTTAATTCCAAAAATGGAAAAGGATTCATAATTTCTAAAATGAAAATAATAAATTATTCTAAAGGTCCATATATCCAAAAGGGATATTCGAATCCAGATTTACTGCATCATAATTCAAATGAAATGAGATTTGAGGGAGATAAACAGACTTAAAATAAAACCATGTCTGATGTGCTTCGTTGCCTTATGTTTCATTCATACCTGGGTTTGCTTTTAGTGGAGATTTATTCTCGTTGCATGGTTCCTGCTGCTGTGGTAGATACGCACCTGCAAAAGATTAGGAATTAATTCACTGTTTTGTCCTTCTTCTCATTACATCAAAGTACATCTTTAAAACGAGGGAGAGGCATATATAGTACAAGCAACATTTCTCATCTAAACGGTGTGTTTCCCATTTGCAATAATTGTTTTCTCAAAGTAATGAAAATGAAAAAACGTGAGCCTAGTATATTTCAATAAAACTTATGAGAAATGATGTAGGTCACTGAAAAATATTTTTAAAAAATGTTTTGGAGCCTGTTCACTTACAGCGGCTCAGATATGCTCTTGGTGTAAATAAGAAAAGTAATAATATAGCCATTTTGGCTGAGATGGGATAATACCCATTAATTGATATATTTTATGTTGTTGTGTAAGTAAGTATTGGTCACGGATGAAAAATATTGATTTTAATTCCCTGTTATACCATGCGCATGAAATAAATAGAGTAATGACAAGAAAAAAAAAACACTGCATGCTGGTTTATTGTACACTGTAAAAAAAATGCTGTTTTTTGCGGGAAATTCCTGGCAGTCAGGATGCTGGGAATGCCCGTTTTTCCACTGTACATAGACCGCGGTTTAAATATGAGAAGATGTTATTTTTTATCAGTGCTTTATGTCGGGCGATTGTAAATATATGCTGATTTCGGTAAACTAACAAACTTGATGTTGTGTTACAGGGAAGCACTATAAAATTGAAATAACGGCAATAACTTGGAATTTCAAGGGCCCAAAAACCTGCAGTTTTACAGTCATTTCTTACAGTGTACGTACGTTATTGAAAGCTTGTAAACTATATCCTGATGAAAACAATGGATGTATTGATGTTGTAGACTTAACTGACAGTGAACGGGTTGTCTGAAATGAAGTGAATTCCGTTATGAAGGATATTTTGCAAAACCAATACACCACTGATCTGCACAGTAATGTAGGGAATAGTGGGGAGGGGAACAAACTGAAAACATACAGTAAATTTAAGTCAAATATTATGCAGGAACAGTATCTTCATGTTATCGAAAGTTTTCGACTCCGAAGAAATATATGCCGCTTCAGAATAAGCTGTACTATTTTAGCAATAGAAACAGGAAGGCACAGAAAGCCTGAGATAACCCCAATACATCTTATATTATATGCACCGACTGTGAGGAAGGAGAGATTGCTGACGAACTACACACACTGATATTGTGCCCTAAATTCAATGAACAAAGAAAAAAAAAACTCTTAGATGCTTTATCATTAAAATACCCTAATATCGCTTTTCTTACAGCAGAAGAAAGGTTCATATTCTTAATGGAATAAGATAACAAATATATCAAACTAAGTCTAATAAATTACATTAAGGAAATCATACCATTAAGGGGGAATTCTAAAATGAGTTATATCATATCAATCTGTGTACATGTAGAATCAAATAATATGTTTATATATTTTGCTACTTAAAATGTACATATAAGTTGCTATTATCTTTTCTCTCTCATTTTCTTGTTGAAACAAAATATTATGTTATGTTATATTATATTATGTTATATTATATTATGTTTAATAAAGTCAATTCAGTAAAATTCAATAAATGTTGAAACCATGGGCGGCAATGGGGGGGGGGGGGGGAGGACCCGACTAGCCTTTACCATTAGTTGCTCCGGGAAATTCAACATTTATTGAAATATACTAGGCTCACTTATTGCAACTGTGACAAGAAATCGGCGTGCAGTGGGACTTAGGCCTATGCATCAAATGTTCGTAATTATTAACACTATTTCATTTTCGGAATTATGTACCCCTTGCAGGTATGGAAAATTGTGTTTCGGACTTTATATGAACCTTCGGAAAAACGTGTACCTCTCCCCCGAAAATACAAGATAAGATATAAAGAGAATTATGGGAACTAAAGAGATAATTTCAGTTGCACGACGAGGAATATATTTGTATGATAAAGTATGGATAGCGAAATACACAAAACTTATTTTAAAAAAAAAACCTATCGGTTTGCATTGAACGGTTGTTATGACAACAGTCAGTGGGGTGCCTAATTGGTCGGTGTTAAAATATGCGGAATATGATTCTTAATACGATGACCAAGTTTCAATGAAATATAATATTCATACTTAAAGTTACATGTGAACATGTTAAAAAGGTACAATAGGACCCTCTTGATTTTCGCCATGAGCGGCCACTCTTTTTTCTTGTTAATTAGCATTTTGAATATCTTAATTAAAGTAAATTAGTAAAGAAGATAACAAAGTCGATTGCGCTTAGGCATGGCGGGTGCACAGTTACCCCTCTTAGGTACCCTGCTGAAACTGAAGCCATTGACATTTTAAGAAATTTAAAGCTAAACAACAGCTCTGTGTATCATGGTATAACTAATAATAATAATAATAAAATAATAATAATAATAATAATAGTAATAATATTTTTATATATTGCATATCACATTACGTCCCTATGCGCTGTAAGAAAGAGGGAAAAGGAAAAGTGGATAAAGAAGTTGGAGAAGAGTGAGGTATGGTCAGCATACATGTACTACCTCTAGTTATTTCTAAAAAGAAATGTTTTAGGACGTGCCGTAAAGTTGTCAACGGTTTTACAATTTTTGATATTTTCTGGAAATTTGTTCCAAAGTTCTGCTGATGCAACCTGAAAAGAGCGTGGCCCATAAAATTTTGTGGAATTGTGAGAAGGGACTTTTGGGAAGATCGGATGTTTCTGTTTGGTACATACTGGATAACTAATTCAGTCAGTTAAGTAGTAGTCAATCCTTTAAGACACTTAAAGGTTAAGACAAGGATCTTGAACGGGATCGCGTAAAAGCCGTGCAGCAGAATTTTGGATTCTTTGGATTCGGTACAGTTGAGTTTCAGGTAGATTGTAGAGAAGAATATTACAATTATCGATATGACATATTACGAGGCTACGAACTAGTCTTTCTGACAGTTTCTCATCTAAGTAACGCCTAATTTGTCCTATTTAGGAAAAGGAGGCTGCACGGCAAATCTTACTTGATCAGTCATTAATAAATGTTTGTCACATATACAACACCTATATTTCAAACAGTTTTTAATGGTTGTAAAACATGGCTTTCAAGTAATATCGGAGGACATTCAGTTTGACGAAACCGGGAGGATACATGAATAATTTGTGTTTTCTTTTCATTCAAGAGTAAGAAGTTGTTGTTACACCAAGTTTTAACGTCATGAAGACATCTTTACACAGACGATAGGGAGCATTCAACACATGAATGTTTAAACAAGCAATAAATCTATCTGCATATCGTCTGCACAAATCATTGTAGCTAAGCCTTGATAATTAATTACCTTTTCCAGTGGTTGAGAGTACATTGAAAATGCCAATTCAAGGTAATTACAGCCCTTTATCATTCCTAACAAGCTTCTCAAAAATCTAGAAAAAATGTTTATTGTGGACTCATTATATACGTTTTTAGATAATAAGCATGTCCTCTCCGGGTCTTAAAGGGAAATTAACCTCAGCGTATGAATTAGCTATTTTGAATGGTGTAGTATATGCCTCTTATTTGATACATGCAATTTCATGTAAAAACACAGGATATAGATATAAATCACTATTTTCCAGCCAAGTTATCGTCTGCTAGCAATAATAAGGGGGCTGCCATTACTTTATGTGTACACGAACATATTTTTCATCCCAAGTAAAATTTCCTTCATCGTTAACTTGTAATTGATTTTTAGAGGACAAATATATATTAGATAAAGTCACATATTCTGAAATGTAAGTTTAGTTTTATATATTTTTTAAAAGGTCTTAATTTGTTCATAAAAAATATACTTCATAAAAAATATACGTCAAGGACGGAGAATTGACGTCAAGGACGGAGAAAATCGTAACAATACCAAAACAAAGCGAGGAATCTGCTTTACAGGATGGCTATTAGAACTCATGGGTCGTCAATTATCTAGGCCCATGGCCAATAACAATCGTAATACAATCAGAACAAAGCGACGTATCTGCTGTAAAGGTAGGCTATTATCAATGCATATGGTACCTAATGATCCGTGTCATGCACAAAATGGCAGCCTCCATGGAAAGACGTAGCAGACAATAGGTGCATCTAGAATATCACGTGGGGTTAATTGTCCTTTAACTATTCACGCACGGGATTCTAATATTCTCCAAGTCCGTCGATACTATAAATCATTATTGTTGTATAAGTTATCTCACTATGTTATAGAGGGGAAGGCCCTGGAGTGGTTCAGGAACTTCCTTAGTGATAGGAAACACTATGTATACATGAATGGCTTTGAATCGACCCTTCAGTCAATTACTTGTGTATCCCTCAAGCCTCTCTGTTTGCCCGCTCCAGTTTATTTTATGTATACTAACGATCTCCAAAACCATCAGCAGTCTTGTCATATATCCTCTTTGCCAAAGACTCCAATATTTGTTGCTCTCACCATGAGCCTGATACACTTCTGAACATTGTAAACAATGATTTAAAGTGCCCTTTTGACTGGAATAAAGCCAAACAAATTGTCGCTCATCATTAATTAAATTAAATTTCTAGCTATTTAGTAATTCTATATATATTATCATCGTTATCTATACAAATAAACAATAAATTATTTCCCTAGTCGAGTCTATCAGTTTTTGGGGTGTTTATATAAACAGTAAACTAACGTGGAAAACTCAAATTTATTGTTTATGTAAACTGTTGTCATAATATAACAACAGTTTACATAAACAATACATTTGAACTTTCCACGTTTGTTTACTTATGTAACTCAGGTGTAATGAACAAGTTCTATTCTGTCTTAATCTTGCCTTATATCTTAACTATTGTACCTGCATGGGTTATTATTTTGGAAGCTAAGATGTTACCTTTTAAGTAAGTATGTATAAATATTCACGTCATGCTGGATCGTACAGGTGGTCACATAGACTTTGTTCTTTTTACACTGTCCTGCCTTTACAATTTTTCTTTCGCTTCTTTCTTCTTCCTCTTCTGCTTCTTTTTCTTCGTTTCGTTACTCTCTTTATCGTCGTTTTCTTTTAATTACTCCATATTATGAGATTTGTTCTCCTTGTTCAGTCAGACCCAACTCCGTAATACCGACTCCGAAAACGGCGTATAGAACAAGATGAATATAGAGCCCTCATCGTTCAGTGCGAGGCAGTGTGTACAAAAGGCATGGTGAAAATCGTGCAGTGTCGACCTGCTGTTGATAATATATTTTTCAAAAATAATGCTGCGGATATATTTATTTCAAATTCACTTCATATGACGAATCATTCAAGGATTTTGGAGATAATTGACACGCAGCATTATTTTTAAGAATATGTATATCGTTGGCAGGTTGACTTTGCAAGATTATCCACATGCCTTTTGTAGACACTGTCTCATACTGAACGATGAGGGCTCTATATTCATCTTGTTCTATACGCCGTTTTCGGAGTATATACCTGTGCTCGGTATTACGGAGTTGGGTCTGACTGTTGTTTGTTTAGTAAATCTGATATTTCTATTCCGTTTCGCTTTTCATTACATATTAATCACAATAATCACAAATACTTATAATGTTAAGTACTCTAATCGGGAGCCTAATAATTCACAAGCTATTATGCTTTTTATTTAGGCTCCTCTCACTTTACAAATTTCTGCTTTTTTCCCAGTCGTTCCTATATCTCTCTAAACGTTTCACCAATTTACTGCACATTGTACTTGATTTGAGTCTGTTATTCGTATGTTTTGAAATTGACGCATATAATTATGATAGTAATAACTGAATAGTTTTTGATGTGAAATTGGAACAAATAAAACTTCAAACTTTACTAATATGTCATACAAATAATAAAACTCCTCTCTCCATTCGCAAAAAAAATCACAGAAACTGGCCTCAAAATGGTCTACTATCTACTGCAGATATAGGGTAATCAGTGAGCCGGCCTAAATTTGATTTTAAAAAAGGTCAGAAATTGTTTGAATGAATCTTATAATTCACCGCTTTTGCTGTTGCTTGCTATAAACATATAAAATAATGATAAATCTATTATATATACATAACGACAATACTTGGCCTAACGGAGTTTTTTTCCATTGCAGTCAAGAACTAATGTCAATTATTTAACAAGCTATCATTATTAACAATCACAACAAACCATAATCCACATTGTTAAAACGTACTAATAGGAGTAAACTCCTTACGTGTGTTAAAGCAACCATATTTTGCTGGTTTAACAGCGTTTGTCTGACGTCTACAATCCAATTTATATGTAAAAAAAAAAGGTAAATAAGAACAACAGTCATGACAGTTGATTTGCACATTTTGTGTGTCGTACTTTATTTCTTTATTCCCGCGAACTTTCGTTTCCACCTGATATCGCTTAAAGGAGAATTATCCCTAGGCTTTTAAATGTCAATAGGGTCACAGTGAATAAAATAACATTTAATTTGATATAAAAATCACCGTTTTAGACCAACTGATGCCGTTGTAAGAGCAGAAAATAGAGACCACTTTTTACGATGATTACAACGTCGTCTACTCCTACTGGCGGCGTCCATTTTCTCTAAATTTCCCATAAAACCTTGCGCGTGATGACGTAGGGGATGGAGAACTCACTAGCTAGTAGCTAGCTTGCATGAAGCGCGCGCTGCATATACACACGGTAAACATGGTGTATTGTCAAGCGTTCGGCTGTTGTAACTGTTCCAAGAAAACGATAGGGAAATCATTCCATCAGTTCCCAGACCCGCAGAAATGTCAGCAATTGTTCAAGCGTTGGGTGACCATATTGAACGTGGAAAAATTCCAAGGAAAAGACTTCAAACTTGATCGGAAAAATAATGTGATCTGCAGTGATCATTTCACGGAGGCCGATTATCACGTAGATCTGCGGGCTAAGCTTATGCCCGGGCGAATCGTATAATCAAGCTAGTGTGTCCTGGAACACGTTTTACTTACGATGATTATTTTACTCTAATAAATGTTTTTCAAATGTGATAGTTACGTAGATAATATAAATTGATTTATTTAATTTAATTATGAAACTCTTGCGTAATTTATGTTATTATTAATAATAATAAACTCTTTTTAAAATAATGTTGGTGAACTATTGCGAGCCAATTACAATGCGCTACGGCCAACTCCATGCCCTACGTCACACAGCCCGATCGCACCGAGAACATGGCGACGCTGCTTTACTCTCGAGAACAATAAAAATCGGAGGATTCAATCGACAATTCCCATCCTCTCGATTCTCGAATATACGATGTTTTTACTTTATCAGAAACTGTTTAGAATTCTGTTTTAGGTCAATGATAAAAGTTTCGTGGGGATAATTCTCCTTTAAAATATAGGGGGTGTACATTATAGTAATGTCTAACAGTCACTCTCCACCACTTGAATAGTCTGGTAGTGGTCATTTGCCCATCTTTGGAATCTGGCGAGTAATTTCTTACAGGTTTCATAAAGTGTCCTTTCTAGATAATCTAACTACATAATGGTGGGTGGATTACCATGATAGGGGCGTCTAACAGGCACTCGCCAGCACTTGAATTAGTTTATCTTTAAATATGAGAATGTTCAACATTTACTTCAAAATGACATGAATATGTACAGACTAAACTGTAATACAGCTTCTACTTATTACAAGACAGTCTACATATTACCAATGCCTGTATCTGCAACATTCGTATTTATGAATACCTACAGGTGTTATTTTTAGCATGTATCCTTGTACCCTGCAATATAAGAATCAGTTGTCTGGAGTTTTATGAAGGTTTTTTTGGTATTTACAGACCTTACGTTCCACTTGAGCTGTGCTTATGACGACTTTCTTTTCTATGTATGATTTCATGTGACCATACATGAAGATTGTAAATTCATGATGTCCATGGAAATAAAAATGAACATCAAATCAAATCAAATCAAATGTATTTTTTGGAAACGGAGATTGCTCTGAACGTGAAGAATTCAGCGTAAATATGAGTGAGTTATAATGCATACGTATATGTATATAGTGCGTTATGGTATCGGTGGCGAATCTAATTACCAAAATAAACAGAGATCAGGTGTAATTCTTTATTACCTTTATTAGTGTATTCGATTATGTCACTTGGTTTCTAATTGGGCCTATAGCAACGTTCCGATTCTTTCTAACTAATATTATCTGTCTAACATCATAATACGTTGAATGAAATATGCTGAGATAAGGTATTTCTATGAATATAATGCATAACTTTACAAGTATTTAACGTATGTAAAGTTATGCATAATACAGGCTATCGATCATTCTGAAAAGTGTGACCTTTTTTTTTTAATTCCAAAAGTCATGACCTCAGCGTACTGGGATGGAAAGCTTTAGACACTATGATTTGAAACTTGAAGTTAGAAGACAACCCCCCCCCCCCCCCCCCCCCCCCCCCCCCATTTTCGTATATTTCTTTCTCTTCTCTTTCTCTCAAATTTCATCTGACCCTTTATCATACCTCTTGCCCAATATTAATATATATGCAAATAAATTGTATCATTTCTGTATATAGATCTATTTAGGCTGAATTTTGGAAGGTTCTTTTGTTTCCCCTTCTTTCTCTTTTATCCTATTCTTCACAGGAGTCTAAGTATTATTTTGTTAATTATTATCAAATTTTAGATTTACTTGAGATAACTGGAGCAAGCAATCAATATCTACTCCCAGACGAAAAATTACAGCATTGGAAAAGCTTCATTCAGAGAATTTATTGAAGGGTAGTGTGGATGTGATATCATGTGCCTGATCAATGTACAGGCACCCATGTAGGGATAAATTTTACCTTTTTTATCTTTAAGGAGAAGACAAATGATGAGAGAAGAAATTGGTCGAAGGATGTGTATGTAGTACCCAAATATTGTAGTTATGCAACATTTTCATAACCAAAGCTAATTGATGTTACTAAAATCCGCACACCTGTAATAAGATCTAGTCATTTTCGGTGATTTCCCCCTCGAAGATGATGTAATTGTTGAAAAAAAAAGTCATATGAAATCAATAGTACATATTTGAACACCTATTTTCATATGTACCTAAAGGGGGGGGGGGGGGGGGGGGGGGGTAATTACTGGTTCAGATCAGCCCTATAAGAGTGCAGGAGTTGGTCCTAGTGGGATTAGTGGATTTATGGGGACCTTATGAGCAGCACAAGAAACATCATAATAACTGTAGCTTAGACCAGGTTTGTGGGTAGTCTAAGTTGCGGCCATGTAAAAAGGAAAACAAAATTAATGTTGAAAAACACCCGTTCATATTTTCATCAAGTCAATGAAACTGCATGAACTAGTCAAGACAGCGGTTCCATTGCTAGCACGGGGGGGGGGGGGGGGGGGGGGGGGGGGGGGAGTGAGACATTGCGTAATGATTTCTCTTAAAAATAAAAACTGACCAGATTCTGGACTAGTCTGAGGGCTGCCAGGGCCGCCCTCAGAGCACATCAAGATGTGGTCTCAGACTGGACCTGTCAGGGACACCTTTTGTCCATGTATACCTAGCTCTGGGCGGTCAGGAGCTTTTTCCCAGTTGAACTGGCGTCTTAGTCATGGTTTGTGACGTCATCTCTCACAATTCACCGACTGGTTTATTTACTATTGATAGTATGTAGTTTCCTTTTCTTTGTTTGTTTGTTTGTTTTATTTTGTTATGAGAGAGAGGGAGAGAGATCTGATTTCCTAAACATTTACCAATGTCTAAATTTTAATGATAATAATACGGGGATAAGCAATAGCATATGCTCCTTTTGCAAAACAAAAAAAAATCAAGGGGGAACAGGGAAAAGGATTTAGATAATAAAACTGATAATATTTGATGATAATACCTTTATATTAGAGGAAATTAATAAACTAAAATCAGAATTGGAAGGTTTCCGTTTAAAAACAAATGAAGGAATAGCAATTAGATCTCAGATAAAGAGGATGCAGGTTGGAGAAAAACCTAAATTCAGTAATCGACTGAAAATGGTAATAGTTTTGAAAGGCAAATTGACATACTCAGGTGTACGGAAAAAGAATCTGATGAAAAAAATTGGCAATATTATGCAATTACCCTGACATTCCTAACACTGCCTAAGGACAATTGTCAAACTCACAAAAATGGGCACATTAACATTGGTTCTTGAAAGAAACAAACCTAGACATCTAGTACAAAATTGGTGGCCGGTTTCTTTACTGGATGTTATTTACAAATTAACATCAGGTTGTATTGCAAATAGATGCAAGTTTTGTCTTTTTTTAATACATGAAAATCAATTGAGAAGCCGCAAAGCTATAGTAAAGGGCATATGGTAGTCTTACAGTGCAGACACTCTTTTACGACTGACCAGGGTTTGTGCCTGCAAACTACCTTAAGGGTGTACTTACTGAATGGAGGGGGGGGGGGGGGGGCAGATCCCGCGATCACGCGAACTTTCGTTTCCACCTGACCTCGCTCAATGTATAGGGGGGGGGGGTGTAGGCCTATGTAATGATAAGGGCCGTCTGGGGAGTCTCTCCAACAATTTAAAACGTCTGGTAGTGACCATTTGTGTATGTTTAGACTCTGGCGAGTAATTTCCCACCGGGTTAATAAGTTTTCTCTCTAGCTGACCAAGCTGAATTATGGGGGGGGGGGGGGGGGGATTTAGTGGCGGTTGGCAGGCATTATTCACCACTTAAATCGTCAGACAGTAGTCATTTTCATATATTTGGACTGTGCCGAACAACTTCCAATTGGTTTCATTGGCTTTCCTTTCCGCTGATTAGCTCATTTATTTATTTATTTATTTTTATTTTTTTTTATTTATTTTTTTTTATTTTATTTTATTTTTTATTTTTTTTTGGGGGGGGGGGGGGCAATTTTGGGGGCGTCTGGCAGGCACCCCATCACTTAAATCGTCTGGCAGTGCCCATTCATGTACCTTGGGACTACATGGCGAATCTTGTCATATAGGTTTCTTAAGGTTTCCTTTCCAACTGATCTAGCTCGAAATTGTGACCACTTTATCTTTATTATCTTTAAATATGAGAATGTTCAACATTTACTTCAAAATGACATGAAATATGTACAGACTAAACCTGTTACGGCTTCTACTTATTACAAGACAGTCTACATATTACCAATGCCTGTATCTGCAACATTTGTATTTATGAATACCTACAGGTGTTATTTTTAGCATGTATCCTTGTACCCTGCAATATAAGAATCAGTTGTCTGGAGTTTTATGAAGGTTTTTTGGTATTTACAGACCTTACGTTCCACTTGAGCTGTGCTTATGACGACCCCCTTTTCTATGTATGATTTCATGTGACCATACATGAAGATTGTAAATTCATGATGTCCATGGAAATAAAAATGAACATCAAATCAAATCAAATCAAATGTATTTTTTGGAAACGGAGATTGCTCTGAACGTGAAGAATTCAGCGTAAATATGAGTGAGTTATAATGCATACGTATATGTATATAGTGCGTTATGGTATCGGTGGCGAATCTAATTCACCAAAATAAACAGAGATCAGGTGTAATTCTTTATTACCTTTATTAGTGTATTCGATTATGTCACTTGGTTTCTAATTGGGCCTATAGCAACGTTCCGATTCTTTCTAACTAATATTATCTGTCTAACATCATAATACGTTGAATGAAATATGCTGAGATAAGGTATTTCTATGAATATAATGCATAACTTTACAAGTATTTAACGTATGTAAAGTTATGCATAATACAGGCTATCGATCATTCTGAAAAGTGTGACCTTTTTTTTTTAATTCCAAAAGTCATGACCTCAGCGTACTGGGATGGAAAGCTTTAGACACTATGATTTGAAACTTGAAGTTAGAAGACTACCTACCCCCCCCCCCCCCCCCCCATTTTCGTATATTTCTTTCTCTTCTCTTTCTCTCACATTTCATCTGACCCTCTATCATACCTCTTGCCCAATATTATTATATGCAAATAAATTGTATCATTTCTGTATAGATCTATTTAGGCTGAATTTTGGAAGGTTCTTTTGTTTCCCCTTCTTTCTCTTTTATCCTATTCTTCACAGGAGTCTAAGTATTATTTTGTTAATTATTATCAAATTTTAGATTTACTTGAGATAACTGAAGCAAGCAATCAATATCTACTCCCAGACGAAAAATTACAGCATTGGAAAAGCTTCATTCAGAGAATTTATTGAAGGGTAGTGTGGATGTGATATCATGTGCCTGATCAATGTACAGGCACCCATGTAGGGATACATTTTACGGAGAAGACAAATGATGAGAGAAGAAATTGGTCGAAGGATGTGTATGTAGTACCCAAATATTGTAGTTATGCAACATTTTCATAACCAAAGCTAATTGATGTTACTAAAATCCGCACACCTGTAATAAGATCTAGTCATTTTCGGTGATTTCCCCCTCGAAGATGATGTAATTGTTGAAAAAAAAAGTCATATGAAATCAATAGTACATATTTGAACACCTATTTTCATATGAAACTAAAGAGGGGGGGGGGGGGGGGGGGGGGGGGTAATTACTGGTTCAGATCAGCCCTATAAGAGTGCAGGAGTTGGTCCTAGTGGGATTAGTGGATTTATGGGGACCTTATGAGCAGCACAAGAAACATCATAATAACTGTAGCTTAGACCAGGTTTGTGGGTAGTCTAAGTTGCAGCCCATGTAAAAAGGAAAACAAAATTAATGTTGAAAAACACCCGTTCATATTTCATCAAGTCAATGAAACTGCATGAACTAGTCAAGACAACGGTTCCATTGCTAGCACGGGGGGGGGGGGGGGGGGGGGGGGGAGTGAGACATTGCGTAATGATTTCTCTTAAAAATAAAACTGACCACATTCTGGACTAGTCTGAGGGCTGCCAGGGCCGCCCTCAGAGCACATCAAGATGTGGTCTCAGACTGGACCTGTCAGGGACACTTTTGTCCATGTATACCTAGCTCTGGGCGGTCAGGAGCTTTTTCCCAGTTGAACTGGCGTCTTAGTCATGGTTTGTGACGTCATCTCTCACAATTCACCGACTGGTTTATTTACTATTTATAGTATGTATTTTCCTTTTCTTTGTTTGTTTGTTTGTTTTATTTTGTTATGAGAGAGGGGGAGAGAGATCTGATTTCCTAAACATTTACCAATGTCTAAATTTTAATGATAATAATACGGGGATAAGCAATAGCATATGCTCCTTTTGCAAAACAAAAAAAAAATCAAGGGGGAACAGGGAAAAGGATTTAGATAATAAATTGATAATATTTGATGATAATACATTTATATTAGAGGAAATTAATAAACTAAAATAAGAATTGGAAGGTTTCCGTTTAAAACAAATGAAGGAATAGCAATTAGATCTCAGATAAAGAGGATGCAGGTTGGAGAAAAACCTAAATTCAGTAATCGACTGAAAATGGTAATATTTTTGAAAGGCAAAATGACATACTCAGGTGTACGGAAAAAGAATCTGATGAAATAAAATTGGCAATATTATTCAATTACCCTGAAATTCCTAACACTGCCTAAGGACAATTGTCAAACTCACAAAAATGGGCACATTAACATTGGTTCTTGAAAGAAACAAACCTAGACATCTAGTACAAAATTGGTGGCCGGTTTCTTTACTGGATGTTATTTACAAATTAACATCAGGTTGTATTGCAAATAGATGCAAGTTTTGTCTTTTTTTAATACATGAAAATCAATTGAGAAGCCGCAAAGCTATAGTAAAGGGCATATGGTAGTCTTACAGTGCAGACACTCTTTTACGACTGACCAGGGTTTGTGCCTGCAAACTACCTTAAGGGTGTACTTACTGAATGGAGGGGGGGGGGGGGGGCAGATCCCGCGATCACGCGAACTTTCGTTTCCACCTGACCTCGCTCACTGTATAGTGGGGGGGGGGGGTGTAGGCCTATGTAATGATAAGGGGGCGTCTGGGGCGTCTCTCCAACAATTAAAACGTCTGGTAGTGACCATTTGTGTTATGTTTAGACTCTGGCGAGTAATTTCCCACGGGTTAATAAGTTTTCCTCTCTAGCTGACCAAGCTGGAATTATGGGGGGGGGGGGGGGATTTAGTGGCGGTTGGCAGGCATTATTCACCACTTAAATCGTCAGACAGTAGTCATTTTCATATATTTGGACTGTGCCGAACAACTTCCAATTGGTTTCATTGGCTTTCCTTTCCAGCTGATTAGCTCATTTATTTATTTATTTATTTTTTTTTTTTTATTTATTTATTTTTTATTTATTTTTTTTTTTTTTTTTTTGGGGGGGGGGGGACAATTTTGGGGGCGTCTGGCAGGCACCCCATCACTTAAATCGTCTGGCAGTGCCCATTCATGTACCTTGGGACTACATGGCGAATCTTGTCATATAGGTTTCTTAAGGTTTCCTTTCCAACTGATCTAGCTCGAAATTGTGACCACTTTATCTTTATTATCTTTAAATATGAGAATGTTCAACATTTACTTCAAAATGACATGAAATATGTACAGACTAAACCTGTTACGGCTTCTACTTATTACAAGACAGTCTACATATTACCAATGCCTGTATCTGCAACATTTGTATTTATGAATACCTACAGGTGTTATTTTTAGCATGTATCCTTGTACCCTGCAATATAAGAATCAGTTGTCTGGAGTTTTATGAAGGTTTTTTGGTATTTACAGACCTTACGTTCCACTTGAGCTGTGCTTATGACGACCCCCTTTTCTATGTATGATTTCATGTGACCATACATGAAGATTGTAAATTCATGATGTCCATGGAAATAAAAATGAACATCAAATCAAATCAAATCAAATGTATTTTTTGGAAACGGAGATTGCTCTGAACGTGAAGAATTCAGCGTAAATATGAGTGAGTTATAATGCATACGTATATGTATATAGTGCGTTATGGTATCGGTGGCGAATCTAATTCACCAAAATAAACAGAGATCAGGTGTAATTCTTTATTACCCTTTTTGTACCTTTATTAGTGTATTCGATTATGTCACTTGGTTTCTAATTGGGCCTAGCAACGTTCCGATTCTTTCTAACTAATATTATCTGTCTAACATCATAATACGTTGAATGAAATATGCTGAGATAAGGTATTTCTATGAATATAATGCATAACTTTACAAGTATTTAACGTATGTAAAGTTATGCATAATACAGGCTATCGATCATTCTGAAAAGTGTGACCTTTTTTTTTTAAATTCCAAAAGTCATGACCTCAGCGTACTGGGATGGAAAGCTTTAGACACTATGATTTGAAACTTGAACTTAGAAGACTACCCCCCCCCCCCCCCCCCCATTTTCGTATATTTCTTTCTCTTCTCTTTCTCTCACATTTCATCTGACCCTCTATCATACCTCTTGCCCAATATTATTATATGCAAATAAATTGTATCATTTCTGTATAGATCTATTTAGGCTGAATTTTGGAAGGTTCTTTTGTTTCCCCTTCTTTCTCTTTTATCCTATTCTTCACAGGAGTCTAAGTATTATTTTGTTAATTATTATCAAATTTTAGATTTACTTGAGATAACTGGAGCAAGCAATCAATATCTACTCCCAGATGAAAAATTACAGCATTGGAAAAGCTTCATTCAGAGAATTTATTGAAGGGTAGTGTGGATGTGATATCATGTGCCTGATCAATGTACAGGCACCCATGTAGGGATAAATTTTACCTTTTTTATCTTTAAGGAGAAGACAAATGATGAGAGAAGAAATTGGTCGAAGGATGTGTATGTAGTACCCAAATATTGTAGTTATGCAACATTTTCATAACCAAAGCTAATTGATGTTACTAAAATCCGCACACCTGTAATAAGATCTAGTCATTTTCGGTGATTTCCCCCTCGAAGATGATGTAATTGTTGAAAAAAAAAGTCATATGAAATCAATAGTACATATTTGAACACCTATTTTCATATGTACCTAAAGAGGGGGGGGGGGGGGGTAATTACTGGTTCAGATCAGCCCTATAAGAGTGCAGGAGTTGGTCCTAGTGGGATTAGTGGATTTATGGGGACCTTATGAGCAGCACAAGAAACATCATAATAACTGTAGCTTAGACCAGGTTTGTGGGTAGTCTAAGTTGCAGCCCATGTAAAAAGGAAAACAAAATTAATGTTGAAAAACACCCGTTCATATTTTCATCAAGTCAATGAAACTGCATGAACTAGTCAAGACAGCGGTTCCATTGCTAGCACGGGGGGGGGAGTGAGACATTGCGTAATGATTTCTCTTAAAAATAAAACTGACCAGATTCTGGACTAGTCTGAGGGCTGCCAGGGCCGCCCTCAGAGCACATCAAGATGTGGTCTCAGACTGGACCTGTCAGGGACACCTTTTGTCCATGTATACCTAGCTCTGGGCGGTCAGGAGCTTTTTCCAGTTGAACTGGCGTCTTAGTCATGGTTTGTGACGTCATCTCTCACAATTCACCGACTGGTTTATTTACTATTTATAGTATGTATTTTCCTTTTCTTTGTTTGTTTGTTTGTTTTATTTTGTTATGAGAGAGAGGGAGAGAGATCTGATTTCCTAAACATTTACCAATGTCTAAATTTTAATGATAATAATACGGGGATAAGCAATAGCATATGCTCCTTTTGCAAAACAAAACAAAAATCAAGGGGGAACAGGGAAAAGGATTTAGATAATAAAATTGATAATATTTGATGATAATACCTTTATATTAGAGGAAATTAATAAACTAAAATCAGAATTGGAAGGTTTCCGTTTAAAAACAAATGAAGGAATAGCAATTAGATCTCAGATAAAGAGGATGCAGGTTGGAGAAAAACCTAAATTCAGTAATCGACTGAAAATGGTAATATTTTTGAAAGGCAAAATGACATACTCAGGTGTACGGAAAAAGAATCTGATGAAATAAAATTGGAAATATTATTCAATTACCCTGACATTCCTAACACTGCCTAAGGACAATTGTCAAACTCACAAAAATGGGCACATTAACATTGGTTCTTGAAGGAAACAAACCTAGACATCTAATACAAAATTGGTGGCCGGTTTCTTTACTGGATGTTATTTACAAATTAACATCAGGTTGTATTGCAAATAGATGCAAGTTTTCTCTTTTTTTAATACATGAAAATCAAATTCGCAATTGAGAAGCCGCAAAGCTATAGTAAAGGGCATATGGTAGTCTTACAGTGCAGACACTCTTTTACGACTGACCAGGGTTTGTGCCTCCAAACTACCTTAAGGGTGTACTTACTGAATGGAGGGGGGGGGGGGGGGGGGGGCAGATCCCGCGATCACGCGAACTTTCGTTTCCACCTGACCTCGCTCAATGTATAGGGGGGTGTAGGCCTACGTAATGATAAGGGGCGTCTGGGGCGTCTCTCCAACAATTAAAACGTCTGGTAGTGACCATTTGTGTATGTATCTGGCGAGTAATTTCCACCGGGTTAATAAGTTTTCCTCTCTAGCTGACCAAGCTGAATTATGGGGGGGGGGGGGGGGGGATTTAGTGGCGGCTGGCAGGCATTATTCACCACTTAAATCGTCAGACAGTAGTCATTTTCGTATAATATTATTTGGACTGTGCCGAACAACTTCCAATTGGTTTCATTGGCTTTCCTTTCCAGCTGATTAGCTCTTTTTTTTTGGGGGGGGGGGGGACAATTTTGGGGGCGTCTGGCAGGCACCCCATCACTTAAAACGTCTGGCAGTGCCCATTCATGTTCCTTGGGACTACATGGCGAATCTTGTCATATAGGTTTCTTAAGGTTTCCTTTCCAGCTGATCTAGCTCGAAATTGTGACCACTTTGTGACCTCTCACTGGCCACCCGCCCCCCCCCCCCCCCCCAATAGAACATGCCAAACGGTCAATTCGTTATATAGGACTATGCGATCTTGATATTCATGCACATGAAAATTGGTTTCCTTTCCAGCTAGGTTGACTCCCTGGCAGTTTTTCTTATATCTTTCAAAGCATCAATTTTCATTCACTTATAAAATTCAACAAGAAGCATCCGTCTCGCAGGAAATCGACACTGCTTACAATTAATGCACGAACACGACCCTCTTTCTTTCTGTAGAAACTCATCCTTGAAATTTGCGCATAAGTCATTCGGTATCTTAGGAAGCACATCAAACGTATGTTGCATGCCTTCTGATGCTCAAAATTTGAAATTTGTTCCAATATCACTGAATTAAAGTTATGACATTGGGCTTGTGGTCATTTTGCCTTTAGGGCGTGCTCACTGAAGCGTGACCAAATTATTTCTCCTGAATTTCACACGAAAGGTAACTGAGAAGTGCAGCTACACATGTCTCTGTATATATCCCCAGGTTCCTGATTCAGAAAATACAGAGATTTGTTTTAAGGGGAACTCATTTCTTGTGTTGTGTTTATTTAGCAAGGGAATTGACAGTTTGGAATGCTTTCAAATGTTTAACCTTTGCAAATGCGATTCATACATTTTATCCTAAATTGGGGGCAAAATATTTAACAAGAGGCTGCTTGAACCCTTTAAAAATGCTATTCATAATCTATATCCTTTACTGGGGCGCAAAATTACAAGATTCTCGAGTACAAATTATGGGAGGGAGCAAAGCGACCAAGCTTTAGAATTATTTGGATCCCCCCCCCCCCCCCCCCCCGAAAAAGCATTATTTCTATATGTAGTTCACTTTACGCTGCGGATATGGGATGAATAATCCTGAATGATCATAATTTTTCCTGAATTTTCTCTTTTTGCTTTCTCTCTTTTGTGTTTTCTTTTTGTTGTGCCCCCCCCCCCCCTTTAAGCGCCGTCCGGGGCACATGGCCCCTGCCTCCCCCCAGTAAATGCACCACTGCGTAACACCATAACCATAACGTTACCACACAAATGTGTGGTAACGTGAAAACTCCCCCCACCGCATGGCGAAACAAAATGAAAACATGGGAGAAGGAGAGAAGAAATGAAAGAAGAGGAAAAAGGGCAAGCAAAGAAGACGGTAGGACCCCTTTCCGCACCCTCTCCCTTATCAGTGGCCTCGTAAATTTCCCTTAAGTTATCCGATTAAGATAATGATGCCAGTGCTCCTAATAATGGCTGAACTAACGCTACGCCACTGTCTGAAAGTAATCGCACCCGCCCCCTTCCACTCATTACATCAAATCCATCTTTAAAACAAGCAAGAGTCATATTACCATTTCTCATAGATCTATAAACCGTAAGCATATTGTTTCTCACGTATAACAATATTATTTTCTCAAAGAAGTAAATACTTAAACTTTTGAACCTACAATAAAAAAGGCAACATTGTTTCAACATTGATTTTATTAAAATATACTTAGCTCGAGTATTGTAAATGTTAATGGCAGGTTCGATTAACTTCTATATGTATAATATTAAGTTGTCACGTTAATCAAGCAACTACGGCGGTATTCACTTGACTATTCATTTAAAGCCAAAGACAACTGAACACACATGTGCCGTTGAAGATATAGAAGACAACACAATCGGAGCTTCAAATATATTCGTTACTAATGGAGTGCCCTCCCACGTGCGATAAAATGTGATTATTTCCGGGACCCTTGCTTAGCATATTTTGTTGTCTCGTATTATTTTGTCATCTAGTTCTAATTTTTACGGGGGAAAAATCAAAACAATATGGAAAAATCAAAACAATATGGAAAATCAATCAATGTGCAAGCTCGGTGGCAAATCAAATCATAGATGAATATGGGTGAAGATGCAAATGGGGCAATGATGATCAAAGAATCGACTAACAAACCAGTAATCATGTTAGTTATCCATGTTTTTATTTTTTGGAAATTTGCATCGAGTTTGTTCCCGGTTCACAACTAGGAGGCTCGCGCGTTTTTAACATTTTAGATATGCACTCATATCTTATATCACATAGTTCGAGTTTTTCTATTTAAAACTAGAAAGGAACAGTCCGATGAAGATAAACAAAACTACAATAGCAATATCAGTATGTATTATGTCCCTATAAATAGAATACAATCATACCTGTGCTATCTTGCAAAAGAG
The DNA here is from genome assembly GCA_025617745.1 of Heliocidaris erythrogramma. Taxonomy (NCBI): domain Eukaryota; kingdom Metazoa; phylum Echinodermata; class Echinoidea; order Camarodonta; family Echinometridae; genus Heliocidaris; species Heliocidaris erythrogramma. The sequence goes on along the minus strand of CM046863.1, from coordinate 58,052,230 downwards.
TCGTCGTTTGATCACATGGGTCTTTCTGGTTTGCGAGGTATGCACCTGCAAAAAAAAAAAACAATTTATTTATTCGCTCAAGGCCTGGAGCACTGCACATGTGTTTCTTTTCCAATATCTTTTTTTTTTAATTCCTATATGAAAATTTACACTGCAGGATTTTAAAGTAAATTGCTGGCAACCCGCTGCACAGTAAATTAGTGTATTTGTCACGGTATTGTACTGTTTATTATACAGTTTAACGCTAAAATGATCTATAACTTGACTGGTAGGAACTAAGCAAACCCTTGTAAATTATAATGGGAATGTCAACGTATCAGACAGACTAATGACCAAAACAATAGAGAAAACGGACTCTAAAGAAGAGTGACCATTGAGCGCCCTGTGTCCTATTGTTTGTCGCACAAATGGTTGAGTCGAAACTCCCTGTCATACATAGAGAAACACTACTAGGATTGAGTTGAAATTTGATATACCTTTAGAACAGATATATTTCTTTGTTTATCCAGATTTTGAATATCAGACAATGCAGAGTTTATGAGCTATACGAGAAAGGCGATGTGAAGTACGATCCCAGCAAGCTGACACACGCAGTTTGAAAGTCCATAAAAAAATGTTAATTTTGAATGAGAGTAAAATCATATTTTTAAATGGTATTTTACCCTAAAATTTTGTTAGATGGTACATTAATAAATGAACTTTCAGAAAATACCAAAAAAAAAACACCTAAAAACAAACTATCCACCCAAACCACTTTTTTCAGCTGTTCACTGCAAAACTCCCATTGCGACTTATTGGTCGGTTTGTGGTGGAGGGTCACATATAACTGTCAAAATAGAGTATTTAACTGTAAAAGATACAGTATTGTATTGTGCAGCCGGGTTGCCAGCAATTTACTGTAATTCCCAAAGTAATATTTTATATTGTATTCAAGTTAGAACAATCAAAGAATTCAAATGCAGCTAAATAAGGTACTCATAATTTTCTCGAATTTGATACAAAATAGAAAGAATAATCCGATGGGGATGAAACGAAATATAAATAAAGGTGTGATATAATTATATAGGCCTAGGACTATGATTGTGTTCTCATATGTACCACAATCATACCGGAGCTACTTCTCAATGGGGTCGTCCTTTGGTCACTATTAGGTCTTCATGGTTTGTTAGATATGCACCTTCAAAAGAATTACAATCTAGTGGCACAAAAGCTATTGTGTATTCCAATATGGGGTTTTTTCACATTAGTGAGAGCAATCAATGAATTCAAATTCAGCTTATAATGATAATTTAAGCTGAATGTTGAATTCCATACAAAATGAATAGTTTTCAATTAATTTCAAAGCTTTACCTTTCGATAGTTTATCTCCCAGATCAATAAGTCTCACTTCGCTGAGTTTTTTTGCCAGGATGGATCGTGAATGGGAGGTGTCTGTTTGATTGGTCTTCCACTTGATAAGGATCTCCACTAGAGCTTCATTGAAGTTATTGAGATGTTTTCTGAGTATCGATTGACTGATCGCATAGGTATACCCCAGGGCGTTGCACAGTCTTGAGTATTTAGCAGGTATTATGTCTTCAGCTAGTGATATCAACTCCACTTCCTGTAAAGGCTCCATCGTTCTGTGAAACCAAAGCATAAGCCAATACATTAGGCGATTGTATTTCTAATCCCGAAGAGGAGAAGAGGGTCGCTATTCATAATAAAGATTGAGGATCTCTATTCACAAACAATAAATAAGCAAACAATATGAAATTAAGAAAGGACAAACCGACGGTAATGTGTTTAAGAAGGCCTTTAAATGCATTTGTGGCTATTGTCATTATATTGCTATGAAGAATGCATAACCCGTGACAATCATCATTAGAAAAACAAAAATTGATATTTTGGCTCGCTCGCTGACTCGGTTGCAAATGAATAAGCAGATCTTTACACACATATGCAAGTAAGTTGTAAATAAAAACCGTGTAACGATAGAGGATAATGACTGTGTCAAAATGATCTTCGGTTGTGTAGGCTATTGATTGGAATGATTTTTTTTTTAAAGTGAACTATTTTTATTAGTGCTCTCCACATTATGAAAGGCGCTTCACCAATTAATGATTAACAAACGAAGATGTCTAATTCATACATCTACAATTTTGCTAAACCAAAAAGAAAACTCCATTCCGTGGGAGGAGCGCCCCCCCCCCCCCCCACACACACACACTCATCCCGCTCGGTTTGATGGTGCCCGGGGCTATGGGTCGTGTACATTATTGGGGCACAATTGTTTTCTTAATTTGTTCGACCCCCCCCCCCCCCCCCCCAGCTACGACAAAGCCGTGGGGATGTCCCCCATCCAGTACTATCGGTTTATTTGCTTTTTATGAATAGCGACCATTTTTCCTGCATTATGAATAGTGACCTTCATTTTGTATAATGAATAGAGACCCTCTTCTTCGATTATGAATAGCGACCCTATTTCTGTAATATGAATAGTGACCTCTTCTCCATGGGCGTCAATCCTCACAGGAATTCTATTCAAGGGGGGGGGGGGGGGGGACACACCTGGATGCAACAATAGGGTGTCCCCCCCCCCCCCTACTTGAATAGAATTCCTGTGAGGATTGACGCCCATGCTCTTCTCATATCATGAAGAGCGACCCTCATTTCTTTGTATGAATATCGTTTGTCTTTTCCTAATATGAATAGCGACCCTCAATCTGTATTATAAATAGCGACACTTTTCTCCTATTATGAATAGCGACCCTCTTTCCTAATTATGAATGCGATTTTCTATTAGTAATCAATCCTTATCCTTAACAATCCTTATGACTAATGACCCTTACAAATAATGAGCCTTTATCAATTATGAATAGCGGTCCTGATAACTAGCGAGCTTACCCTCTTTCTCTCCAGGCCTATTCAGGCTCTGCCGCTGGTTATGCGCACATCGCACTGAGTGAGTTTGACACTGTAATTCTGCGGTGGGAGGATTGGGGGGGGGGGGGGGCTCCATAAAAAAAAAACGTATTTTGAACTAAACGCATATCAGAATGGTGATTCTGGCCTGAATAGGGGAGCTCTTATAACGCAATCCTAATAGACCTGTTTACTAAGTGTTCAAATTTATGGATGTTTCTTTCCTGGGGACCTAGTAACGAGGTATTCCATTAACCTGTTATTAATGAATGAACTACAATACTTGGAATCCAGTTTGCATACATTACTTGTTGCTATGTCTGGCAAGCTTTCAGGTTGTCAAGAACAACCTTTGTTTCAAAAGTATGCATACAATTTGAATCACTTAGTAAACAGGTCTATTGAGCTAAATCCGACCCCGGTGTAAAAACATGTTTAAGGAAAGGAAAACTTAGACCTCGGTCTGTTAAACTTCCATTTTTAAAAATCGACTTTAGATCTAGGGTCAGGTTCAAATTAATTTGCACAGAATATGTCTGTACTATAATTTCACTCTATCACTTTTGTCACCTCATCTACAAGTCTTTAATAGGCTGGAAAGTGTTGCTTTAGTGACAGCTGGACAGTCTGTTTCGGCCGAAGCCTCATCAGCAACTACATCAACTTATACAAAGTACAGTGTAAGATAGACATATAATTATAGCGCAGTCAAACAAGCAAACTAAAGATACATGTACGTGGCTTTTTAATGGTACAATAGAATTGGTAATAGTACTGGTACTGGCCGTCATTGGCTGAAGAGGCTTAAACTGTAGTGGGGTAGTTTGAGTCTAGTTTATTACATGTGAAGGGGCGGGGGGTTATGTGTTATGTTTTATATCTCCATGCATAGTCTAGTTATTTCATGTGGCCCGGTGTACCAACCCAGATAAACATATCTACCAGATTGCTTCATCTGGTACCCCTAGAAACGAATCAACAGAGAGAGAAAAAATATTTTGTTTCAGTTCTGATTGTTGTTATATCAGTTTCCTTTCAAGGTACGATATTCAATTTAACCTTTCATCCTGGGGTGACTCGAACTTTCACATTTATTTCTCATCGAAGTATCGAAGTATTAAAACCATATTGAAACAATGGCCTTTAGTGTGAATAGATACAATGCCAATCATATTTTCAAAGTCATGAACTTGAGTTAATGTTAATTACTTATTCGGTTGAAACTAAAGTGATATAGAAACAGTTCAAAATTTCATTTGCCATAACCCTGAAATAGCTTACACCCAGCACATTTAATCTCAATGCATTTGGGATTGAAAGGGAATAGGTGAGCTTGGAGCACTCCATAGGGTTATGTGTTAAAAAGAAGGAAGAAAATCATGAAAACAACAAGTGATAGTAATTAAACTACTGGTGGGTTAAAGAATTGCCCAGTTCTAGGCCATTTTAACCAGTAATTACACTCGAGTAAATTAAGTTGCGTAACTACTGGTTGGCTAACAAAAATGCCCCATTCTATCACCACAGGGTTTGATCAATTTGTGTCAGTTTACTTTACACAACTGGCGGGTAGATATTCACAACAATACTTGTTAAAACAGCGGTGGGGTTTTACCTACTACTTCTGCAATTTTGCCATATTCTTCATTCTAATTTGGTAACAGTAGTCGAACAATTTGGTTGGTCATACATTGACAAAGGGTTTGTACAGGTTTACCGCGTAATTAAAACAAACCCCAAATACTTAAATGTTGAACAATATTGATTGTTGGAAATTCAATGGTTTGCCATTATAACAGCACATTTTCCAATATTTTAAAGGGTTAATCAATCTTTGGCAAATTTGGTCATTTTTTACCGAACCATGTAGTTATGCCATTAGAAAAAATTGTGCGAATGGAATTTAGGCAATTTTTCTTCAACAATAATTGGCAATAATGGGCAATGCAGGGGCGGATATAGGGCTTTGTAGGGGGGGGGGGGGGCACACAAATGCAGGTTTGTCAACTTTTGGAAAAGGGAGACCCGTATTTTTGGGGTCTCGCCAGCTCTAGAAAAGTCGGTCAGGGGTGGGTTTGGAGTCCAGTTTCGCGCCTTAATTCTCTGACAAGCAAAAAAAAAAAAAAAATGCATACATTTCTTCCAAAAGGGGCGGCACGGGCTTGATTTGCTCCCCCCCCCCCCTACATCCACCACTGGGGCAAGGTAAATCGCATCATAAAATTAGGGGTGCAGGCTCTGTTGGTAAACTCTCATATTATCAGAGTTTGCATTTGATTTGACTAGCTGGATAAGCATGATAAGATAGATATAGAATAGGATAGGTTAGGATAGATTGGTAAGGATAGGATAAGATAGGATTATAGGTTCTATAAGGAAAATTGGTAGACAGGAACTCGGGAGCCAACTGTGTTCTATATATTTTGAGCTAGGTCGGAGGAAAAAGATAAAATAAATGGGCAACTGAATTTGCCCCACCACATAGGATTTATTATCCAATCAGTTGGGTAAATTTTGAGAATTTTTGGTAATTACTGCCCAATATTTGAGCTTTGTAAGAGTTGCGCAAATGCCTCCTTCGAAATTAGATTTTCAACTATCGGCAATTATAGAATTGGGTACGGTAATATCTTTTGGGGGCAAAATTGAATTGGTAAAAATAAAAAAAGTTGGGTAAAAAAAGGGATGGGTAATTATTGGCAGGGTAATTATGGGTTAATCAGAAGTGAAGCATCTCGAGCAATTATTGATTTTGTGTTTTTGCTTTCTTAAAGCATCAATAAATTATGGTATTTGCACTAATCACCATAGTTTGGGCAATAAAAGCCCGAAAGTTTAATGGACAGCATACGACCCGAAGTTGGTTCAGTACAAATTTAACCAACTATTTTAAGAGTGTATACTCCCCCAAATGCCTTCGTGGAGGGGGTTGGGGGCTGGGATTGCTCCAGCATAAGCATCGTTGACCAATCTCTTCGGGGTTTATTTCGTCATTGGGTTAGGGTTGCAATCAAGTTTTAGGTTAGGTTAATTAATTCCTGGTCAGTCATAAAAGAGTGTTTGCACTGTAAGACTACCATAGGCCATACTCTAGCTGCTCCTGACACAGGACCAACGGGTTACTGGTTAAGGCTTCTCTCAAGAATTTCTTTCTTGTTCTTTTTTGTCAAACTGGAAACATATCACAGTTAAGAATGTCCCCCGAAAAGGACTAATCTTCACATTTTGGACCAAACATTTTTTTTATTTCTTGATGATTCATTTCATAATAACTTACCACGCCTTGGACAAAAGTTAAACTGTCCATAAGTCGTCTGTAAAATCCCAATTATTCACACACACACACACACACACACACACATTAAAGCTTGTTGGAGTATGTTCATGCAGTTCAGTAATTCATGAAAATGATAATAATGTGCTATGCGAAGCAGTTGCAAAAGCAGACATACTTCTTCTTCTCCCCACCTGTATTTTCTTATCTCCATCTATCAGTGTGGAATGCATCCACGGGTACAGGGCTTGATTTGGGGGCAGTGGATTGAAATATGGTTTGGCTCCCATAAATCTACGGAGCCGAAGCGTCGAACTAATTTCTACAAGGCTCTTCCCATTGCCAACGCGCGTCTCGCTGTGTGTGTTTCCATTGATTTAGTTACGCTCGTCAATAGCGCGTCATGAACGCGCGCTGGATTTATCGCGTTGAAATGAGAGTGGCGTTTAAATGTAGAAAGTAAAGAAATGTTTTCAACCTAAAAAAATAAAAGAAGAAAATGAAAAGCGTTTTGCAGTAAATGGATATAGATCCAGAAAAATAATTTTTTTATCTTTTAATTATTCCTTTTTTTAAATATTAGATTTGGCGCTAATTGTGTTTTGCGATGAAACTCTTCATACTCGGGTGTGATCTCTTCACCTGCCGTCATGCTAGTTATTATGTTTCAATTTTCAAAGAGCGAACACTAAAATAAAGATACTACTTTTCTTACAACAAAGTTTGAAGCGCATGGCATAGACAGAATCCGTAAAAGAATTGACTTTAATAATGGAACTGCAATAAACAGTGGTCAACCCTGTAGGGTTACAGCTACTTAAATGGGTGCATTAATCTCTCACAACATTTTAACAGCTTCATATGTCATATCAATTTTCACAAAATTCAAAGTCGAGAGATTAGTTATGAAAATAAACATATCAATATGGTTTGTTTGCTTGTGATATTCATCATCAACACCATCATCATATCATAATCATCATCATTAACAACATCACTATTTTCACCACCGTCATCACCACCACCATCATGAAAAACATAATCATCATCATCATTGCAACAATGGCTGAGTTTGCTCTCATTTAAGGTCCTAGTCTAACTAGATCTTCAGTATATATGAGTTAGATATGGATCTAACCATAGATCTTGCCCATCACTAATGTTATTATTTACTGGATAGTATATTTCTACTTCTACGATGGTCCTCACTTAGAGCCTGTTTAGCATCTTGATGAGTGTTTGTGGTTTGGTGTTTCCAGCAATGGACGCAAATGTGTATTTAAGTCTAGTATTTGTATCTAAATCAAGTAGACACAGATCTTCGCAAATACACATGCAGAAGAACAATAAATGCATATATAGCCCTACAGTTGTTGGTCTAAAGGAATCAAGACACTCAAACTTGCCATAGATCCAAACACAACCAACACCCCTCCTGCATGGGGAACTTCCATTTGTCATAACGAGTATGATTGTAGAGTGGTCAGGCGCCATCTAGTGGCAATTTCTTTGCAACAATGCCATTGCATTAATTTGCTTTTGCAGGAGCCTGTATAAATATTGTATAATAGAATATTGTCAAAGAAATAAATAAGTGTGTAAGAGAGAGATAGAGAGAGAGCAGGGGAAGGACGAAAGGTCGAAGGAGGGGTGGGTGGTTAACGGGGAGTAAGGGGAGAGGAGAGAGAAAAGGAGAGGGGGTGAGGTGAGAAAGATGGGGATGAGGGGAGGAAAGGGTAAGAGAGAGAGAGGGATGGGGGGGGGGGGGGACACGTTATGTGCAATTAAACAACCTCTTAACTTTTTCCTCCTTTATCTCTCTCCTTTTCTGTTTTTCTTTTTGGACACCAGTCGGAGAGGGGGGCGAGACTCAGTACTTTAGTCCCCCCCCCCCTCTTTAGGCCATTATTTCATTTTCGGATTTATGAACCGTCGGAGTAACGAACCTTTAGGAACTATGAACCTTCGGAAATACGACCCTTGGGGGGGGGGGGGGGAGACATGAATGCGTTCAAATTAGTCACTTTTAAATCTCAAGCCATGTGGTCATAGGGAAGTGAGGGAAGAGGAGAGAGAAAAAAAGCAAGGGGTGAGGTGAGAAAGATGGGAAGGAGGGGAGGAAAGTGTAAGAGAGAGAGAGCGAGAGGGAGAGAGGGGGACACGTTATGTGCAATTAAACAACCCCTTTAAACCTGTTCCTCCTTTATCTCTCTCCTTTTTTGTTTTGTTTTTGGACCCCAATCGGAGAGGGGGGGGGGGGGGGGCGAGACTCAGTACTTTAGGCCCCCTCTTCCCCCTCCCCCCTGTTTTAGGCCCTTATTGCATCTTCGAAATTAAGGACCTTACTTCATTTTTGGATTTATGAACCGTCGGAGTAACGAACCTTTAGGAACTATGAACCTTTGGAAATACGACCCTTCGGGAAAAAATCACGACATGAATGCGCTCAAAGTAGTCACTTTTAATGCTGCAAGCCATATGGGCATAGATTTAACACACTTTAGAATGAAGAATGCTCTGATAGTTTTTTTAGGTCGGTATTTTTCTCAAACCAGACCTGTGAATAGATCGAAAATTCGCAAATACAACATTTATCTCGGCGCACTGAGTGTTTTTTCCGGAAGTAAACGTGACCGTACGCTGCTGCAACTTGTCTATAAAAAATGCAAGAACTTTGTGAAAAAACTATAGTTCCAAAGCTAATCAAATGAACTGCGTCTACACGAGTGCACCCTTAACTTTGCATACTAACGTGGATGAATGTCTCTGTACTTTGGGAAGTAGGAGGCGCCTTGTTCTTGTTAAAATTGAACTGTCAGCTTTACAATGATTGAAGAGTCAGTTGTCATATCTGGTCATGGTTGAAAATCAGTCGGGGAAGGGGGGGGGGGGGGGAACTGCCCTCCTTCAAATAGGCAAGTGTGGTGAAGCTAATGTCATACAAAATTATATTCCATCCAATAACGGAGTTTGCTTCATCCTGAACTTTGAACTATTGAAACTGATACTGATATGTAGTTTATTGTACTTGATCAGAGCTCCTTATAATTGTGTATCTGTCACTCTCCCAAAGGCAAAACAATCTCCATAAATGACAAATAAAATCACAGTGATATTAGAGGATGGTCTGTTCCGTTTATGGTAGGAACCCAACAAGATATAGCATATTACTAAAGTGATCGTGAATATTTTTAATCCGAATTAACCTTGATGACGTGCGTCAATCCGTTAACTTAACATGCGTTTGAAATGAGGAAGAAAATAAGACGTGGATGCAATGTATTTATTAATATACAACTTGTCTACATCAACTACTACTACTACCATGACTACTACTGCCGCCACCAGCGCCTCAAACAAAAACAGCACTACACCTCTAATACTAATTAATACTAATACTGTGTTTCTATTTTCATTTCTCTTTCTATCTGTCCTTGAGTTATTATTTGATTTCTCCAATAATTTCTGTTATGTCTTTCCTTGTGTTATTCTTTGTTTTCTCCTTTTATTTCTGTTTCTGTCTTACCTTATGTTATTCTTTGTTTTTTATATCTTTTCTATGTCATTCCTTAGTTTCTCCTTTAATTTTCTTTATTGACGTATTGTTTGTTTTTCTAATATAATATTATTTTTCTTTCTGTCTTTCATTAAGTTATTCTTTGTTTTTCTCCTATTATTTTGCTTTCTTCGTTTCCTGATGTTATTCATTGTTTTCTTCTTTAATTTCTCTTGTTTTATTTCCTTATTTCATTCTTTGTTCTGCTCTATCTTTCCTTTCCTGATGTGCTTCTTTTTTTTTTTTTGCGTTCCAATTCTATTTATATCTTGTCATATGTTAATCTTTTTTTTTCTATCTTTCCTTGTATTATTCCTTGTTCTTCAATTTTTCCTTGCCATTCTTTGTTTTTCTCCTATCATTTTTCTTTCTATCTCTCCTTGTTTTATTTGTTTTCTCCTTTCATTTCTCTTGATTTATCTTATTCTTTGTTTCTCCTTCTCTCATCTTCTCTTTATCACATCTTTTCTTATATATTTCTATATGCTATCATCATTTTTTTTCAGTCATTTCCTATATATTTCTTTCTTTTTCTTCTTCACGTGACGTCATAGCTGAAAACGGCGTTCACGTTTCAGACAGGACGACACAACCATGGTGGACGCGTTCCATAGTGGACGAGGGAGACGACAAGGCGTAATATAATTATAGTTAATAATGCTTATAGATTGTAGTCTGTTTGTCATTGTCACAGCAGTTGTTGTGCATGCCTTTTATCATCAGAAAATTAGTTTAAGTGATAATTAGATATCTAATTTACAAGAGTCTTTGTAATACAAGTCTGGTTAAATGATAGTAATAGGACTCTTTATTACCTTTATTTTAGTAAGTATGAGAAATAGGACATTATGTAACCTTAATATCAGTAATCGATTTCCCACATTTTTTTGCCGGTTGCACAGAGGCGTTGCATCGCTGCTCAGTGTTATACTAACGTAGTTCATAAAGTGGTGAACTTCCTCCTTATATGTGTTGACATAATACACTTTACCTGCATTCGAGAAAGTTCACTAGAATGTACGTTACCTCGATAGTGTAATGATTATTCCTTTAAGAGTCCTTATGATCCAGAATTACGAGTTTTTGTTACATAACTATGTTACTGACTACTCTGTTATTACTCAACCCATGTTCCTATGTTTTTGCCGTTTTATTTTCTCCAACTTGATTTAATGTCTTTTGTCCCTATACAGTCTTCGTTGTTTTGGACACGACACAGATATAGCATAGATTACATTTAATGTCAGAAATTATTTATTTATTTCCTGATGAGAACCATTTCTTCCTTTTCATCTCTGTCTCCTTATAACAAAAACGAATTTTGATATTTTATCTCGACTCTTAACATAAAGATATTTATGAATTAATGCATGTAGGCATTCTACTATAATAATTTTGTTTCAACACTCATGCATGCTATAAACCCTTAATTTAGCCGAATTATGAACAGGACTTGCACCACTGCCCCATTTGATACGTATCTTACTGAATAAAAAAAAAAAACCTTTATTTTTTATCTTTAAATAGAGAAAGCAAATTGAACCGATTTATCAAATACTGAAACCAACTTTAATGATTTTACATGACATATTTGATGTATATTTCTAATGTCAATTCATATTGTTTTGTGTTAATATATATGTGAGTTATTTTCCGCCTTGTACATGGTCTGAGTATTCAGCCAGTGTCATAGATGTCAATGTTCTTTTTACATGCTTTTATTTTGTTTCATTCCATGAATAAAGTTATGCAATTTAAAACTAAACTAGTACCAATGATTACTACTTCTACCACTACTACTACTACTACAACTATTGTTCATCCTCCTATTACTATAAATACAACACTTTTTTCTCTATTACTACTACTTTTTTCTCTATTACTACTACTACTACTACTACTACTACTACTACTACTACTACTACGACTACTACTACTACTATTACTACTACTACTACTACTACTACTACTACTACTACTACTACTACTACTACTACTACTACTATTACTACTACTACTACTACTACTACTACTACTGCTATTACTACTATTACTACTACTACTATTACTACGACTATAGTACTACTATTACTACTACTACTAGTAGTAGTACTACTGCTACTGCTGCTCCTCCTACTACTACCACTACTATACTACTACTACTACTACTACTACTACTACTACTATTATTACTACGACTACTACTACTACTATTACTACTACTACTACTACTACTACTACTACTATTACTACTACTACTATTACTACTACTACTACTACTACTACTATTACTACTACTACTACTACTACTACTACTACTATTACTACTATTACTACTAATACTATTACTACGACTATAGTACTACTATTACTACTACTACTAGTAGTAGTAGTACTACTACTGCTGCTCCTCCTACTACTACCACTACTATACTACTACTACTACTACTACTACTACTACTACTATTTCTACTACTACTACTGCTAATACTACCATTACTACTATTACTACTGCTACTACTACTACTACTATTGTTTCTACTACTACTACTACTACTACCCTACTATTATTTTTTTAAGACTGGTAATTGCGACCATTACTACCTTGAAAGAAGACCATTTACTGAATCATATACCATAAATCAATCATAAAAATGCACCAACATTTTCATTGAAAACACCAACAATGATTTCGAAAATCGTTATTTTGCTTAAAGCTAAATGTCCCCAAAATGTTTTTCCACTTTATATCCGGGGTCGGGTTCAAATGTTTGCAGAATACGGGCCAATAATATGTCTGTATTTGCATTTCACTTTATCACTGCTATCACCTGATCTACAAGGTTTTTCCCCGCTAACATGCCTTTGACTTTTTCTCCCAGGTTGATATCTTATTTTTAATAATATAATAACTGGGTTATGTTCTATAGCTATGGCTTTGTTATTTCCTGTGGCCTGTTGTACCAACCCAGATTAACATGTTTACCAGATGGCTTCCGATACCCCTAGAAACGTTTTATTATTGTTATCTCAGAAGGATGTAGCCTTTGTTTCCTGCATTACTTTAGTCCAGGTACGATAATAAACCTTTCATCCTGGGGTGACTGGAACTTTCACATTTAAATCTCATCGAAGTATGGAAGTATCGAAGTATTGAAAAACTAATACTAATAATAATAATGGTGTTTTTTGTATAGCGTTCGTGTCCGTCACTTCGTGACAATCGTGGCGCTCCAACATTATTACCATGGTCATATAGCTTGACGGCCAAACATGGCTTGTATCGCTCTAGCAGTTACCCATTAAGGGATTTATCCAGGGTGGAGAGCGGCAAATTGGATTAATGTCTTGTCAAAGGACATTAGTGCTGATCTGAGATTCGAACCCTCATCCTTTTGATTAAGAGTCAAGTGTATGCACCACTATACCGCGACACCTCCACCTTAATCTGAACAGTGTGAATAGATTAATGTGAACAAAAGAATGGCTCAAATGAAACATAAAAGCTTACATATTCGTGGGGGGGGGGGGGGTGCATGGTGGTACTAATTAATATTTCATTATTTTTTGTATATGTTTATGTTGTGTTGCTCTGTTTTTTTTTTTTTTTTTTTTTTTTAGGGGAATGTTTTTCACATGGTATTAGAATTGTCTGCAGACAGATAAAGAAGAGAAATTACGAATTTGCCTGTTGGCTCTTCTTCTCTGTTTTACAGACTAAGATGACATCAAAATATCACAGCCTACTTCAACACTTATGATTTACAAAAGAGTGAGCATAGATATAGTACGGACAAATTTTTGAAGAGGGGGCTGACGCCTTTTGCCCAAATATGAACTTTCTAGTTTGTAAATTTTGCATTATTATTTTTTTTTTACACATTTTGTAGCGAAAATTTACAGAAATGCGTATTTGGGCACTTCGCTAACAAATAGGAGGACATTCGAGCACCTCACTGATCGAATATAAAATGGTGGTTGCCCGAATATTGGAACTTCGGCAATCCTCAGCGGGACATAATCGAATGCATTATCGGACAAGAGTATTACCAGGGAGTAAGTATTACAAATTACAATATGCTCTCAAAAGATACTTTTTAAACTTTCTTTTAAATACAAATATACTTGCTGATTATTGCATGTGCAAGACTAAACATAATACACAAGGCCCATGTACTTGAAGTGCATAAGAAACACTTGTTTTTGTAGGCCTAATTAATATGCAAGGGAGTGCAGCGATCAAGACATTAGAAATCATGAAACATTGACACGTGACATTTTAGAGTACTAGAAATCTTATTCCTTATGCTTGTAGATAATTTCATGTTGAATTTTATTTTGTGAGACGATGCGGCAAAATTAATTTCCCAACCACTTTCAGAGAGAAAAGCATATGCACGACAACCCCCCCCCCCCCCCCCCCCCCCCCCCCACTCTGTGCTACAAGCGCCTAAGATAGACATGTTTTGTTCAATGCTAAGAAACACTGCGTCTTTTAACATGTGAGAGATCGTAGTGAGGAAGTGAGAAATTTTAAATTTTAGAATGTTGGAAGTTTGGAATTTAGAGCACAATAAAGCACATCTTATTATACAGCAAAATAATCTCATTCAATATTTATTGCTGTCATTCGAGGGGATGAGTTTGCCTCCTTCCCTTCAGAGACTAATTAGCCTCAAGGCTCAGGCCCACACATCCGGGGTCTGGATGTATAGACTGGCTTCCTACAAAGCAATGTTAATAACAAAACATCTACTGAAATGCGAGGGAGTGTAGCGATCGAGTGAGATTTTTTTTTTCTTTTTCAATGTTGAAACTACGTATCTTAGAGCACAATATTTTTTTCGAAGTTAAACTGCAAAATAGTTGATTATTGTATGTTGAAAAATTATGGTCTTGAAAGAAGGGGGTGCACACTACACCGAGTGAGTTTTGAAACTGTTTTTACTGCGGGATAAAAAAGGTCCAGACACAACAATGTTTTGAATTAAACGCGTATCAAAACCCTAATTCTGGCCTGAAAAAGGGAAGATCTTAACGCACCCCAATTGAACTAAACCCCACGCTCAATGTTACAGCATGTTTAACAAAATGAAAACTTTAGACCTAGGTATATCTTTCATTGTTAAACATAAACTTTAGATCAAGGGTCGGGATAATTTTTTTTTTTGCAGAATAAGGGGATATGTCTGTATTTTCATTTTACTCCATCACTCTATCACCTGATCTACAAGTCTTTCCGCTACCATGCCTGGGACCTATTCTCCCAGGGTGATAATATTTTCCATAATATAGCTATGGCTTTGATATTTCCTGTGGCCCGTTGTACTAACCCAAATTAACATGTTTACCAGATGGCTTCCGATACCCCTAGAAACGTTTCATTATTGCTATCTCAGACGGATGTAGCCTTTGTTTCCTGCATTACTTTAGTTCAGGCACGATTATTTAACCTTTCATCATGGGTTGACTGGAAACTTTTATTATTTCTCATCGAAGTATATCGAAGTATTAAAAACATATCGAAACATACTGTAGGAAATACGTTTCTGTGATCATCTTATGTAAACTGTATACTATGTACTTTTATTTCTATGCGGAACTGAATAAATAAATGAAAAGGAATGAAATGAGAACAACAACAACAACAATAGTAATAATAATAATAATAATAATAATAATAATAATAATAATGATGACGACGATATTGTTGGCTTGTTGTATAGCGCTGAGGTCCCTCACTTCGTGACGCTCCTGGCGCTCCAACTTTATTACCCCGGTCATAGCTTGGCGACCAATTTTGTAGCGCTCTAGCATATCAGGTACCCATTTAGACCTGGGTGGAGAGTGGCAAATGTGGATTAATGTCTTGCCAAAGGACATTGGTGCTGATCTGGGATTCGAACCCACAACCTTTTGATTAAAAGTCACGTGAATGAACCACTCTCCACGAGACCTCCACCTTTAGTGTGAATAGTGTGAATGGATACAATGCCATAATCATATTTTCAAAATCATGAACTTAAGCAATACACTTAATAATTAATGAATAATTGTACATTAGTTGTTCGATTGGAACTAAAGCGATATGAAAACAGTTCATGATTTTATTTGACATAACCAAGGAGATTCAAATAAGATGGAGTCTCAACAAGCGATAATTAATGCAAACACCTGGCTGATTATAAAGGATGTACAATTAATAAACTGCCTTGAGCATTTGAAGCGATGTCTGATACCGCCAGTGAGAGTAAACAGGAAATATTTAGAGATGTTTTGACCTTTGCATGTTTACGATGCGCAGTTAAATTTATAAATCGACAAACACAGAAAGCGAATGTGCAGTTTTAATGTAAATAATTTCGATTTCATTCTGAAATTACCCTGCCTCAGGATGAAGAATTTTTTCTGAGATTTAGCCTTAAAAGTGTCACAAATGTATAAGGGCAATTTTAACACCTTTCTGCTTAATTCCCATTATCAAATTCCATATACCATCGTGAAAGATGGCTCTAGGAAATAATTATAGCCTACCAAAGTAGTGGGCACACGTGGCCAGTCAAGATATTGTCATTGCAAATCTGGTATTTTTGGCACTAAATGCATTCGCTCAAATCTTGTTATATCATTCACGTGCACTTTTTCGAATTTACATTTGGGTCTGCGAAATCTAATTATCATTATAACAGAATACCCTCCCTTGTAGATAACCATGGTTATGCAATAGAACGGAATTTGATTTCTTTCCTCGTTCGGAAGAATGTCTTTGGAATTAAAGCACGTATTTTGTCATGTTTGTTGTGACGGCATCAAAGCTCGCTTCAAAAGGATACTGTCTATGTCTCTTTCTTTCGGCAAAAACAGGTTTTCCAAAGGGCTTTCAGTGATTTTTTTAGAGATGATAAACGCAAAGCTGTTTTGATTATGGGGTTCGGAAAGTCTTTTTTGAAAGTCGCAAATTTGTGCTTTCTGAAACAGGTTTCGGCCTGAAACAGGCTACAAAAAGCGAGATAAACGCAAAGCTGTTTTGAAACGACTTTATACTTCGGTCACGAACTACGTGTTTCCGGTTTCTGAAAAGACGCGCGCCAGGCAAGTACATGTTTACACAGCGCAGTACTACTAGCTACGTACGCTGCACTATATTAGCGATAGCCAAAACAAAAAAGTGCGCGCCGTATATGACCCCTTATCCTCGGGTCAAACTGCGCAATGCATCTGCGCAGTGACAACGTCGGTTCATTACAGTTTTGAGAAGGCAACATGTAGGTTTGTCCTTTGAATGACTCTTGTGTTTTCTTGTCGTGTATGGGTTCTGGATACTTCGTTTAAAGAAAGAACGGCGAGCCCATAGGGCACGCTTTTTGAAACGACATAGCTCCTGACAACGAACAAAGCACGCCGTTGTCCTGTATGGTGCCTCCTCAATATATTTACGTTTACCCAATGTGCAATATTCCCCAAGCATCCAAAGCAACATAGATGTCATCCATACATAGCATTACTAAATTAGTGAGAGGTCTTCTACAATACAGCCTAGCCAGAAGATTATATTTTACAGTTGATCTGCAGCCTAACAGACCATGATTTAAGGTCCACAAATTATCATTCGGACAGTTCATCGAAAATGCTTGTATCCTATAAAATATGAAGAGGTGTTTTCTTGCTTTCAGTTCGCTTGTCTATTTGTTGATTTGTTTTCCTCCTAAATATATTTCATATTTTCCGTTCAGTGAACAATATTATACTACAATGAACAAACTTATTCAGTCATTTATTATTTTTTTTAACCTCAACCTTTTTTTTTTCTTGGTCATCTTTACCCTTTTGGCTTCCAGTCTCCAACCATTTCCGTTGTCAATAGACACAGCCTATCGATCTCTTTTTCCTTAAACTATTTCACCACCAGGCGCTTTACATGCTTTCCTGTTATAACTAGATCAAAGACCATTCAATGCCCGTTATCCTTCTCATCGTATATATGTCACTTCTAAACCTTTTGCTTTGCTTAATTTCTCCATTATTTCGATTTATCTCGATTGAATGTTTTCTATTTTCTTTTTTCTTCAATCACCCCTTTGTTCGGAAATTTCATCTTTTGTTGAAAATCTTTATTTTCTGTTATTCATCCCTCTATACGACAACTCCTATATTTTGTGCATCTCTTTCTTTCTTTGCTTGCATCTTACATCATAGCCTCTAATCGAGGCGATGTGCTGCTCTGTTGATCCCCTTTTGGATCCTCGAAACCCGCCGAATCATCCTCTGATTATTGCACGAGAAGTCTTGCTCAGCACATAGCCTCTACGCACCCGTCAACGTTACTTGTTGTTTTCTTATGTTTAACTTTGAAATATTTCGCCAATTTTCTACGAAAATCTTTCATGAATAAATCAGTTCCTGGTAGAGAAAAAGAACCAATCAATAGCTTCTGTGACGTGACGTGATACCAAACATGGGGAAAGTAAAAATTTGTTATCGCAAATAGGACATGATAATTTCCGCGTATATAAGAAAAGTATGACTGTTGACCATTTTCTTTTTGAAAAATTAACAAACATCTATTTGTGAGTGGAGTTTTTATCAAGAGAAAAGCAAAGTATACATAATTTCAGCTTTATCCCGTTATCTGCCCTATGTGGTCCCCACTGGATAATGGAAGAGCTCAACTTTTTTCCGTTCCGGTTCCTTTTATTTGATTGGTTACAGGCGTTGAACATTAGCGTTCAGTCAACGGTTTAAGTTTAAATCTAGCTGTGTGTTAAAAACGTCAACGAGTCGCGTACTGCCCTGTTTGGGAAGGTTGTTGAATGACGCATGCAGTCTCGGTCGTCTTGAATATATGAATATTGATGACGTTGACGGGTGATTAAAGGCGGCGTGCAGCAAGCTCCACGCTTGTGTTAGTCTAGTTCTGGACTCTCTTTACTGAATTTTTTTTTCGACGACTGTACGTATTATACCGAGTGATTGGCGCGATCCGGAAACCTGATGGCCCGAGCAAAAGAGAGTCCAGTGAAATTGCTCCACGCTGACGTCAGGGGTCCAAAGTTCACTAGCGCTTTAGCATGGGGAGGTGCGGCCAATTTTAATTGCTCTCCCTGAAAAATCTCAGGGAAAGTTGTCAGCGTGGAGCAATTGCACTGGACTCTCTTTTCGGGGCCAACGGGTTCTCGCGATCGTGCCATCACTCGGCTTATCGCGTATAGTCATCGAATAAAAAAAAATCAATAAAAAGAGTCCAGAACTAGACTACGCTTGTGTCGACTTCATGCGCAATCAGAGGACTATTCCGAGTGTTTCGAGGATCGACCAGGAGATCGACAGAGCAGCACAGCCGCCTTGTTTGAAGGCTACTTACATCATGAAAAGAAACAGAAATACATTTATTATTTTTGTTACTCTATCATTAAATCATGGAAACTTTTTTTGACAATCTAATGACAAATTTGATTTGAAATTTGTTCAAAATCTTCTAATCCAAAAAGGCAAATATAGAGGAACAATGGTTGATAATAGAAGCGTTCATACAGACGTTGTTAATTTGCACTATTTCCTGGTAATGTATATTTGTATTCTGAGATTACCAATGAAATATACAATATAATTGATTTAATTACAAAGGAAAAGTTAATATATATCAAATAGCTCCGTTCAAGATACGACCTCGTATTTACATACGTTTTCATCAAGCAAGAAGTAATGAAAACAAAATGATAAATCGAAGATTTTTTTTTATTATTAATTAATATTTTGCTGCACCCTAAATCTAAGACAGCTCCGTAGCAGACTTAAGCCAATAAGGCAGTTTGTAATTATAATTTGCGCATGTTGCAGATAAAGGTCGTTATTACCGAGCACAATTGACCTTTATACGCTGTCCTTTGAACGCACCACGATGCGCGCACCCGTATGATTTTTCATCCAGGACAACATTGCCTTATTGTTTTTAGTACACTGTTTCATTCCATTATTATGATCTTAGCAAAGCTGTAGCCGAAAATGATATATAAATGTTTGTGAAATGGAATATTTGTACAAATTAACCTCATTTCACCTTGCAAACTAATGTGTAAACTTCCATGCACGCGAAATACTTTGCAGCGGCCAATAGAACGCAATTGTTATGTTGATGCTTATCATAATTGTTTGCTAATAATAATATGATAGACGTATCTGTAAACCTTTATAATTTTTATAATGTTTACTTCTTTGAAAAAATATTACTTGTGGTATTGATAGAAAGTAGACATATCTTATTTCAGGATGCGGTACAGTAGGCAATGGCATAGCTCACAACGAGCTCTACAAAGACTGTGTATTGGGTCTTGTGTATAAAAAAATCCCTTATCGCTCGCCAGAAAGGTGTTTATCAGACTTTCATTTTAAGCATTCAACACTTGTTAAAAAGGAGAAAATTACGAACTTAGGTAGTTACATTGACAACAGAAAAGCACCACATCGCGAAACATTCAGAATCAAATCGATAACGTAGGACCGTAGGACACAATCAAATAGGGGGGGGGGGGGGGGGTAAACTTTAAAAGTTTGAAAATCAAGGGTTTCAACTCTTACTATTTACTTTGGAATTTCAAGAGCTACGATCATATTTTTTTAGAATCTTACTTAGAAGATATTACGACTGTCTATCTTTATATGCCATTATAAACTGCAAATTTAATTTTACAATGATTGCTTTGCCATATATCCGCAAAATCTTTCTATGCCTAAAGTTGCCATGTAGTTAATGTACGGAGTAAAAGGCTTTTTGGTTAGTTGATAACTGCATTCATTTGCTTTATGAATAATTTTCTCAGCTTTCTATATGAAGCAGTGCATAGAACTGTTCTATGAAAATCTTCCCTACACCCGCCAGAGAAGTGTTTTCAATCTGTGATTTTAGAGTTCAAAATTTATCCAAGAAAACTGAAATTTCAAACTACGGTAGTTTATGTATTTCTTTAATACGGGATCAATTAAGAGTGCATTATTGTTGGATATTGCTGGATAATACAATAATATTTCAGCAAGACAATGGACCCTTTCATAAACCAATATCTACGAGTAAGTAAATGGGTCTCATATCTTTTGAAGGAAGGTCATTTATTATCTACGACTGAATGCGTTCAACACATTACATAGAATATGTTTTAGTATTCAAGGCTACGGTCACAAAGGTTGTTACGAACGATGGGTTCGAAAATTTAGTGACTGTTGAAAGTTTGAAGATTTGAACTTCGTGCGTTTGGCTTGATACCCCCTAAAACTTGACGATTGCACAAATTGTGTACCTACGCCTTACGAGCACCTTACGAACGCCTTACTAACGCCAAGAATCGTTCGTAAGAGCGCTGTACGGATCTCCGTTCGTAAGGCGTTCTTACGAACGCCGCAAGAGCCCTCTAAGAACTACTTAAGGCGTTTTCACGATTATCTTAAGAATTTAAGGCTTCTAGAATTGTCTTTGGACCCTACAAAATCTTCCGTGGTTCTTACGATGTTCTTACGACGTTTGTACGGCCGCTTTACGAAGAGGGGGTTTCTTACGACGTTGAAAAATATCTTGGACAAGACCATCGACCAGGCTGCGAACTTACGAACGGTCTACTAACGATGTACGAACGCTGGTTTCGTACAGCTTTCTTGAGAAGATCTTACGAAATGGTCTACACTCTAAAAAATCAAGTGCTATTTTTAGCACCTCAAGATTTGGAGGCAGCACCTGCAAGGGCACGCATAGGGACTGCACAAATTGTGCTAAAGTAGCACTTGCACAAGTGCTAAAATTCAACACCAGTCCAAGTGCTACTTAAACACTTTAAGTGTAAGCCTTTTTACACTTCTGGTGCTATTAGACGCATGCAGCTCCCAAAACCACGCTTCTAGTGCATTAAATAACTCATTTTAGAGCCCCCAAGACGGCACTACTATAGTGCTAACACTTTTGCACACAATATAGTGCTAAAGAACCAAAAAAAAAATCACACCTCTAGTGCTAAAAACTCACCCTTCTATAGTCTGTTAAACAGCCCTACACTATTAAGGGTCTAGATTTTATTTTTAGATTGATATGAACTGGTTATATACATAGATGATGGACTAAAACCATGGCTGTGGATTAAATCATCTGAGAATTACTATAGACCAAGAAGTGGCAATTTTGGAGGTTTAATTGTTCCATTTAGGCAATCCGCAATCGTGACCAACAAAAGCACACACACAGCCTTCCAAACTGCCCGGGCCGCTAAATATTTTTTTTCCCACGAACTTTTTGGCCCGGGCCCGGCCGGCGCGGTCGATCGCGCCCCATGCCTGGCTGACCAACAATTTTCATGTCAACGACAACGCGTACCATAGACGGTTGTCCACACCAGACATGCTGAAACATGGCATTTCCACTTCATTGCTTTTCATCATGTTTCATATCCACCACCAGAAAAATTAATGTAAATATCACATTATTTGATGCCTTTATTCGCATAAATTTACAGAAGTTCTAAATTTAATGTCTTAAATTTTTACTTACCACGCCATGCCTGTGCAGCGGATGATGGCTCTTGCCTACAGTTGAGTAATATCGTAATTGGCCCATGAGCAACTTTTTGGAAATGACCTTTCCCTTTTTTCATTAGGATAGGCATTTTTTCAAAAGAAAGATAATACGTAAGTTTGCCGACATAGCAACCTACAGAATTCAAACTCTATGAAAGAAAGACATCGTAGACCAGGTGACTAGAACAGACGTCAATGAACACTTGGCATGCTTGGGAAAGCGCATTGTTACCAAGTTGGTTATCATTTGGCAGACTGTCAAATACCAACCATCAATGAACACTTTGTTGCTTTTCAGTGGATTTAATGAAAAGTATAATTAAATGAATATATGAATAATCATTACACCGTCGATGCTTATCTCAGTGCATTTTAAACGAAAATGCCAGTTTATGTCAAATGACCTTTATCTGCTCATGCGAAATCCTAATTACGAAATCGCTTATTAGCACAGAATTGTGCAGGTGCTAAAATCACGGGACTTTGGTCAGCACTTGAAGTGTAAAACGAGCGTCCTAACATTTAGCACTTACTTTTAGCACTCAATTTTCTGCACCTTATCATCTCCCAGACGCAAATGGCACGTGAGGTGTTAGAAATAGCATGTCAAGTGCAAACTTCCAATTAGCACTCGTTTTTCAGCACTTCACTTTTTAGAGTGTAAAAATCATTCGTACGGCATTCGTAGCAGTTTTAATGGTATTTGTGACCGAGGCTTTAGTCGGTAAAATGTATTTTTGTATGCATTACCCATTGGGCAGTGCCGCAGTGATAATTTGATTCAGGGCTGGCGGATACTTTTAGGTTCCTCCATTATCATACAAAATTGATTGATTTGATAGGTACCTTCATTAGTGCATATGAGCGCATACAGAGCAATTGCACAGCTTTTTTTGTTTATTTTTTTTTTTCATTTCATTTCAGTCTAATCTTTCTTTCTCTTCCACTATCTCTCTCTCTCTCTCTCTGATGTTATAATATACTCACATTTAAATGGATGTAATCCGATAATTAGGAATAATGTGGATCCTGTCCTCATAAATGTTTCCACGAGGTATAGAAACTGGTCGTGTGGTTGTGGATCGTCTTTACCTTTGAGAGAGAAGACTGAGATGGTTTTCAAAAGTTCATTTCAAAGATTTGCTAGAGATGATTTAAACGCACATCTTATCCTATAACTCAATAATCCAATGTGTTATCCGTTGCTAAAGTTCTTTTTTTTTCTGACTCATGTTTTACGAGGTGGAATATTTCGGCGTGGAATCATATAAGAGCTTAGCAGAGATGAATGGTAGAGCAATCTAACAAAAGGAAATTGTTAGACCTGTTGTGACTTGAAATAGTTACATGCAATTTGCAGTGGTGTACATGCAGACTGGAGATCTCGATCATGTTTGACAATAAATAATAATGTATTATTCTTTTAAGTGAGCACCACACGATTTTCATCGTCCGGTTGGATGGACGAATTTATTGTTAGGTGACATGTGCAAAACTATGCATCAAGGGTTATCATGTTCTTCATGTAATAGGCTACGAAAATGAAATATGCAAATGAAGGCTCCCCAAGGAACCAATGAGTATCGCCGATGCATTCCCCATATCAAAATAGAGCTACTTTTGCACACGTCACTATTATAAAACCACAAGGCACGAAAGCAGAAGCACCTCCCCTTTCGTCGTGTAGATAGCAGCATAATTTTAAAAGGTTTATTAGATTAGAGTAAAGTTCGTGTATTCACTCTTTACGACACAGAGTTTGTATTGGAGGAGAGTTGGTATGATCCCTCAACACACACACACACACACACACACACCCACACATGCGCGCGCACAAGCACACCATAACTCTTTCATCTGCATTCCCTGGAGTGAAAAATCAACTTCTTTTAATTCTCCCATTTTTTTTTTTATTTAGAATCCAGACATGGGGTAAAATATCTTAGAGTATCCTAAATTTAACAATGATACGCGGGGAAATCCATCCTCTCACCACCATCAGATGGAGCCCCATTATTTTTTTCTCTCATTTGTTTTTGACATTTTCTACACAAAAATATTCTTGACTCTTCTAACTTGAGCTAAGCGTGCAAGCACACAAGTCTGTTCAGCGACTCATCTTTTTATTATATTTTCCTCCAACACACCATGTCAGATTGGCCGGTTAGTATGTTTATGAAATACTATTTCCAACATGCGTCTATCTAGAATAGTCCAGTTTGTAATTACTGTGATACCAAAGGCTCTAATTATTCAAATCTGTTAAACATAGATAGGTTCCATCTTAGGCAATATAAATCAACCCTAAAATGATGAAGATGATTCATGAAGTCTCTGTTCCCATTCATTCTTTGGGGAGAAAATCCACCTGTGTACCAAGAAATGCATTGTTGATGTTGAATAAATAACCCATAATTGCATAATTATATAGCTCTCATGATCAATATCTCTTATTTGTTTTACGTTGATACAAATGACATTTTGTCTGCTTATGCGCATATTGCATCTCCTAACTGGAGTGATGTCCGGCATGGGGCTGGTAGTACAGGGGGGGAAATTGTCCAGGGGCACTTATCCTAGAACCATCCGTACCACGTATACAGTGTGTAGCGTTTTGTTTTATATTGTTGCCTTCTGTTTTTATGTAGCTATAGCCAGCTAGATGGTAACACCAGGCACAGCCTGTAAGATACCTTTCAACAAGGATGTTAGGCTTCCTGTTTTTGCTATAGAGCTTCCCGATATTCTTGGATTTCAGTTTCGATTTCTATGGTATATTTGTATGTGTAATCGTCATTGTACTTTTGTATATTTATTGATTTAATGCCATTTTAACTCTATTTTTCATCATTACCCTTTGTAGACATGTCGAACCTGTATGTAAAAGTTGTATAGTTATAGGACCACTGTTAGATAATGGACTAATGAAAGATGTTACACCCACCATGTTATCCTATGTTCATACGACGCAATGATATGAGAGCATTCAGACACAACTCCCCGTTATACGATAATTGTATGGCAGCATTCAGACCTCGCGCACTGTCAGGTTTCATGGGAAGCTCATGAATATGTACGGTCTCTCCCTTGCGCAGTACGAACTTTGCGTTGGCTTTGCGCATTCTGTTTATTTCAAGGAGAATTACGCTCAAAAATAAAGACGATAGTGTTCAAAGGTGTTATTTATTCCTACTTGTTAGACTATATGGCTTCGCGTCAAAATATACGAGATCGATACGAATCAAATTTTTCTGAGCAAAATTTACCATCTGCTAGCAATATGTATCGTCTCCTAGCATCACATGGGGGCTGCCATTTTGTTTATGTGTTTGTACAAGAAGATTTTCGTAATCCAAATGCTCAATTGCCTTTTTCAAAATTAAAAACCCATTTGAGATTAAAAATATAGAATAGATATGTCAATTTATTTTTAAACTGAAGATTTCCTTATATATTTCTGTTGAAAATCGATATTCGCTTAATAGAAATCTATTTTCTCGATACTGGACGTATGGGACGGAGCAAATTAATTCACATTTTATGGATGCTTCTTCCCTGAGCATCTATAGCGGCAAACTATGCATTCACCTGCTTTCGGATAATGGACTTGAAAAGTCAGAATGCATGCTGCATATATTATGTTCTGCTCTGTTTGGCAAACCCAAGAAAATAGATTTTTGTTAAGCAAAACCAGACAATTTAAAAGTATCATTATAAAGATTTAATTTTTATAATACATGTAAACACCCACTTTATATTTTCCGTCGCATATGTGATTTTAGGTAATGAAGAAAATCAATTTAGGATTTGGATTCAAAATATCTTCCTGACTGGGAACATTTCTCAATGGTTCATGTACAACTCCAAATCAGCAAGAAAATGGCAGCCCCCATGTAAATGAGTCGGAGACGATACCGGGTGTTGGAATATCTTTATTTATACCCTTTTCTGCTATCTTATTAGAAAATGATTTAGGCCAATAAGTAGGAATATATTGCACCTTCCAATATAAGTAAATTTGTAATCAGGGCTTAATTCTCCTTTAAGCCCCGCCTTATACGACGCATGGATATGAGAGCATTCATACACAAATATACGCCGCATGAATATAGGATCATTGTACGAAACGATGCTTTTAGCATACGTCGTATGAATATAGGATAATGGTGTGTCTATAACATCTTTCTAGCATACGACGTATGAGATACGACGTGTCAATATAAGAGCATTCAGACACATAAAAACGTCCTATATCCATACGTCGTATGTCCATACGAAAACTCTCTAATCTGATAGGGGTATAGTTTGAGAAGGAATCGTTTAATGCCTTTTATTTAAATTTAAAGTCTTGTTAATTTCTTCATGAATAAGAATGAAGATGTATTAAGGGTATAATCATTAAATGGGGAGTTGTAGCAACAGTAAACATGAATTATCGGAACATCTATATATCATTTTTTTTCTTTACTTATTTTTCAAGACAAAGGAAACCATGGATTGAATAAAACTGGTTTTTGCTTATGGCTGGTGATCGGACTTTTTAAAAATTATCCAACTGATGTAAGTGAACATTGTAGATGTATCATTGTTTATTATTTGTCGCACCTTTTATGCATGTATGCTTTGGATATCTGATATATTTGGCAGGATCATTGTGAAGGTTTACATGCCTTTCTTAAAGGGGAATTAAGCTTCCTTGAAAACTTAGTTTGAGTAGAATCGGAAAATCAGAGAAGCAGAATCGGGAAATTTTGAGAAACATTGGACAAGGAATAAGGAATTTATGATTTTTGAAAGTTGAGATTACTAATGAGATATAGATGCATGCATTAGCAATGTTGTCATAATGTCCCTTTATTCTGTATGATCACTTCACCTAGTACCGACCAGTCATAATACCGACCATTAAGCGTATCATGGCATCTAGGGCGCGTCTTGCAAATCAACCCATGGGACTATGCGTAGAATGCCTAGCAACGTTGAGAACAGCCAAAATAGAGCAGGATGAGGAAGAAAAACGTAAATATTATAAATTTATTGTTAATTTATTCATATTTACATTAAAATAATGTCTTTTCATAAATTGCCATTGACTTATGTGCAGGGGTCGGTAATAATTAAGACGCACTTCTCCCTATATGCGTAAAATGGGATGACTCTATTGCGACGTCATTTCTACAAGAACGCGCAAGTATTATCGCTCGTCAGTACCTGGATCTTGTTCCCCAGTATTTGGGGTAGTAGTCTGATCAATTTTCCCGTAGTCGTTGGAAACATTGTTAAGAGGTCGGTATTAGGTAAAGGCATCATACATAGGTAACTCAATGCATCCATATCCTAAGGTGAAATAAGCTATCTTAGAACAAACTAGTCTGTTCTATCATTAGCCCGTTACCTACTGTGTTAAACCTATGAGACCGTATCCACAAAGGAGGTTTAAACCATGGGTAAGGCTTAAACCAACGAACGTAGAGGGCGGCAACACTTTGCAGTCTTGCTATGAGGAAGGTTCACTTCGCTAAATTTCTGTGACCATCGTTTTCTCTCAGAGAGGTTTTTAGGTAGATTGTAGATTTGATTTTTTTTCAATTTATACTTTAAAAAACTTTTGAATTAAAATGTTAAAATCAGATGTTATGTTCAATAATATTTTTAAATGACTTTTATAATTTTCAAGAGAAAAAAGATTAAAATGGTTATAAATTTATCATTTTACTTTAAGATACAATAATATGTATTTGTGAGGTTGCTAACGTTTTCCTGCTATATTTCGCTGCTACTGCACTGTATTTCGATTTCGATCCATATATGTCCGTACCGTGTGTAATGTACTAAGTAGACTCAGAGTCAGAGCTCGACTATGGATCAATCAAGGTTTGATTTTAGTTATAAATTTAGATTAACTTATTTGAAATTATGATGAAACAAATTTGGCATTCCAAAATAGGGAGAGCTGTTACTAGTGTTAGCATGCATGTAACGTTAATTTGTTAAATTGTTCGGATGCTGGATGGAGCGATGATGGGTGGGGGATCAGATTCGGATGACCGGACACTTAACTGTTAACAAAAATGAAAAAATATGGTGGCTGGGACATAAGGAATTGTTGCCGTGATAATCATCATCGATATATTTTTCTATAAATAATATTGGGCAAACCCACAAAATAGGGGCAGGTCGGCGTGCGCGTGCCATGTTTTACAGTTCGGAGATCGGCAGAGGCAAAAATGAACACATGTATGATGTAACAAGTTCATAATCAATTAGGCCTAGGCTAGGCCTATCAAGTTCAAAACAACTTCCAAATATATTTTAAATCAAGTAATTAATGCTGTGATAATCATATTGTCCTGTTGGCTTTAGTTTCAGATTTGTAGTTGTTTGATGAAAATCACAACGATTTTGGCCAGAAATGGAGTCAAACTCGCAAATGTTTCATCGCTGAATCTGGTACAAGATCGTCGCCGCCGCCGCTGGACTACATTTGCTTGCACACAAATGAATACAGCACGCGCAGACCGGCCCTATTCTCCGGGTTTGCCTAGCATTAATATTGTGTAAGTTAGATCAAAATAGGTCTAACTTATTAGGCCTAACATTAACAAAGTTAAGCCCTAACGTTAACCATAAATGATAATTATATTTGTAACTTGTAACTTTTCACAAACTTGAGACAAGGTCAAACTCAAAGGCAATCATGATGAAGTTTCATTTTTTTTTAATTTCAAGAGAGGGAGAGAGATCGAGAGAGGGGGGTTCATATATTTAGTCTTGATTCTACTATTTGTAGACCAGAAACAAAGCACTTTTAATGAGAGGTAATAATACATCTCCACAGAGTAATATATCATATGGATGGCCTTTGTTCTTTCACTCAGTGACTTTCAGTAATCACATTCATTAGTCTCATGTTGACTTTGATTGCCCTCACTGCCTCAGATAAACTTGGCAAGGAACTAACTTGTGACTGATCTACTTGAAGATCTAATAGAGCCTAATGTTAGAGGTCTACATAACTCAACAACTGTTGGAGTGCCGGATGAAGCGGAAAGTCCTACTATAAAAGACTTTGATGAGACGTGAGAAATAAACAGGTAGGTCTAGACCTAACTAGTTGGACCTAGACTTAATACCAAGGAGTTACCACAGCGTATTACAGCTAAAAATTATAGGTCTGGTAATGGTAGTGTAGTGATCCAGAATCGGTTTACTTGGGGGGGGGGGGGGGGGTTTAGTTTACATTGCAATATTAAATTAGCTGTTTTAGTGTCTTTAAAAATCAATTATGAGATCTTTAGGGAATGTTCAGTGTGATGTCAGAGGATAAATACTAACTGCATGTACAATCCCCCTTAATTATTATATTAAACATTTCATTAATTAATGCAAACATAAACAAAACAAAATAAGATGGGTGAATACATTACACTTTTATTGAAATCCACAAATATTTTAGGATGGATTGTACATGCAGTTAGTAGTTATCCTCTTTGAAAAGATCACGAGGGTGAGGATGAGCGTATCTCATTTTTTTTTTCTTAATACATAATAATGCTTCTGTACACGACTCTCCTTCATCTATTTTACAGATGATGATGAAGATGAAGGCTTACCGCTGAGAATGAAGACAAATTCTGAGAGGAACAAATAAATACTTAGCAGCTCCAGTTTTGCATGGTAGGTCTATGTTGTAAGAGTAAGATTGCTATCAGGGGTGTCGATCCGTTTTTTGGATTGGGGGGGGGGGGGGGGTGGGGGGGGGGGGGGGGGGCAAGGCAAAACAGCCTAATAGTACTTTATATGATTTTTTCAACGCCTCTTAATTACCAGCTTATCCACGGTTACGGGGTGGGGGGGGGGGGGGGGGGGGGCAAAATGATATATTTGCCCTCTCAATATTATCAGGGGGGGGGGGGGGCAACTGCCATTGCATAATCGACGCCCCTGGTTGTTATTAGTACCTCAATACAATCTAGGTACACATATTTTCATTTCACATAAACATACCAACTGAATTTTCTTCAGACTTTACTAATTTGGTTGCTTTTGAATAGCCTTGAAAATTTTATGTGTCCAACTTTTTTCCTCTTTAACTACTTTTGAGAATTCACACTTATTATTCCATTTCATATAAAGAGTTGATGCTAACTGTGTTAATAGGAAGCTCGAAGTTTCAGGGTTTTATTTTAATTCTAATTGTTGCTTGTTTAATTATCAAATACACAATGGATGCTATTTTCTAAAATCTTTCCTCTTTTCTTTCGACAGATATGGATTTCTACTTCAGCTCTTCTGTAAAATAGCCCCCTGCTTTGATCAACATGTATCTCTTCTGGGTCCGCTTGGTATTCAAAAGGACAGCTATTCATAGAAAACCACTATATTCATTTAACACACGTTATGAATAGCAGTTCTTATGAATAGTTATGAATAATGGTAATTTGTCTATTTAGAAGGACCGCTATTCATTTACTCATGCATTATGAATAAGCGGTCCTTATGAATAGCGAGGTTACCCCATTTCTTCATAATAAAATCATATCTGGATTCAAGTATAATATGCATGTTGAGGTGTCGTGGTCTAGTGTATACGAATACGTCACCAGACTGTGGATCATATGGTTCACGGTTCGAATCCTGCCGCAGCGCTAATGGCAAAATAGTCATCTTGGGAGAAATTGCTTAAATGCCTTAGCGCCTTTCATGGCGGCTCGGCTAAAGCTGCGGTAATTAAAGGGCAGATAGTATATTTGTATAGTAGTTGCGCTATATAAATGGACATACATGTATATTATTATAATTAGAATGACTGAACAGGAGTTTAAAGTTCTTCAATTATATCTTGACCATTTTACCCACCCCCTCCCCATTTCAAATGTAGTCACATGCAGCCATTTTGTTATAGTAGCTCGTTATTGTGAGGAGGTCTTCCTCTTCTGTGTGGCCTATATAGTGAGATTACAGGGCCCCTAAATGATATTAAGATAAGCACTGCCAGGGCCACTCCTTTATTAAATCTGCCCGCAGTGTATCACAAACTAATAATAATCTTATCTGATTCTATGAATTTATAAATTATTAAGTAAATTATTATTTTATTCATTATCTACTGAGAAAATCCATACTATTCAACACTTCATTTGACTTGAAACTATCTAATTAGATCTCTATGTGTGTTCCTCCTGCCCCTCTTTTATAGTTAGATTTATAATAATAGTAACATGCAATATACATGTACCAACCTAAAAGGAGATGGATCATTTAAAGAGTTCTTACAACTGTCAAAATTATCTTTGTTTTTTAGGAGTAAAATTGTTGTCATTGGTGTGTGTTGAACAGAAATTAGATGGTCATTTTTTCTAATGTCATTTCTTCTTTGTAGGGGTGTAGTGGGTAAATAATCTTTAACCCTAACTAGGCCCCCCTCCCGAATTTTGTACATGGCCTCGCGACGGCTGAATCTTTCGCGCTCAAATTTCATGACGTTTTTCCCTGATGTTTCACGTACATTTTGATACCTCATTTATGTGGATTGGTCATACGGTTCTGGTGTCAGATTACAATTATTGATCACATGCCAAGCAAAATGATTAAATTCTCCATTCATGTGTGTATTAGCCTATGGCAAAAAAGTAACCATTCCTAGTAATCATTACAATGTCTTGTTTATTATCACAATATTTATTTAACAGATATGCTTTATTGTTGGCAAACAATAGAATACATTAACATTCAAAAACCAAAAAATACATAAGATTAAAAACAAAGAAATACATTATTGGCTTGTAATACACATGACACAGCTAATTTGCATATTAATGAGTTATGCAAATTTAATAAAACACCGTTTTACCCAATTTTCTTTCTTTTTATCTATTTGTGAGTCTTAGAGGTCCAGTTACAGCCAATATTCAATCCATTTTCATCTTCATATAGCAAAATTTACCATTTTGAGAAAAAAATTGAAAAAAAATTCAAATTATGTAATAAAATAATTTAATAAAAAAAAAAAAACAAGAATATTGAAAAAAATTACTTCGGGATTGTGTTCTACACAATCCAATCTACATCTGTGTCCAATTTCATGCGCGCAGAGTCAACCGTTGTCGAGATCTTGGGGGGGGGGGGGGGGGGCGGGGGCCTGGGAGGCCCCCCCCCCCCCCCCCCCCCGGCCATAAGAACTCCCAAAATACCCCGGCCTAGTTAGGGTTAAATTGTAATTCAAATAATTTACTTCTTGGAAAGGGATTGAAATTAATAACGAGTGATTCATTTAGATTGAAATTCTTTTTTTTTAAATGCATGTCCATAATTTGTACTAAGAGAATATTATTTGACCTTGAAAAGTCGTCTGTGATGGAACTATATTGTATTGTAGTATATTAAGAAGTAAGACAATGTCTAAACTTCTCTAAAAACTGTCCTCATTTCTGCATGCAAGAAAATATTCATTAAAAAATGAAAAAATATAAACGTATTTCTGAATCGACGTGTATAAACTATTGTACCTTAAATCTTGATTGTGAGAAATATATACTTGTAATTGAAAATTATTCTGTGAACATGATAAAGGTCCTTTCACATTATATCAATGAAATGAACCATATAGGGGAGGGGTGAATGAACCAGGACGTGTGATCAAGGTGTATGTATGAGATAGAGAGGGAAGACAAAAAAGATGAGAAAAGGCGAAACTGAGAAGATATGGTGAAAAGGAAAGAGAGAAGGGCGGATCCAGGGGGGGGGCACTTCCGGCCCCTGCCCCCCCCCCCTTTGGAAGAAAAGTATGCATTTTGTGTCCCCTTTTATAATGAAGACCTTTTTTCTTTTCTTCTTTTTTTTTGCTTATTATTATTATTATGGAGGGGAAACTGGACCCCCATAAACCCCCCCCCCCCCCCCCCCCCCACTGAGCAAATTTTGAAGGTCTGGCGAAATTTTGTTGTTGTTGACAAACGCCCCCCCCCCCCCCGAGCGACATTTCGAGAAGCTGGCGAGACCAACAAAATAGGGTCTACCTTGACAAACCTTCATTTGTGTGCCCCCTCTTATACTCAATCCTGGATCCGCCCCTGGGTGAGGTCTGAATAGAAGTGGTGGCGATGTCAAATTAAATTTAGCTTAACCCCTCCTCTAAAAATAATAACAATGAAATAGGTTAATAAATGAATATATACATACATAAATACACACCTAATAATAATAATATTGATTATTAATTAAAAAAAAAACTAAAAAAATAATACAAAAAATAAATCATGAATAACCAAAAATTAATGAATAGAATTATTTAAAACTTTTTAAATAAAAGATATGAATTGAATTCATGTCGAAATTTCCAATTTCCAATTAAATTCCCTGCAGCAAGAATCACTGGTGTTGCCTTTAACGTTGTGGTTGTTCCTGTTTGTTTGTTTGTTTTTGTTTTATGGATGTGTTTAGCCGTTATCATAAATTATGAAATATTCATACCCTGACAGCACAGCTATATATACGTCCTTGGGCACGTCCAGTGAGCGAGATGGTATGACGCTCGGTACCTTTCCCTCGCCTTGCCTAGCCGCCTACGCTGACGCTAGCTAGACTGTATACCGTTAACAAGCTCAGCAGACGACGCATTCATTGGTACCGCATTTTGATGGATCAGCGAATGGATTTTATTTAATTTCAGCAGTACGCCCGCAGCGGGAGAGAGGTTACCCCTATCCCGAAATGCATTGCGAGTGGTCACAAAATCAGCTTGCCGAAAACGTCATGAATTTAGCACACTGGTACAATCACTGATCACAAAGATGCCGATTTACGATAAGATTATAGATTATAGAAATAAAATTTACACGGTATCATGAATAGAATAATGTTTCAAATAATGTATTCTTGCCTTATATATTTCTTTTGAAATCTGCATCTATTCATAGTATCTCCTTTTGTCTTCATGTTACTATCAATCCGTCATTGTATTACTTCGATTTATGGTTTTGTTGGCATGCCTACCAAAATGTGCGCGCACTTCAACTGCATGCGCGTAAGAAGTGAACCTTCCTCATAGCAAGACTGCAAAGTGTTGCCGCCCTCTACGTTCGTTGGCTTAAACCTCCGTTAGCGTACTCAAATAAGCGAAATAAGCGCACATTGCCCATGCGCGCGCTCAAAGAAAATTTATGATTGGATCGGATTCAGTGCGCACGTACGCTTAAAACAGCCGGGAGTGATTTTAAAACATGGTTTAAACCAAACCTCCTTTGTGAATTCGGGCCATGGGGATTAAGGAAATTCAGTAGTCGATGAGTTAAAATGAACATTAGGGGAGCATGCTGGATAAAATCTTTCTACATTTCAAACAGGAGAGTTATCCATGTATGACATCATACATCGTGATCGCAATTGCAATAGGAGATTCTCAATATTTTTTAAGATCTTGGTTTTCAAACATCCATATCTCTCTTATTCTGATCACTTCATGTTGGAGTAGAAATTCACGATCAGAAATAGTGGAATCCAAATGAGTAATTCAAACCTTTAATGGAATCCATATTGATTCGGAGTGGGGTTATTAGTAAATTTCTATTAATCGGCATGAAATAATTATTCTTCTTTGAGAGGTCATGGCAATTATAAAACACATATAAAGTATGTAAGATTCATTCAAATTCAACTTATTCACATCAATCAACTGATATTTTTGAAATCACATTCCCACATGATTATGGATTATGGCTGGTTCGGGCTTACTGTAATGTAGTGGGTATATAGTATTAGGCGTAATGTAATGCGCGTATGTCCAAAAAATTACACACTAAAAATCTATTGGGAGTATATTGAAGCAGACTGCGCGCGTGGCGCATTGCCGCTTTTCGTGTACCATTGATCTCTTCGTTGGTAACCCCGCACCCACAAGCCCGACCCCACCCTTTAACGTGTTCAAGAACTGAAGTATCCGCAAATGTCGAAAACCAAGACAGTTAGGGGGATTTTACTTTGAACACTCGGCAATTATGGTCCTCAAATTATACAATGGATTTTTACTTTATATTTCCAGAGCGCCCTTCTGTTAATTTCTTGTCTCTTCACCAACTCTCTTTTGTAATGACGTTATAAGCCACCGAGCCATAATAAGCCATAATAAGGCAACAATAGTCAAAATTGACTAGTTTGCCTATTTTAAAATAACAACAACAACATATACTACTACTATTATTATTACTACCTCTACTACCACTAGTACTATTACTACTACTACTGCTACTACTACTTCTACTACTATACTACAACTAGTATGATGCCTTTACCTAATACCGACCTCTTAACGATGTTTCCAACGACTACGGCAAAGATTACGTAATGAAAATTCATCAGACTATTACCCAAATACTGGGGAACAAGATCCAGGTAGTAAAGAGCGATAATACTTGCACGTTCTTGTAGAAATGACGTTGCAATTAGAGTCATCTCATTTTACGCATAGAGGGAGAAGTGCGTTTTAATTACCGACCCCTGCACATAGTCAATGCAATTTATGAAAAGAGATTATTTTAATGAAAATATGAAAAATTAACAAAAAGTTTATAATAATTACGTTTTTATTCCTCATCTTGCTCTATTTTGGCTGTTCTCAACGTTGCTAGGCATTCTACGCGTAGTCCCATGGGTTAATTTGCAAGACGCGCGCTAGATGCCATGATCCGCTTAATGGTCGGTATTATGACATGGCCGGTATTAGGTGAAGTGATCATACTACTACTACTACTACTACTACTACTACACTACTACTACTACAACTACTACTGTTGTTATCAAATGTTCCTAGTAATTTAAATGATACTGACATAAACGATAATGATTGAAATACTTAGTACATCATTATGGAGACATGTGGTTAAAATAGTCGCAACTTCCTTCATCATGGTAGTTAAAAATCCCAATGATGTATATCAGGTACGGTTTGAGGGCAATTACGCACTACGTCAGCTTGACCGGTTAGTATGTATGATTGTAGCTCAGCGGTGATACGGTAGATATGTCCCATTAAAAAGAGATTGCTCTTCAAAGGCCCTCACATTCGAAATATGACAAGAAACAGCTGAAATGTTCGGCCGAACATTTTTGTGTAGTCCCATAATACATTTTCTGTGTGCAGTGCATGTAAATTTCAACAGGATTGAGTCAATTTCTTATCATTTTGGTTATTCCAAAACTTTACAACATACACCAATTCTTATGTGCTATATAATCAACTTTTCCCAATGTCTTCGAGACAGTTTCTTTCACAATTTAATTTCATCATCATAATAATCACAATAATAATGACAATAATAATAATAATAATGATAATAATAATAATAATATGTCTTGTTTTACCCAGGGTAGCCTTATCAGTATTATATACTGTTCTCACTGAGGGCCCTGCAATCATATCATGACCAGAACTCATATTTATCTTTAAGATTAGGATTATGGTTACGATAAGGGCTAGGGTTAGTTTTAGGTTTAGGATTAACATGGTAAAGTTAGACGGGAACAATAATTGTCACAGGAGGAAATGTCATGAAACAAGCTCATCTAGTGCGAGAAATGAAGTAATCCTGATACGTATAGGCCTAGTATTAGCGTGAAAAAATGACATTATTGTGTCCTTGTCCGTATCACTGATGAATGTTTTAAAGCTCTTCAATGATGAGCAATGTTCATAAAATACTCTTTCCAACATATCTACCACACGTGTACACCAGGTTAACTGTTGAATATTCATGAATGAAGAAACAGTGTTTTTTTATTATATCCCTTGAAGTTCATCACGAGTTTTACATTTGCACTATGAATCATAATGGGCAGATATTATTAAAGAGTCGTTTCCGAGAAAGCAGGAAATGACATCTACAACAAAAACGCTGTTAGCTATCTAGACAAATAATTTCTATTGATAATAGAAAAGTTTGTAATTAAGGTGGTATCAAAGACCCTAATGATTCAGATCTTATAAACGTGAAGATGTTCCACCTTAGGAACTCCTAAAATGATGGAGATGCTTCATTGATATCTCTGTTCCCCTGTTTAACCCTTTCTTTTTTGGAAAAAAAATCCACCTGTGTACCATAAAATGCATTGTTGATGAATGAATAACCCGAGATTATTTAGCTGTTATTTGTTTCTGGGTTTGTTTTATACTTTGGTACAAATTACAAATGACCTTTTGTCTGCTTATGTGCAGATTGTATCTCCTAACTGGAGTGTTGTCCTGTATGGGGCTGGGTAGACCAGGGGCAATAAGCCACTTCGGAGATGCAATCTGAGCATGAGCAGATAAAGGTCATCTGTACCAAATTCTAAAACCCACTGACACTAATATTCGATATGTGCTCATGAATGTCATGTAATCATTATTCAATTATGCACTAATGGTGCATTCCATGATATCCAGTGGGAAGTATTCTTTTTAAAGGGGGAAACAAAAGCTATTCATGAGGCACCTCTATCACTCCCAGAGTTATTTTTCTGAAGTGCACATAAAGGGACCCTCCATGTCTAAAATATCTGTGGATATTTGGGGTCATTTGTACCATGCGCTAACCCCGAACTGGCTTATTGTACTGGCTTGTTCTAGAACCATCCTACCATGTATACAGTCTGTACGTTGCCTACTGTGTTTATTGTTGCCTTTAGCAGTTTAGTATTTTTGCAGCTATAGTCAGACAGCTGTTAATCCTCAGGCACATCCTGTGAGCTGGTTTCAAAGAGGATGTATGGGTTCCTGTTTTTGCTATAAAGCTACCTGATCTTCTGAGATTGTAGTTTCACTTTCCATGGTATGGGTGTGTAACGTCTTTGTACTTGAATATTTATATATCGACTTAATGCCATTTTAACATTTGTATAGTTATAGGACTAATGGATTAATGAAAGATATTACCCTGTTTTATGAACAATTAGGTGTCTTCTTTTAACTTTAAATGTCACCATTGCCCTTATGTATGTAAAACACGTATTGGATAGTTTAGGCAGTCTAATCTCTTTCGCCCTCCACGTTCCAAAAACATTCGTATAATACTGGACCCTAGTCTGCAAACACATACCCTATTTTGACACTTTATCAGAAAATCATTGTGTCTTGAGAGGAGCCTAATCCAGCTACCTACTGGTCGTGTTTGGGGCAGCTATATTACATGGCATATTGTAGTCTCGCAGCGCAGACTCTCTTTTACGACTGACCAGGGTTTGTGCCTGCAAACTAACTGGACCCCATCATTGGAACTTACTTGACTCGGTTTTGAAATTAACTCAAACATTTAACACAGTTAAACGTAAGTATAACTTGTCCTTGTTGGATAGCTGGTACCATAACCAAGAAGCGTAAATGTTTACTTGTAGGCTCAGACCAAGTTCTTCATTAGACGGGGTTTTTTTTCTTGCGTTTTCCCCTATCTTTATATTCCTGCACATCTCCTTCTAGTTATCTCCACCTCTCTATCCCCAAATTCACAACATTTGGGTTTTTGTCTCTGTTTCCTCTCTCTCTCTCTCTCAAGTAACTGTTCACATTCCCCTTTTCTTTTCTTTTTGAAACTACCTGTTGATGGTGATCAAGTTAGCACTTGACTGCAACTACTCTTATTTTTCAAACATTCCAAACATGGAACTACACAACACACATGAACCACGTTATAGGAAACAAAAATCAAAATATAATTGACACGCACAGTATGAAAATTACAATGAGAAAATCAATACATGTAAATCTAATAAGAATAGGAGTAGACGGAGTGTGTGATATCAAAATAATTATAACCTGATTTAATATTCTAGATATACCTGATGCCCAACACATTTATTATCATTATCATAGCGACCCTCTTTCTGTATTATGAATAGCGACCCTCATTTCGTATTATGAATAGTGACCCTCTTCTAATATTATGAATAGCGACCCTCATTTAGTAGTATGAATATCAACCCTCTTCTCCTACTATGAATAGCGACCCTCTTTCCGTATTATAATAAGCTGCGATCCTCTTCTCCTATTATGAATAGCGACCCTCTATCCGTAGTATGAATAGCGACCCTCATTTCGTATTATGAATAGTGACCCTATTCTAATATTATGAATATCAACCCTCTTTTCCTACTATGAATATCAACCCTCTTCTCCTACTATGAATATCAACCCTCTTCTCCTATTATGAATATCAACCCTCTTCTCCTATTATGAATATCAACCCTCTTCTCCTATTATGAATATCAACCCTCTTCTCCTATTATGAATAGTGACCCTCTTCTCCTATTATGAATATCAACCCTCTTCTCCTATTATGAATATCAACCCTCTTCTCCTATTATGAATATCAACCCTCTTTTCCTACTATGAATATCAACCCTCTTCTCCTATTATGAATATCAACCCTCTTCTCCTACTATGAATATCGACCCTCTTCTCCTAGTAGTATGAAAAGCTTCAACCCTCTTCTCCTATTATGAATAGCGACCCTCTATCCGTAGTATGAATGCGACGCTCTTCTCGTATTATGAATATTATTCCTTATAATGAGTCTTATGAATAATGAGCCTTTCCTCCATTATGAATAGCGGTCCTGATGACTAGCGAGGGAACCCCATTATTCGGGCTCTGCATGCCGCTGGATTTGCACACCGCACTGAGTATGTTTGAAACTGTACTTCTGCGGGGGGGGGGGGGGGGGGGGGGGCTCCAGAAAAAAAACGTATTTTAAAATAAATGCATATCAAAATGGTGATTTTGGCCTGAAAAGGGGAGCTCTTAACGCAATTCTAATTGAGCTTAACCAGACGTCCAGTGTAAAAGCATGTTTAAGGAAAGGAAAACTTAGACCTCTAACTTCCATTGTTAAAAAAATTGACTTTAGATCCAGGATCAGGTTTAAATTTGCCCAGAATACGGTCACATATATCTGTACTTTCAGTTCACTCTATCACTTCTGTCACCTGATCTACAAGTTTTCATGCTATCTTGCCTGGGAATTTTTTTTCCCCAGGGTGATTTCTTATTTCATATATGATTAACTGAGTTATGTTTTATATCTATAGTCTAGTTATTTACGGTGGCCCGGTGTACTAACCCAGATTTACATGTTTACCAGATTGCTTCATCCGGTATACCCCTAGAAATGAATCAAGAGAGAGAGAGAAATAGAGAGAGAGAGAGAGAAACAAAATGTTTCAGTTCTGATTGTTGTTATATCAGTTTCCTGCATTATTTATTCCATGCACGATATTCAAGTTAACCTTTTGTCCTTGGGTGACTCGAACTTTCACATTTATTTCTCATTGAATTATTAAAAAATAAATTGAAACAATGGCCTTTAGTGAGAATATATACAATGCCGGTGATATATTCAAAACCATGAACTTCAGTCAAACACTTTAATAAAATGTACATTACTTTAATATAATATTGATATAGAAAAAGTTCATGATTTCATTTGACATAACCCTGAAATAGCTTACACCAGCGCATTTACTCTCAATGAATTGGGGACTGAAGGGGAATAGATGGACTTGGAGCCCTCCACAGGGTTATGTGTTATAAATGAAGGAACAAAATCATGAAAAAAAATATGTGATAGTATAATGGCACCATTAAAAGTTGTATCTTGACTAGTTCATACCACAAAATATTTGCGAAGGAAAAATGTAGGTCGGTCCTTAGAATCACTCCTGTGTTTTATGGTAGTGCGTGGGTTCTGGAAATTTCGTTTAAAGAAAGAACTGCGAGCCCAGGGCACGCTGTTCGAAACGATGAGGCTCCTAAAAAACGAGCAAAGCATGTTGTTAACATTATGGTCTCCTGAATACATTTGCGCATTTTAACCAATTTATAATACTATTCAACCGTGCAAATCTTGAAAGCTCATTGAGTTTATATTATTTTCTTAAAAGGAAATCCTACCTTAATGTCAAGTTGTTCTAAAAACGAGGAAAATCAGAAAGCAGATTGGTGTAAGTTTGAAAGAAATCGGACAAGCAATATGAAAGTTATGAATTTTTGGAGGCTGTCATTACTATACATATGGGAATTTGAAATAGGCCCAATCGAAAATTTAATCTTTTCTCGACCAACCTCATTTTCATTTATTCATCTTTAATATATTTTTTTTTACTCTATCATTAAATAATGGAACCTTTTGACAATCCAATGAAAGTTGGGATTTGGAATTTGAAATTCGTTCAAAGGCAAATATACAGGAACAATGGTTGTTGATAGAAACACAAATACAGAAGACGTTAATTGCACTATTTCTTGGTGCATTCTAAGATTAAACATGAAAAATACAAAATAATTATTTTATAAACAAAGGAAAACTTAATATAGTAAATGTGTCAGTTTAACAATGACACCGCGTTTTTACAAACGTTTTCATCAAGCAAGAATCAGCAAGACGTTTATACTTAGTGTGACGGGCTTTAGATATATACATGTATGTATGTTATTATGGAACGATGGTTTGATGTGAACGTCCTCGGCGCGATACAGTCAGACCGCAGGTCCTATGCAAATGAGCAAAAAGGGCTGATTTTATTTCCAGTGCCTGAAATGGCACACTCTCCTTGCAACCAGTGGACTGTTTTGCATAGTCATATTCAAAGTTAATTAACTCAAGAAATTTTTCATGTTATGCTCATCAAACTTTCTGGCAAGATAAATGGATAGTTTATCAATGCAATGTTTATCAATTTTAAAAATAAGTACATAAAATAAATGATAAATTAGTGTAACAAAACGCTTTTCTTTATAAGATTTCAAGTCGATAAAAGACATATAAAAAGTATATGAGCCACTATTAAAACGCATATGTATGGAGGCTACATGATCATATTCAAAACATCCATACATTTATGACAGGGTCAGGATCCAGCAATGTTCAACCCAAGTACATAATGTATCCTTGAAATTGTCAAGACCATAGAATCCTAGCGCTGTGATTGGCTGGCAAGGCCACCCTGCAAGATTAGGGCGCGATATTTGAAACCACAAGCCACATGTTGAGTGAACTCTTGACCCCTTGTACAAACATGGTCCTGGCTGTTGATTTATTTTGTGGAAAAGGCTTGTGAAGTAATCAGAGTGCTGGAATCACCTGTTTGAAGGACACAATGTGTACTTTGGTTACATTTTGCTGGATCCTGACCCTGTCATTAGGTGTACATACATATTATTTCAAT
Source organism: Heliocidaris erythrogramma (assembly GCA_025617745.1). Taxonomy (NCBI): domain Eukaryota; kingdom Metazoa; phylum Echinodermata; class Echinoidea; order Camarodonta; family Echinometridae; genus Heliocidaris; species Heliocidaris erythrogramma. The sequence continues at coordinate 58,009,754 of CM046863.1, read as the reverse complement.
ATTTAAGTATAGATATTGCCCTTCAATCTCATATAAAATTCAGCCTGGCTCATAATACAACTATGTGAGTTTTTTACAGGTTTATTTTTCTTTTCATTTCCATTTTGGGGGTCACAAAATAACATTATTTTTCACAAATTTTTTCACATTTTTAATAGACAAATAGAGTATGTCATGAATTTCTAATTCCTTTTCTTTTATTTGATGTGTAAATCATGACAATCAGTAAATGTTAACTAGTCCATTCAGTCATTTGGAAATTAGATGTTCCTGGGGATTCCTGCTCATTATGTATTCAGAGACTGACCCAGTGAAGCAAACCTGGAAATAAAATAGAGCACTTTTGCGGTTTGACTGAATATGTTGACAATATCGAAGAGATTCAACATGGCCAGTCAGACCCAACGTCGGAAAACCGAGCACAGGTGTATACTCCGAAAACGGCGTATGAATATAGAACCCTCATCGTTCAGTGCGAGGCAGTACGCAAAAAAGCATAGGGAAAATCTTGCAAAGTCAACCTGCCAATGATATATATATATATATATTCTTTATAATAATGCTGAGTCATTTTTGGGTAATGTTCGGCATCCATGCTCAAACTCTTGCAAAATACTGAGGAATAAGGTACGGGCGGATGCCATGCGCATTTTTGCCTCAAAATTTGAAAGAATGTCAGTTATCACAATTTTTAATTTTTGGACCTAATGTGTAATACCTGATTAAGACTTTCAAGTGATATCAGATTTATTTTGAGTTTCAAGTTATAAACCTGATTAATATGCAATTGAAAGTTGGATATTACACACACATGTATGGCGTAACGAAACATAAAACTGTGGTTTACTCAACATAATAGGTTGTGAAAACTACCAATTTCCAAGTTTTTTTACCCAACGTAAATTTGTAAATTTAAACGTTTTTTCTTGATTAAACATATCATGTATATTGTCATGTCACACACAGAAAAGAAATTATCCGATAAGGTGATGGATAACTCATTTTATGTAATCCCAAATCGAATGATGTATTTTTACTGGATGCGAATGAAAAACACTATGAAAGGTACATCTAGAGCCCATTATCCCATGTATTATCAGTATAGTCTATGGGCACAAAACTGAAGTGTCCCCACCCCCTTAGAAATCATCGTTATAAATGAATGTTTTGTTCTGTTAGATGGGACCATTAACTCTCAGATATGCTTATTTGCCCTAAATTAAGAGGTGGGCGTGATCATAAGGGCTATTAACATGGCAACGGATCAAGAACAATAGAATTTCAGAAGATGTCATGTATTCGTGATTAAGAAAGTAGGAAAACACATTGTAACATTTTAGAATAATGTATCAACAGTTATTCACTTGATTAGAACCCAAATAAGAGTTATAAAAAAAAAACTGTCTACCATGTGAGAAAATGGCTGTTGCTATGGAAACAGTAAGAAAAACAAAATTTTGTCTGCTCATGCACAGATTGTATCTTCTAACTGCATGGGGCTGGTAGTCCAGGGGGGAATTGGCCAGGGGGCACTTGTCCTAGAACCATCCGTACCATGTATACAGCCTGTAGCACTTTGTTTTATATTGTTGCCTTCTGTTTTTATGCAGCTATAGCCAGCTAGTTAACGCCAGGCACAGCCTGTAAGATTCCTTTCAACAAGGATGTTAGGCTTCCTGTTTTTGCTATAGAGCTTCCCGATATTCTTGGATTTCAATTTAGATTTCTATGGTATATTTATGTGTAATCGTCATTTTACTTTAAAATATATTTCTTTACTTGATGCCATTTTAACTCTACTTTTCATCATTGGCCTTGATAGACATATCGAACATATGTATATTTATAGGACCTGTCGGGTGTGAACTCTTGAGTCTGACGTCATAAGCGAGGGTTTAACAGTAAAAAAAAATAGTTTGCCCAAGTGAGGGCGCTGTCAAGGTGTGCTGCTAAATTTCCTGTGTTGGGAAGTTTTCGTTCCTTCAACGATGCTATTAATTTTGTGTAAATTTCGATACAAGCCCAATGATGTAAGTAAATGAATGTGTAATATTGAAGTTTAAGAATCAATCCTTCTATATAATCCATTTTCGTTATATATTGTGATGTTTAAGCGCTATAATTCGTCGCTCATTTCACGAAGTGGCACAAAGGCCCAAAATCGCGTACATAGTCAATTTTGAGTTTTCTTCATTTTTACGATCTACTAGCCATGTTCTACCATTTCACTAAATTTCGAGTAATAATTATGTTTATTTATGCAAAAACACGTCGTGCTGAAAGTGACACGAGCCATGAAAATGCAGATTCATAATTTCACGAACCGGCACAAGACGGCGCGCGCACTGCGAACCGTGTGTTTTCATGCGCGCGCCTCGTTCTTTGTATGTATTACGAAGACGTGCGCGCTTCCTCGAGCTAATCTTATACTTTCATTTTCGGCTTGTTCATAAAAAAATCCCAATGACCCAGAACCACAGTGTTTGTATCAGGCTGGCCCTCCAAAAATCTCTCAAAGCAAATATGAAGATTTGCTAACTCTCTCCTTCTGGACGCATCCCCGTCATCAATCATCCAGATAACCAAGCATTTTACCGCCAGCTTCTGCACTAAACAGGTGGTATTGTAGCAACTTCACTCATTTGTTTACATTAGACAGACAGGACTGATCAAAGCTTGGTCATAGTTTGTTTATGTGGATCAGCTGGTTTAAAGTTCATTCAACTGCTCACTTCCTCACTGGACAATACCAAAGACCTTATTCTTATTCAACTCCTGCACTCAGCATTCATCTTTTGTTCTCCACTACACCAGGCAAGGCACTCTACACATGTTCTACATTCTTCATTGCTTCACTCCCTTATATTATAATAGAACTTGTTTTTGTTGCCTGGATACAAACCTTCCAATGACATGAGTTTACTGAGCACATGGACTTTCAGCTTTTCACTTAGTAGGAAGTTTTCATCTAGAGAACACGTTCTTTTTCTACTGAGTCACACATTCACAACCTAGGACTACCAACATTTGGACATCGCATCTTCATTTACTCATCCATTTTCTTTATCTGGCAAACAGCAGATTTGACTCTTATTTTATCAACATTAGACAACAGTGATCTACTTTCTTTTCGCTTGTGCTGGCCGCGGGGCCAGTGCAGTATTTGTAAATAGAGATCTTTCGCGATCGCGAATATTTGATTATTATGAAAGATAGAACATTTTTGGGGGGAGATTAAGAATTATAATTTGTTTGCTCTGAAGCATTTAGAGATATATTGTAACTTTTAGAGATATATAGTATGTTGAGAGGTATGTTGTATGTTGTATATGTTGTTTTATATATTGTATGTTGAGAGATATCTTGTATGTTGTATATGCTGTATATGTTGTATTACCTTATAATTGACTTGCGTAAGAAATTGTATTTGTGATGTAGATATTTCCAACTAGAGCGTTGAGGTGATGATGATTTTCAGATCTTTTGTGGTAATATAAGTCACAAAGATATTTGTATAATAGTAATTCTGATTTGTTGATTACAAGAAAGATTGACTAAAATCAACTCACATCTCTGAGAACTTGTGCCAACATTGAAAGGGGTGGGGTGACTAATGTATGTATTCACAGACATTTACTAAGATGCTGGCGTATTTGTCCGCACTAACACTTCCATCTTTTCTTTAAGTTGAAGCTTAGCTTATAGTAGAGATATGATAGATGTAAGTATTAACGACGAACTCATAATTATATTTTGTTAAGCAAATCTTCACGATGACTGTGCATTATTTTTAATTTATGAAGGAAGCCTGTTTTAGGTATATAGATTTTTTTCAATAAATTTAACTTTATCAATTAACATGATTTTGTATTTTTTTTTCTGATTTTAAAATGGTTGATAACCTTGAGTACAGAATAATTGTGTAACATTTTTTTTTACATTCTCTTTATAAATTGATATAGAAAACTCTCACCAATTATCTCTTATCTGTTTTCATACAGTTGCTGTGCATGGTCAATCATTTTCCACTGTCATAATGTATAATATTCACCATTACCAGTTTATAGTAGTGGTATATAGTGAATAGTAATGCAAGTCTGAGAGTAAATTTTCCTCATATTTTGTCCCTGCAGAGGTATATGAGGTAATTGCTAATTGTAATTTGTTCGCTAGTAGCATTCTCTTGCTGACCTACAATGTGTCATTCAGAAATGTTATAAGTACGTTTCACAATGATGAAAACAAGTTGGATCTTCCAAAAAGTATATAACGGCTTTAAATATTTTATTCACTAACATAATTCGTATGAAGTTTAATGAAATCAAATAGAAAGCATGTGTTTCAGTAAAAACCTTCATGATAGTAGTTCAAAACATATTCACAAATGTCTACTAAAAAGGACGGCACATGCAGTCCAAATCTTATGTGTTCAAACTGTAAGCACATTTGTAAGACAATGCTTAATTTGTTAAAATACTGTGGTAAATTATTGATTTTTTTTGACGTTGTGCTTTAAAAAATTCTTTCCAAGTTAAAACTATTCAGTAAAAACCGTGAATCAACTTTAAATTCATAATATCAAAATAATATTAGTAAAAATCTGTAATTAATTTGAAACTCATAATGTATTACAAATGAGTGCAGATGCAGAGTAGTGGTAATTACTGCTATTCTGTGTACGAAATATTAGCATGTGAAAAAATAATGATAATGTGTTGAATTATTTAATTACCCTTTTCAATTATTAATCTTCACTGACTTTTGTACTTTCAAAATGAATTTTTTTGTCGAATTTTAAATTATTCAATAAAACCTAGAATAATAGTTGAAGTCAAAATATTTATGTATTTAGAAATGCATGCACTTGTGTTCGAAATGTAAGCACACGAGATGAGGCTCGGTGAAAAATTAAAAGAGAGAGGGAGAGAGAGAGAGAGAGTAATACTGGGATTGAAAATTAATAATGATGAAGCATGATAAAATGAGAAGTTAGAGAAAGGATAAATGCAGTGTGCTTCATTGTGCAAAGCAATACTAATACCAAAAGGTGGGCAGTGATTTGATCAAATTGGAGAAAGGAAATTCTCTTCTTTCGTTTTTTGTACAATTTGTTATATATTATTCAAAAGCACCAACGAAACAAGTATTTCTAAACCTCCCATCTTATAATTGCTGTTTTTACTCGCGAATAAACAGCGCTCACCATGCGCGCGTCCAATTGTGCCATTTCGTGAACTAAATCGCGCAGCGGATTACGCGTATGATTTCGTTCACGAAATGACACGAATGTTTGAGTCCTTCCAGTATTCATGTTTTGTCTTCTTTTTTAAAAAATTGTATGTGAACAGTTAGTTGAAATTCCCCTCCTTCGTTCCATGTACAATTTATTATATCTAATTCCGAAAACCACATCAATTTAATGGTTTCCCAAATAATATCTCATCAATTGCGTTTTAACTCGCGAATAAACAGCGCACACCATGCGCGCATCCAATTGTGCCATTTCGTGAACTAAATTGCGCAGCGGATTACGCGTATGATTTTGTTCACGAAATGACACGAATGTTTGAGTCCTTCCAGTATTCATGTTTTGTCTTCTTTTTTAAAAAATTGTATGTGAACAGTTAGTTGAAATTCCCCTCCTTCGTTCCATGTACAATTTATTATATCTAATTCCGAAAACCACATCAAATTAATGGTTTCCCAAATAATATCTCATCAATTGCGTTTTAACTCGCGAATAAACAGCCCACACCATGCGCGCGTCCAATTGTGCCATTTCGTGAACTAAATCGCGCAGCGGATTACGCGTATGATTTCGTTCACGAAATGACACGAATGTTTGAGTCCTTCCAGTATTCATGTTTTGTCTTCTTTTTTTAAGTATTGTATGTGATTAGTTAGTGGAAATTCCGCTCTTTCGTTTCATGTACAATTTATTATATCTAATTCCAGAAAACCCTCCATATTAATAGCTTTAAAGATTACAAATCTTTAATCGCGATTTTCTCAGAACGCACTTTTCGTGATCCGCGCGCACTTGTGCCACTTCGTGAAATGAGCGACGAATTTATGGTGCCAAATTACTACATGTATATCTTGAATACGGTGATAGTGAAAGTGTATGTAAGGGACTGCACGTGTGCTATGTATGAATAATTAATGCTGATATTTCTGTAGGCTTCAGAAAGGATGTTTGGGTTCCTGTTTTTGTTCTAAAGTTATCCCATCTTCTTGAATTTTAGTTTCACTTTCTACGCTAAGTTTGTGTAACGTCTTTGTACTTAAATGTATGTTTATGTATTGATTTGATTTCATTTTAGCTCTATATTTTATCATTGCCCTTGATAGACGTGTAAAAACATGTATAAGATTGTATAGTTATGGGGCCTGTGTTAGATATAGCATTAATGAGCGATATTACCCTCTTTATTTGAAGAAAAAAGTGTATCTCATTGTTTTATAAACAATAAACATTGGATCAAAATCTGGTCATAATTATATTGACAGGAATCTTTGACAGCTATTTATTAATCATGTTAATTCGTATTTAAAGACTTTTTTCCTCTCTAAAACTATGAATCAATATATATTCAGGGTATAATGGGGAGTTCTAGAGGGGTAACCTCGCTAGTCATAAGGACCATTCAGAAGGATCACTTATTAACAAGGACCGCTATCAATAACGCGTGACTAAGTGAATAGCGGTTCTTATGAATAGCGAGCAAACCATAGACAAATTACGTCGCTCTTCATAAGGACCTCCGTTCATAATGACCGCTATTCATAACGCGTGTTATATGAATAGCGAACGAACCCAGTTCTAGCAACCGTTAACAGGAATTATTAGGAAATCTAAATCTCATGTTTCTTTACTTATTTTTCAAATACCAAGAAAACCATGAATTGAATCAAAGTCGTTGAATCAAACTTGTGTTTGCTTATGGCTTGTGCTATACATACATATAGTACTTTTTAATTATCCAAGTGATGTAAGTTTAATGGTACATTGTAGATATCTTATTTTTATCATTGCACCTTTTATACACATAATGTTACACAATGCTGAAATACAAAAGTTTTCAGAAGTTCGACATATTCAGCAGGCTCAGTTTGAACACTCTAAAAGATGAAGTGCTATGTTTAGCACCTCGATTTTTTGAGGCAGTACCTGTAAGGGCACGCATAGGGACTGCACAAATTGTGCTAAAGTAGCACTTGTGCAAGTGCTATAAATTCAACACCAGTTCAAGTGCTAATTTACACTTTAAGTGTAAGCCTTTTTACACTTCTGGTGCTATTAGACGCATGCAGCTCGCAAAACCACACTTCTAGTGCATTATATAACCCATTTTAGAGCCCCCCAAACGGCACTACTATATAGGGCTAACACTTTTGCACCCAATATAGTGCTAAAGAACACACATGAACAGTATGCACAAAATTACACCTGTTGTGCTGAAAACTCCCCCTTCTATAGTCTGTTACACAGCCCTACAATAAGGTCTAGATTTTATTTTTAGATTGATATGAACGGGTTGTATACATAGATGATGTGGACTAAAACCATGGCATGTGGATTTAATCATCTGAGAATTACTTTAGACCACTCATAGCTACATTCCTATACTTCGTGTGTATAATGTAGGCAGTCATACACCTCAACTTTTTAAAACACCACTGCACAAAAGTCACAAACATTCACTCAAAATCGGCATTTAATTTACAAAAACCGACCACTAAATATCCAAGAAATACAATAAATTCAACTCACCGATGTTGGAAAAGATATTTCCAAAAATCAAATCCGTAATTTACTGTTGATTCTCGCGAAACGAGCTATCGGAGTCATTGTGTACATTTCCTGGTCGCCGCGGGCGCTGACATCTCCCCAAAAGAGTTTTGTCCTTAAAAATTCGGTCTCTATGTGGCATACACGGAAAGTCCCGATTTTCTGTGTGCGCGATCGTAAAGATCGCTGTGCGCTTGCGATCCCGAGTTTCTTCGTGGACAAAAATTTTATTGGCCGATTTTAGTCTAAGACATCGGCAGTATGTAAACAACACGCGATCGCGAAACAAATCGGCGGGGATTTCTCCGGTTTTGGACAAGATTTTGACTTTGGATTTTGCTGAAAATATCAAAGTTCTTCCTAACGGCCATTTGAGGTAGGAGTGAGATTTTTAAGGGCTGAATTTGAAAGCAAGGTATTTAAAATATTTATCTTATTTTCCCCCCATACCTTTAGTACATGCGACAGAAAATACCAACTATTTTACAGGAATGTACCCGTGAGTGCTTTAGACCAAGAAGTGGCAATTTCGGAGATTTAATTGTTCCACTTCGGCAATCCACAATCGTGACGAAAAAAAGCACTAACCGCCTTCCAATCTTCCCAGGCGCGGCCGGCGCGGTCGATCGCGCCCCATGGCTGGTTGACCCCTCATGATCAACAATTTTCATGTCAACGACAACGCGAACTGTAGACGGTTGGCCACACCACACTTGCTGAAACATGGCATTTCCACTTCATTGCTTTTCATCATGTTTCATATCCACCACCACAAAAATTAATGTAAATATCATATTATTTGATACCTTTATTCGCATAAAATTACAGACGTTCTAAATTTAATGTCTTAATTTTTTACTTACCACGCCATGCCTGTGCAGCAGATGATGGCTCTTGCATGCACTACAGTTGCTCTTGCACTACAGTTGAGTAATAAGCGATCTCGTAATTGGCTCATGAGCAACTTTTCGCAAATGACCTTTCCTTTTTTCATTAGAATAGGCATCTTTTCAAAGAAAGATAATACGTAAGCTTGCCCGACATAGCAACCTACAGAATTCAAACTCTATGAAAGAAAGACATTGTAGACCAGGTGAGCTAGAATAGCACGTCAATGAACACTTGGAAAGCGCATTGTTTGCGAGTTGGCTATCAATAACCTAATTCATACGTATCCCACTAGACAAAGTGACTCCTATCACCTTCTACGTACTCGCACACTCTTTGCTCAAAGAACAATTGCATTTGAAGGACCCAGGTTCTGGAATGACCTTCCCCTCGATATAGTACACTGTACCTCACTTAATGTTTTCAAATGTAAATTGAAAACGATGTTATTGAACTCATACAAGCCTTTTGCGTAGTGTGTACAGGATTTTGTGTACTTTGTCAATGCGCGCTCGCTGAGCAACTTTCTCACACTTTCCGCACTGTACTTCTTCATGCCCCTTCAAGCATTACACGGTGTGGCAGACACTTTTTTGTTTGTTTTGGCATTTCTTTTCTAGTCGATTCCTTTAATGTGTCCCCTCCAAGCATCTGAGACTTGATATTTTTCAAGGAACCTGCAGACTCAACAAGCTTTGCTTTTTATGCAGGTTCCTTCATATTTCACCTACATTATTTTAATGTCTTGCTTAAAGGACAAGTAACCCCACGTGATATTCTAGATGCACCTATTGTCTGCTACGTCTTTCCATGGAGGCTGCCATTTTGTGCATGACACGGATCATTAGGTACCATATGCATTGATAATAGCCTACCTTTACAACAGATACGTCGCTTTGTTCTGATTGTATTACGATTGTTATTGGCCATGGGCCTAGATAATTGACGACCCATGAGTTCTAATAGCCATCCTGTAAAGCAGATTCCTCGCTTTGTTTTGGTATTGTTACGATTGTCTCCGTCCTTGACGTCAATTCTCCGTCCTTGACGTATATTTTTTATGAAGTATATTTTTTATGAACAAATTAAGACCTTTTAAAAAATATATAAAACTAAACTTACATTTCAGAATATGTGACTTTATCTAATATATATTTGTCCTCTAAAAATCAATTACAAGTTAACGATGAAGGAAATTTTACTTGGGATGAAAAATATGTTCGTGTACACATAAAGTAATGGCAGCCCCCTTATTATTGCTAGCAGACGATAACTTGGCTGGAAAATAGTGATTTATATCTATATCCTGTGTTTTTACATGAAATTGCATGTATCAAATAAGAGGCATATACTACACCATTCAAAATAAGCTAATTCATACGCTGAGGTTAATTTCCCTTTAATTTCAACTACATTGATGTATCTTTTATACGAATGTTCATGCCATATGACTCACTTATTTACCGTTAAATTGTTTATATATGTATTTTTATGTTATGTAAATTGTGAAATATGAAAATAAATTCAAATTCAAATTCAATTTGGCAGACTGTCAAATACCAACCATCAATGAACACTTTGTTGCTTTTCAGTGGATTTGATAAAAAGTATAATTAAATGAATATATGAATAATCATTACACAGTCCATGCTTATCTCAGTGCATTTTAAACAAACATGCCAGTTTATGTCAATTGACCTTTATCTGCTCATGCGCAAATCCTAATTACGAAATCGCTTATTAGCATAAAATTGTACCGGTGCTAAAATCACGGGACGTTGGTCAGCACTTGAAGTGTAAAACGATCGTCCTAACATTCAGCACTTACTTTTAGCACTCAATTTTCTGCACCTTATCATCTCCCAGACGCAAATGGCACATGAGGTGTTAGAAATAGCATGTCAAGTGCAAACTTCCAATTAGCAATCGTTTTTCAGCACTTCACTTTTTAGAGTGAAGGTTTACCGGTTTACAACATTTTTTAAAGCTCAAATCTTATCAACCAGAAAAACAAAAAAAGAAGTGAATTATAAAGTATCAATATTTATATATCTTTTTACCTGAATATTTTAGCGCAATGGCATATGTTAAGTGCGAAGTTATTTACACTGTAAAAAGTGAAGTGCTGAATCCACTTTGTGGAGTTCTCTAGGCGCAAAGTAGGATAAAGAAGTGAGAAAAGTAGATAGTAGAAATACAAGAGAAGAATATACTAATATGGTTAAAACAACTGCAAAATATGAATATTTCACCATAAGTGAAAAAAAATGATAATGACTAAGTCACACATGAAAAGGTTGATGTATGAAATATCGTGGTTGATTTCTACAAGTCCCCCTGTTAAACATGACAGTAATGCACTGAAATTGTCAAATACCGTATTGCCCATTCCTTTTGAATGAACTATGTACATTTCCTAATCGAGGTAGCTGACAGCTTCTCAAACTTTTAGCCCCCCCCCCCCCCCCCCCCCCCCCAACTGATGAGCGAGTTTTGTTTGGGGTTTGCAGAGCTGCCAGGCTGGGAACTTTCTTTTTGGGACATGCCTAAAATATTTCCAACATGACCTCTGGCCATCCGGTAGTGTATAATGTTGCCTCGTGTGTTGGGGTTAGGGTGTATGTGTGTGTGTGTGTGTGTGGGGGTGGGGGGGGGGGGTTCAGGGTGTCTAGAAAGAAATGTGTTATGCATGCATAGTACTCGGTTTTGCAAGTTTTTGAACTGTTGGCATAACACATACATGTGCCCTCATTTAACACACGCACACACACACACAATCCCATAAATTAACCTGGTAGGTGATTATGGACATAGTGCCGTAGTATGCAATCACATAGCTATACTGAATAAAAGCTGAAAAAATAACACAACTCTATACATATATGTATTCTTTCTAGAAGACCTATTTAGAGTAGCCTACTCTGTATATGATTCAAAGAATGACTCAAGACCACCAAACAAAAGGACACCCCCCCCCCCCCCCCACGAGTAACGTGAATGTTATTAAATTATGACAACAATGTACATTTAAACTTCTATTTACGATGTTGCCTTTAAATTAACATCAAAGTCAAATATAATGTTATTGGACAAATAATTTTTTTTAGTTTACCTGCCATGGACTTTATATTTAGATACTCAATTATAAATTGCGTTTTTTTTCTTAATAAAAAGCATTTGCTCTCAATGTGGTCTTGTTTGGTTTGTGTACAGTGTCACAAATGCTAGAGAGAATGAGACTGACAGCTCATTAGACCGAAGCACATTGGGCCAGAATTGTCCCAAAGTTTTACTTAGCATTTAAACTTAGATGATGGTTTTATGGGTATTCAGACCCGTAGAATCAAATGAAAATGTTTTCAAATACCTATGACGTCATTTAAATACCGATTTCTGATCGGCTGCCAAAATGCAATGGAAAATAAATATTTCTCGTATTACAATGATTTTCCTACTTAAGAAAATTGATAATGCGAGTACGCTTGGATATCAAAAAGTGAATACAGTGTTAACTTAAAACTCAGACATATGGCGGGTAAGAGTGACCGTAAGGGGAGGGGGGGGGGGGCGCCCTACTGAAAAATATTTGTAATATTGAGAAATTTGCAATGTATTGTCATGTATGATGTCATTATTTGAAAGTAAACTTTGACAATGAATAAAATAACAATGTTCAGATACTGTAAACGCTGTTATTTTCGCGCGATTAAATTTTCGCTCTGAGCGACCCCAAAACATATTTGCGGGTTCTTAAATTCGCGCTGCACAATATTACACGCTCGTATATACACACACTCCATTTATCAATTTACACACACGCAGTCCATTCAAATCCATACGGCATGCGCAACTAAACACACGCCCTCAAAAATGAATTGGACACACACACACACACGCACACACGTTTACATGGCTTTACTTCCGAGGACAACTATTGTTCCTCTATTGTTACTCGTCCTCGGACAGTCGACGGAATAAGGCATAAATTCATTGTTCGACGTTCGAGGACTATTGTCCGCCTTCCGAGGACCATTGTTGTCATGATTTTTTTTTTGTTCTCTGTCCGAAAATGTCCTCGGACATAATGCTAAACAAACGCACACGCGCACACACACACACACACACATCAATGTGCTGAAGCGCGCAATTCAACCCGCATAGGAAATCAGGCTAATATTTTCGCGGGTTCTAGAATTCGCGCTTGCCGAAAATAGCGCGAAATCCGCGAAAATTAATGCACCGCCAATATTATTTTCTGCATTTACACTAACTGAAAACTGAGTTATTAAATGAAGTTTAAAAAAAAATCAAAGAGCGCCCTCCGTAGCCTTGGTAACTTTGCGAAAGAGAAACGTAGCTGTATCCATAAAAAAGTAATTCTGTAGGTACTATCGAGTTACTACTACTGACTGATAAAGTCCAGGCGTATTTTGAGTCCCTTAACCCTATTGTTTATATTGTCAGAAGAGTGAATTATTTCGAAAAGCCTTCGCCTTGAAATATTCACTGAAACCATTGAGAATTACTCAGAATGTTGGGTCTGTTAAAAAAAAGGGGAAAAAAAGATAGAACATTTTTAGAGCTGGGTTTCGGTGTTGGACAAATTATGATACAAATCATACTTTCTCCAAAGGTTTCAAAATTATATAAATTATAAACACCGGTAATAAATTCCAAACTACATGACATTCATTAATAGCGCCCTCTCAACAATGGGTCTACATGTCCTAACTAAACAGTTCCAAAGTATTGAAAAAAAAATCAAATAGTAGAGGGAAAATGTATATGTAGGTCTATAAACTACTTAAAAGATATTAAAAACTAATAACAAATAAGAAACATGCTTATATAAATATATATTTTATAAAGATATACAGGTAGAGGAATACAGGTAGATAGATATTAAAATAGATAGACAGATAGATAGATAGGTACACTGAAAAAACTCCGTGTAAAATTATAACAGAAACGGGGTAAAATTCACCAGACCTCCGTGTTCCCGGGGGAGCAACACCGATGGTGTTAAATTTACCCCGTTTCTTGGTTATTTGAAATTCACCAGTCAGCCGTGTAAAGTTTACCAGGAATTCCTGGTAAAATAATTACCCCCTTTCCTGGGGATTTCACATTTTTCACCAGGAAGACATGTAAAGTTAACCAGGAATTCCTGGTAAAATAATTACCCCGTTTCCAGGTTATTTCCAAATCAAATTTACCAGTTAGACAAGTAAATTTGACCAGGAATTCCTGGTATTTCTTACCAGTAACCAGGCTACCCTGGTAATAAATTAGCACTCAGACACAGACACACATATATTTCTTATTTCTTATTTCCTCCAAAAGTTAAGTCATTCACATACTCTTAGCAGCATCATAGTCACTCCTCAACAAGCAATCATCTGCAAAAAAGAAGCGAGGAGTAAACAAATATATTAATAACACACATTTTGTATTTTTATTACACAATAACTTATTTGAATTTTCAAAATTCAAATATATGAAATTTCACTAAAAATGAAATGAAAATTAACATTAAATATCTACAATAATAGTACATTACAGTTTTTGAATCAAGCATAGGGCATCAATAAATTACACTACTGGCCAAAATTAATTAGCCACCCTGTTGAAGAACACCAAAACTAATAGTTTGGATTTGTGCATTAAAAAAATATATATTTTCGACAAACATAGATAGTGAAGATGTCTTTTAGAATCTTAAATGCATCTGAATTTGTTATGATGAGGCACTTGACCTCAAAGGTGGTCCTGGGGCAGGGCCTTCAAACCCTTGCTGTGTAGTCGAAGTGTTTATATCGTACATATCAGAGTGTACTTGGTAGAAAATATCTACTTACATAAGGAGACGATACTCCGATAACAGAGGTGCCAACTAGCCCCAAAGTCCTTTCTGTACTTTCAAAGGGCTATAGAAAATGTTGATAACAATAAATTCAGCCTTAATTAGATTGTCCTCGAAAAGGAAGCGTCCCATAACAAAGTATAGAAACCATAACAAACTATCAGCATTTATAAAAAGTTTTGGGGTGTTTAAAATTTGGTAAAAAACAAAGTTTATCTATATTCCAACACCATCTAATGATCAAAATTGAAATCTCATATATTGTAGTGTACAAATAGTCGTAAGACCTATATGCAAATGGCATTATTTCAATAAAAAGTGATACGCTGATGGGAAAAGGTCAAAGTTAATTAACCCCATGCATCAACTGACCCCACTTCCCCTAAACTTCAAGATTACAGACTTACAATTTATTTGATAAACTCCTCAAACGACAAGTTATACAATACCTGTCAAATCTATGTTACACCTCCGCACAATTGAGTCTAAAATGAAACATTTCTTTTTAAAGAGAAGGCACTTGAATAGGCATGTCTCTTTTCTTGATTTTCAGTTGCCAAACTACCCGCGAAGAATGCATGGGGACTGTCATTGCTGCCATTACTAAACTACATATTTCGTTGTCTCTCTTTTGTCTTGAAACATCCCGGACAAACTAGCCGATGAGCATTTTGACCTCTGTGACCTTTGAACTTTGACCTTTATATCCCAAAATCTAATCAGATCGTTTTCCTATGGTGATACATACTAGGACCAAGTTTGAAGTTCATATCTCAAACGCAATATCACACATTTTGAGATATTGCTTTAGCGAAGATATATAACCTGTAATTTCACAATTTGATCTCTATGACCTTTGACCTACATACCCCAAATTATAATTACTTCGTCTTTCTATGGTGATATTGATATATACTAGAACAAAGTTTGAAGTTCATACCGCAAACGGTTCTTGAGATAAAGGGGCAAAGGGGACAGCCGGACGGACGGACGGACGGACAACCCGAAAACATAATGCCTCCAGCACCAACTTTGGTTGGCGGCGGCATAAAAATGTGGTCATGAGCTATTACAAACTGTCTTATTCTAATGGAGGCTATTTCGCAGAAATGTGCAAAGACTCCTCACAGCGTTAGATGTGTTCTTCTTGTCCTGCATATTGTAACAGACTTTGTGAACAAACTCCCAACTCGACTTGCATTGCCAAGGATATTCAACATCCAAGACAAAGAAATATTTGTAGCAAGCATCCATTGCTGATATCAGGGAGGCTTCTTCAACAACGAATTTCTCTGCGATCACAAACACTTGCTCTGGATGGCACACTGACAGGTCCCCGAGAATCAACACGAATGGCCGAGTACGCTTGGACGTCTCTATGTACTGCGGGATGTTGGTTCCAATCTGAAATAATTATAAAAAAATTAAAAAGGAGACAAAATAAAGAATTTTTTCAAGAATTTCAGATACAGCTACATAAAGATGTATACTGCATGTACAGGGTGGGACAGGAATGCAGTAAAAATGAAGTCTTGATTTTTTTCCCGGAAGTAAAAAAAGACAGGCGGTCAATCGCCGGATTCAATGGGGAAAAATCTGTGTTTGCTGATGCTGCAAAATAGTTCTTGCGCATACGAAACTAGGTCTAGTCGAAAGTTGTTGACGATCAGCGAAATTTCCTTCACCTCGGCAAAAATCCGCATAGATCGCTGTGATATGTGTAAGGTGTACTGAATAGCGAACGAATACATGTTTTGCGCTATGTGTATCCTGCAATCCGCTGTCTGACGCCGTACCATTTATAGAACAAAGCAATTTCATCTTTATATGGATGACACTTTCAGTATTTCGGAGTTTTAGCGACAGATATCTCAATTCTAAATGTGGAGGGAGATTTGGAGCCGACTGCCTGTAAATGTTCAGGAAGCTAGCTGCTGCAGTGCTGATACAAAACGGGCAGACGGATGTGCCCTTGGCCTTGCAAGAGTGACGGCCATTTTCCCTGCACACTGCGGTGTTCCTGCGGGAAACGTCGCCCGTGCACCAACCGGGAACCCGATGGCGATGACGATGAATCAACTTCAATTTCAAATGTGAGTAGATCATTATCGCAGCCTATTTATCCGAACCAAGGTCTATGCAACAAATTCGATCATTTTTCTTGCGATTTGTCATTGTGTAATAACTAAATTAAGACTCAAGAGAAATAGAATTAGGCCAAAATTATAGTGTGAATTGTGAGTTACAATGTGAATGTCACAGCCAGGGCCCAGGTCTGAGATAGTGTGTTTGTAACTTATGTAAGAATCTTCATTCAAATTGAAAGAAGAAGGAAGAATGAGGAGAAGATCAAGAAGAAGGAATCTATTTATAAATGAAGGTATGCCAAGATGTAATTAGAATCAACACCAGACATGTCAATTGGTGATTGGCGAACTGGCTTAACCTGTGTGAGCTGTGACGAAGTATTATCCCCCACCCCCTGTAAAAAAACCAACAGAAATTGAAGGGGGGGGGGGGGGGAAGTCTAGTACAGGCTTTTGCAAGTCAGAGTCACAGTATGTTTGAATGTATACACTGTACATGTATGTATGTATATCCAATTGTGACTCCAAAGATTCAAATACACCTAGTGGTACCAGTTCACAAACAATATATCAATATAATGGAACCTATTAATATTTTTCCCTACAAATTTAATAATTTTATAATTTTTTAACAAAAACAGCATTTCCATACTTGAATTTTGAACAGGGTGGAATGTGCACTTTACATTACAAGTATTTATTTTTTCCCTACTTTATTCACTGTTGTTTTTCTTTTTTCTTACTCAATGTAGAAATTTGTGATGGATCGAAAGAGAGCTGATCTAGAACGCGTCACCATCCAGTTCCTCTGCAGATTCACGGATGTTTACTTGGATGCCGTAGCAGCTGTAGAGCCGAGCCTACCCAACCTGCTGAAAAAAGGCCTGGACCGAGCAGCCGGCCTGCATCATGGTGTAGATATGGTGGAAGATGTGTACCCATGCCAAAGGAGGTAGAGAATGTGTGTGTGTTGCCATGTCCGCACCTGTGTCATGACTGCTCAATACTTCACTGATGCATTTCTAAATGGCAATGTCTTGGCTGCATGGATGGCAGCAAGCAACAATGTATTTCCAAGGGACATTCCAAGGTTGAATGAATCGTACCGGCCTTATGCCTACAAACAATTCACATCACTAGGCCTAATATGCACCATGGGTACTTGGGAGCAGGAAACAGGAGAGTTGTTCCATCATGTGCTACACTGCGGATAAGGTATGCCTATCCCCCACGAGGGCTTACATGTACAAGGGCTTCGTCAATGGAGTACAAGATTGAAATCCATCTAACATCAACACTGGTCTTGATCTTTTTATGTCTGCTTTTATTGTTGAAATTTAGATCTGCTGGACATAGAACTGTTATCCTTCTTTAAAAAATTGTTTATTATAGTTCCTGTTTATATTCACCTTTTTCTTGATTGTAAATGTAGTATGTATGTACCAAAGAAAGCATTTTCTGTGTGTAATCATTTATCCGAGAGGAAATATATTCATGTCATTTGAAACGAACAAAAAATCTTATCTGATAAAGGGTTTCCGTTGTGACATTGTATAAACTTCATTTTAATCTATTTTTCCCTGTGTATTTCAACACATTCCATGACCATGAATATGCATGTCTTCTGTGATGTTTTTCTATTTATGGTGAATATTTAGTCTGATTTGTCATGCTGTTTTTAGCTGAACTAGCAGTCCATTGGGTTTGCTACATGCTGTACATTGTGTGAAGTGAGATGCACATGAATTACATAAACTTCAATAAGAATTTGCCATTTGGTGATCACAAGAAGTAGTTGGTCAAAACGATTGTAATATATATGATATCAATGCATGTAATTACAACCAAACAATATCACTTGCCAGCGTATAAGTGACTGTGTGTGATGTACAATTAATAACATATCTTTTGTACCTATCTGTGTTCCTGACTGTAATCACTGTATTTAGGTATTTATGGTATTATAAACTGCATTATGTCAATGTTGCAATATTCAATGAAAATACCCTTGCCAGCATATTCCTGTGTGAATGTCCATAATATAATGCAATATGAAAACTATACATGTTCAAAATAAATATGCCAGTTGAATGTTGGGTAGCCTTTGATAATGTGATCACACCAAATAGTGAAGTTGTTTTCCTTCCAAGATTTACTTTTATTGTGATCTGTTTACACTGTTTGTTTTAGAATTTGCTTATGCATAGATCCACAAACCTTTCCTGAAGTATGCCTACATGTATACTGTTGAAAGTATAGTTTTACACTTAGCTGATTTTTGTATCATATTTATTAGAGTTTGATATACATACTTATTCTAGATCCACAAACTTGCCTTGAAACATGCATATTTAGTGTTGAAGTAATAGTTTTGCAATATGAAGTTGATTTCTTCTCATACTTGTATAGATTTATCAGAAACGTATGTATTATGCATACAGGGACATTTCTGGTACCTTTTTTATATGCCATTTGCTATTCCATATGGTATGCCTATATACTGTTGAAAGTATAGTTTTATACTACTGAGCTGATTTTTATATATATTTATTACAGTTTTATGTATTCTAGATATACAAACTTGCTGTGAAACATGTATTTAGTGTTGACAATATAGTTTCAATGTTCAGTTGATTTTTACTCTCACTTGGGTAGTTTTATTACAAGTTATACATGTATTATTTTAAAGAAACTTAAAAGTATTACATACAGGAACACCTTTTCTACTTTTCTGTTTCCTTGTGATTTGCCATTTGCAATGGCACTGCATGTAACATGTAAGGAAGTAAATGAAGACAGCATGAAAAAGTACTCTTCATTGTGTGTATGTGTCAGAAGTTTTGAAGTATTGTAATCTACATTCCTTTTATTTCATTTTATTTTTGTACAGTGGAGCATCATTAATGAACTTCTTGGAACCAAGGAAATTCCCTCTTTATATCGAAACCTTGTTATACCAGGGATAAAAACAATAGAATACAAAAAAAGTGGGACTGGCAAAAATACTGTCTTGTAATGAGTATGTTATACCATTGTTCTTTATAAGGAGGTTCCACTGTACAAGGTATGTTGAGGAAGGCATATGGAGTGAGATAGGAGAGAAGAGAAATAGGAGGGAAATAGAGAAAAAGAGAGAGAACAAGGGAGAAAAATTATCAAGGTCATGAGAGAAAGAGAGAGTGAAAGATAAGATAGAGAAACAGAACAAGCTAGAATCAGGGCTGTCAAGTAAAGTTTTCCTCCTCAAGTTTATCAATACAAAATTAAGATTAATCTATAATTCTATTATCAGGCCCCCTTTTTATTTCTTATTTTAATTTCTGTCAACTCTCTGCACGATGGCCATTCACGAAGTTAGTGTCCAGTTTTTAAAGATCGATTCCCCTCTCTCGAAATCAGCCAGAGAAGAGAAAGAGGAGGGAGAGAGGGAGACAAAGAGAGAGAGAGAACAAGGGAGATAAATTATGAAGGTCATGAGAGAAAGAGAGAGTGAAAGATAAGATGGAGAAACGGAACGTCAGTGAGAATAAAAGAGAGAGTGGAAGGGAATATTAGTGGGTGTAAGGCCATCGCCAGGGTTCACCTCCGGGGCGCACCCGGCGCTGGCGACGGTAGCCCGTGGAGGTACACTGTACGATTTGCAAATGGTGTGCAGCTCAAGCAGATGCAACACGAACTTTTTATTCAAACTTTCCCTGGAGGAAACAAGCAGCCCACGTCCAAATTTATTTCTTTGTGTTCAATCCACAAATTGTACGCGCTGTGGATACGTAATCTCGTCTGACTGTTTCTCCTCTCGACCCGGTCCATTTCGTTCGAAAACCGCTATTATTTTCGTGCCTATTGGCATAGACCATAGCATGGAGTATCCCGAAACTGAAACATTGCGTATTGCTGGCAAGCTTTATAGCTCTCGCCTCTGCGCTCGCAGGCTATTTACAAATTGTCCGAGCGATTCCGGAAATCTCCGAACTTGCCTTTGGTGGGACAGCATAGAAACACACGGGCACCGACGACGGACCGCCTTTAATGCCGGCTGGTCGTCCTAAGCAATTTGACCGGGAGCAATTCAAGGGGCAAGCGTACAACACGACAGCTGGTGTATGTGTTCTCAAACAAGGTCATGTTGTACAATTGCCCCCTAAACACACGCGATTCACACCGAACGGCTCAGGATCTCACAGACATGGAGTAGCATCAGTGTACATCAAACCTCGCTGCTGTTGAAATTGCTCAGGACGACCAGCAGACTTTTAACCCTCAATAGCCCGGGGGGGGGGCTAAATTAGCCCCCCCCCCCTCGACATTTTTGGCGATAATTTTTTAACGCGAAAAGATCTCGTACTGAAATTTCATGACTTTTTTCTTTCACGTATCGCGCACATTTTAAGACCCTGTTTGTGTAAATCGGGGATACGGTTGTGGAGATATAGCACGTATTCATGACCAATGTCACAGGCATAATTTAAAATTTCCAAGTTTAGCAAAAATGGTCCGGCCTAAATATTATCAGCATATCTGATATGGTAAGAATGAACCTGTGAAAAAAACTCTGCAGAAAATATCTCCATAGACAACTGTGTCAGAGTTTTGCTATACCACCTGTTAAGCTAATTTATTGACATCTTGAAATTGAATGCATGACTTTCATTAGTTTTGCTTTTCCTTTTTAAAAAAATCTATTTGAACATAATTACGCAGGTTCTCAGTTTGAGAATTGTTTAATATCTCCACCACACTGAACATGTAGGTCATAATGTACCCCATTCAAGCCATTCGCTACCAGCTATTGTCTGATACAGTAATTCACGATAACGGTGGTTTTTTTTAATTCTGAATTAAACCAAAAGAAGAACAAAATAAGCACAAAACACAGCATAAGATTAACCCTTGTTTGTCATTTTTTCTGTCAGTTTATATGAAATATTTTTAGCCAGAATGTAGAAATCTTCAACCAAAATAAAGAACAACATCACAAATATTAATAATTCAATCAATAGCTCCAAATGTATCATAATTCAGTCTGTGAGCAAATTGGCAACTTAAAGGATGGCCCATGTTATCTTATTTTCTTGTAAGTTTACAAAACATAAAAAAGTGATTTATGATGAAAATAAGGAAACTTGTGTTGTCATATTGACTGTTTTTTAAGGGATGGTATAAGAGACTGTTACTAGGTGCAAATAATGTCAAACACTTCTTATCTTATTCATATCCGTGATAGAGGTACAAGTTCCACAGACAAGGATATCTACAGTAATCTCATATGAAATGTTTACTACGAGTTGACAGATTACACTCGAAAAGCACCAGTTACGAGACAGACTCTAGTCTTTATTCTGTAAAATACAAAAGAACAAAGCCAATATGAATATTTGCACATAACTGCATATTCATATCAAAAGAAGTCTGAATCTCAGTACTGTATAATGATACATTGTATCTCAAATGTTATGACCTGATGCATTATACTTTATAAATATAAAATAAAACAGCAAAATGCATACTCTGTAATTTGAATTACCTATGTAATTAAAGGACAATTAACCCCACATGATATTCTAGATGCGGTATTGTCTGCTACGTCTTTCCATGGAGGCTGCCATTTTGTGCATGACACGGATCATTAGGTACCATATGCATTGATAATAGCCTACCTTTACAACAGATACGTCGCTTTGTTCTGATTTTATTACGATTGTTATTGGCCATGGGCCTAGATAATTGACGACCCATGAGTTCTAATAGCCATCCTGTAATGCAGATTCCTCACTTTGTTTTGGTATTGTTACGATTGTCTCCGTCCTTGACGTCAATTCTCCGTCTCCACGTACAGAAAGTATACTTTTATGAACAAATTAAGACCTTTTAAAAAATATATAAAACTAAACTTACATTTCAGAATATGTGACTATATCTAATATATATTTGTCCTCTAAAAATCAATTACAAGTTAACGATGAAGGAAATATTACTTGGGATGAAAAATATTTTCGTGTACACATAAAGTAATGGCAGCCCCCTTATTATTGCTAGCAGACAATAACTTGGCTGGAAAATAGTGATTTATATCTATATCCTGTGTTTTTACATGAAATTGCATGTATCAAATAAGAGGCATATACTACACCATTCAAAATAAGCTAATTCATACGCTGAGGTTAATTTCCCTTTAATGCCCTTTATGCAAATTCATGCACTGTCTTTTATCTATGTAATTGTTTCCAAATTACTTATTTATCATATGCAAACTCATAAAATACATCTTTAGAATGTTTCATAATCATCATCATAATTGTACCTTTTTATCATTTTAGTGATGCATCTTGCCAACCATTACTTCCTACGTTCACTTTCTACGACCAATTTCTACACGCTGTATTGTGTATACATGTACAGCTTATACCCAAACCCCATTCATTTATCACACCAACAAAAAAGTGTCTTATATTTCACCAAATACATCATAATCATAAAATTCTGTCACAAAACATCATTTTGAATGATTAAACCACAATAATATTCAAGAAATGTTACTTACAACTTTGGGCTTATGCTGAATTAACTGGATTTCTAACGACAACTCCTAGAAACATCCATCACCAAAAACGTGAAATTAGGCTGGCACAGGGGGTCTCAACTCCGCTTCTGCATCCGGCTTTCCATGGGGGCATTTCCGGCGGGTCAAAAGTGCACACTGCTCCCACTTTTCATGTATTAGCCTATGAAGCCAAATTTTTTTCAGTGTACCAGCGAAAATCAGATTTTAGCCTGCGCGCAGCGCGTAAAGTTATTGAAATTATAAATTTGAATATTCATCAGCTTTTATAACGAATTAACATAAAATTGAACTATACTTGGGCGTATACTGCACTGCAGCCATAATGAGCAGAAGATGAAGAAGAACAAGAAGAAAAAGAAGATAAGAAAAAGAAAAAAAAGAAGAGGGAGAAAAAGAGGAAGAGGAAAAGGAAGAAAAGAAGAAAAAGATGAAGAAAAAGAAGTGGAAGAGGCAGAGGAAAAAGGGGAAGAGGAAGGAGATGATAAAAAAGAAGAAAAAGAAGAGGAAGATGAAAAGGAAGTGGAAGAGGAAGAGGAAGAAGAAAAAAAGATGAAGAAAAAAGAAGAGGAAGAGTAAGAGGAGGAAGAAGAAGCCCTCCTTCGATATTGAATTTTCCTTCATTGAACGCTTTCCTTGTGCCCTGCGGATCTGGCATACCATATCTCAAGTAAAATTGAAGTACAAAGAGAAAATGTGCTCCCCATGACCCCATATGTACCACCGTGCACTGGCTGCTGCTGCATCCTATACATCCCCCCCCCAAAAAAAAACCAAAAAAACAAACAAACAAACGAACAAACAAACAAAACAAAACCAAAAAAAAAAAACATAAGAAAACAAAACATCCCAACAACTAAAACAGCAACAAACAAACCTCAAAAATCTGATTCCCCCCTTCTTCCTCTTCTCCTTTTTTCTTCTTCATGCATAGCGCATCTTCTTGTAAAATGAGTCCATCAACAGAAACCCACAATTCAGTCTATCATCCAGTTATTCAAGGTAGCATATTAAAGGCTATATTTATACCAATCCACCATCACACTTCAGAACACATGCCATATTGTGCCTGCATCATCATCATCATCAACGACACATCTTTTACAAAATTATGGGGAAAAACAACAAATACAAATTTCTCAATGTGAAATGATGTTTATTAAAATAACAACATAATTTATCAACATAAAAGTTTATGCTCTCTTGAAATGCAATATACAGATTATAACATATGTTCCAAATTACATTGGAATTAAAAGGGAAATTATTTGATTTTGAAATTAATTGGTTATATTTCGAATTTATATAACAGCATTAGTCTGAGGTGACATGATAACTGACTGGGCCTAGCTTGAAAGGTTTTCATTAAGTATTTTTTAGTGTGAAAAGAATTTAGAATTAGGCTCTAGGTTAATCACTTTCTCATAATCATGTTTCAAATGGGCCAATCATACCAACTACATTTTTTGTAATTTTGTGTACATGGACATGTAGACCTACACAAGCCCTGACCCCCCCCCCCCCCCCCACCCCCACCCAAAAAAAAAAAAAAAAAGAAAAAGAAAAAGGGGAAAAAAAGAAAAAAGATAAATGAATAAAAAAATACAAAAATAAATAAAAGTTACAAATCTGTTTGTTTCCCCTTTGAATAGTATGTTAGCTCCTTTCTTTTGACCCACCCTTGGCTTTCAATTTCCAGCTCAGAAATAGCATTCATGACATTTAGAATATATGTATTTGCCATTATGTAAATTAGCAATAAATCTCTCTAGAAAAAAAATTAATTAATTAAACATTAAATGATAATAAAGATAAAAATACTTCAATCTTTAATGACTCCGTTACTTGACACTTAGCAAGCCATGTAAACTGATGAGCTTCCTTGGACAACCTGCATTATAAAAACAAAAAGAAAGGACAACAAAATTAAACTTCTTGTAGCATGTGGACTGGATTTTAAAAAAGAAAACAAAAAAATCCAGGATTTTGTATAAGGGGGAGAGTGGGGGGGGGGGGGGGTTGGGGGGTTAGGGGGAGACACACAAGTGCTGGATTGTCAACTTTGGGAAACTGCTAGGAGGGAGATATTATTTGGTCTTGTCGCTCAGTGGGAGGGGGGGGGGGGGGGAGGGTTATGGGGTCTAGTTTCCCTCCAAAAATATCTGACAAGCAAGAAAACAAAAGAACAAAAACAAAAACAAAAAAAGTTTTCCTTTCTAAAGGGGGGGGGGGGGGGGGCACAATGCATATTTTCATCTTCCATTCTAAATTTGATCCTAGACCAAGACATCTAAATCCGTAAGCGGGTATAATCATTTACTGGACGTAATTTTGATTTTGACTGTACAGGCTAGTCGACCACGTCTACGTACGGTCTACAGAAAACAGATACACATAAATAGCAAGATCTAATCTTACAATACAGAGCTATTAGTACAATGTCTAAGACTAAGCAATGGCCAAATTGAAATTTACACCAATTACGTGGGCTTAAAGGTCTACATTTTCAAAAAACAATTTACCTTTCCAGTTCAACTTGGGTTTCCTGCAGTGAGTGGATGACAATAAACTACAGCCCAGCCAGGTAGGGTCTATCACGATATTGGATGATCTGGTCCTGGTCCCCGTGTTTCTCTGCACTGGTCCAATCGCTCTGCAATCAAAAGAGAACAAAAGGTTAGGATCATGGTAATAATAAAAGCATGCCACAGATCTAATGTTTAGATTAATAATATTATACTCGCATACTACTCTCGTTTCAGTGACAGTGGTGACTCGTCATGGTTGTCACTACAGACACACAAAAGAAATTGAGACAGCTCTCAGAAGCAGCATTATGTTTTATATAATAAAGAACATTGTAAACTCGTCCAGCATGATTTAAGATTGTCATTCAAATTCTAAGTTGATCTTAAAATTCAAGGCGAGGGTCTATGGTAGGCCTAGATGCAGGGCACCTGCAACTTTTGCCATCGTAGGCAAAGTGCAGTTAGCCGGCCAGGATCGGCGCACCAAAAACTAACAGACTGCTAGGCAAGATCTTACCCGGCGCGGCCCAGCTCCCCAGAGTGAGGATCTTGTGCATTCAGCGTCATGATTAATTTTGAACAGGTCAACATCTACCGCAGATTGTTGGTAATGATGCCATGCGCTTTACTTTTTAGGCTTGAGCACTGTCATAATATACAGATCTTCGGAAAATTTCTGATCTTTTCCAAAAGCATTACCCGTTGACTATTTAAAATGACCGTTTTAGAGTTCAATCAAAGATAAAAATTTTGTTTTGTAATGCAAGAGAGGTGGACTGGGTGGGATGTGGGATAATACGTTTTGTACAGTGAACTCACTAGCAGCCACGACGAACACATCCCAATTATTAAGAGGAACGTTAAACAAAATTCATATTTACTTACATTTCATGGTATCATACGCCATTACGTTGATAAGAATGTCCCCGGATAATTTTTCTGCTTTCGTGAGATTTACTAGACAAACTCCTTCTAAAACAAACATTTCTCAAAAACGAAGTTTTTTTGAGATGTGTGTTGAAATGGCACAAAAGTAGCACTACCCGTACGGCCGCCATTTCCCCTATTTCGTGTCCAAATCGTAGGGAATTGTGGGAATGAAAAAAATTGAATTATGTATGATCTTATACATAAAACATTATGTTAATATGAGCAACTAACCAATCATCGAACAGTTTTTAACGAGTTTTTGACGTCATTCCTCATGAATAAACATTTATTGAAATTGACCCGCCTAGCTCACTGTTCAAATTGGCCAAAGCTCCCACAATGCATCCAATGCAAAGCCTATGGAATGTCAAAGGTCAGATTTTAGTTGGCCCTCTAGCCCTCCTTCGGAGGGCATACTGTGTATGATCGAATTTCTTTGGGCTGGCAACCCAAAAACGCCCTCACACATCTAAATCATTACAGTCCCCGCTTCTGACGTCATAATACGAACCAGACTGTTATCACAGTAAATCATGTAGCTTACATCATACTTTATGCGTCTTAGCTCTTCTGTGGGATTTGCCTATCTAATCATAATTATTCACACATGTTGCTCAATACTGAAAATGAAAAGTAGTGCGGTATCGGTCAAAACCAGATTGAGATATTTTACCTATAACATTTTAAATGATATCAAATTATATTCACCATCTAACTTATCCGGATTTTCTGGCAGATTTGCTTGGAGGTGAGTTCTCCATGTCTGTGCATTTGTGTCAGCATAGGACGGAAGCTGCGTGATGAACTCTGGAATCCATGTTTGAAGCAGCCTCTCTGCGTTCTCCTCCCCATGTATTCTTTTGAAATCCTGTTGAACCTGGTACATACACATACACACAAAGCAAATTGAGAAATGTGTAAACTGTATTTTGGACTGCAATAACCAATTGAATAAGAATCCATTTGAATCTGTATTACTGTATGGTTTTGTAGTATTTTCCTCATCCTCACTTCATCTTTTCTTTAATTTCTTCACTTTCACTTATTGTACAAAGTCATTTTGAGAGGACATTGCCCATTATACCAGCAGTCACAACCACCCCTATGTTATCACATTTATCTATCAACAAGTGGTCAGCTGCATGGTCATGCCCATCGCACATTAATGACTCACCTTCAATTCAAGGATTTTCAACAATACTCCCTTTCTTCTTCATCCTGCTACACTAGCAAGGAATAAGAACAAACACTTTTCATCTCCATCTTTGCTAGACACACTTCTCAAAGTTTTCTCATCGAGTTAACACGTTAATTTGAGGATGTCATCTCTTCACTTCTGAATTTGTTTCCTGCACTTCAATTGGAGCAATTTCTACAATTCTCTACTTCACATTAATTCTATACTCCATCATCTCACCTGGAGGAATTTCTATTTCATCATTTTATTCTCTGCAATTCACTCAGAGAACAGTCCAAATCTCGCTTGTGCTAGCCAAGTAGTTTTGTGATCATTTCTGTGGTGATATCTGTGTAAATATATATTTGAATCGGATTGTGCAATATTTGGAAACTTTTGGCATTTTGGAGGATCCATGTCCGGTTAACCCCTGCACGCATAAAGTCGGTAAGTGGTGATTGCTTCTTATTCCCATCTCGCCTTATAAGTAGCGACCAAAACCGCTACACTGGTGACCCCGACGTGATCTACACCCGACCAACGTGCTGAGTAGCATACATCCTTCGTCAAATTGTTTTCATTTATTGTCTTCCTTTCTTCATTTATATGGTCTGCTCATTTTTCATCTCCTCAACATGTCGACTGACAATCAAAATCACCCTACTTCTTCTACTCAGTCAACTCCTACCATTCAACAAATGCGAGCACAAATCTTACAGCTCTCAATTCTAATTCAAACTTTGACTTCCCAATCTCAAAAAAGTCAAACCAATAGGAGCAAAAGTAGTGAAGACAAATCATCACCGCATTCAGACCAAGCTAGCCATTCCCGCTCACATCAACATGCTGGAGACTACTGTTACTACCACTGGCGTTTCGATTCTAAAGCCAACAAATGCGTACCGCCCTGCAAATTCAAAAATATCTCTAACAACCAGGGAAAGAACAAATCTAATCTAGCAGCTACAAATCACACTGGCACGACACAAAATAGTCGCCTCTTCTACGTTACCGATAGGAAAACTGGAATTCGATTTCTCGTAGACACTGGAGCTGAGGTAAGCGTTCTTCCTCCTTCAAAATCAGAGAAACATCACCCTTCTTCAAAATTTCATCTACAAGCAGTAAATCGCTCAAGTATTACTACTTATGGAGAGCGAAGCCTGACTCTCGACGTCGGCTTACGTCGAGCTTGCAGATGGATTTTCATCATTGCTGATATTTCCATGCCTATCCTAGGGGCAGACTTCCTACACCACTTTGGTTTGCTGGTTGATGTTCGCAATCTTCGACTCATCGATTCTACTACTAATCTTTCAGTAAAAGGCATCCTTTCTTCTTCTCCTTCTATCAGTCCTATGTTTGTAAAGCCAGACAGTCAAGCTGCTTACAAATCTCTTCTCAATCAATTTCCTGACATCACACGTCCTGTGTACAAGGAGGCAACAATCAAACATTCCGTCACCCATCACATTGAGACGAAAGGCCCTCCTGTTTCAGCCCGTCCTCGTCGCCTAGCAACCGACAGGTATACTATTGCAAAAGCTGAATTTGACCACATGCTAGAACTGGGCATCATCCGACCATCCAGCAGCAACTGGGCATCCCCACTTCATATGGTGCCCAAGAAAACCCCTGGAGACTGGAGACCGTGCGGAGACTATCGGGCACTAAACAGGAATACGGTTCCCGATAAATATCCAATCCCCCATCTTCAAGATTTCACCTCTGCCCTAGCAGGCAAACGAGTTTTCACAAAACTCGATCTCATACGAGCTTACCATCAGATACCAGTCGATCCCTCAGACGTACACAAAACAGCCATCACCACACCCTTTGGGTTATTTGAGTTTGTGCGCATGCCTTTTGGGCTACGCAATGCCGCACAAACTTTTCAACGATTTATTGATGAGGTAACCCGTGGTCTTCCCTTTGTGTACGCCTACATCGACGACCTCCTCATCGCAAGTGAGACACCGGAGCAGCATGTACAACACCTGCAACTTCTGTTCACTAGACTTGCGAAATATGGAGTTGTCATCAACCCAGCCAAATGTGAATTTGGCGCATCCTCCCTCACCTTTCTCGGCCATATCGTTGATGAGAACGGCATCCGCCCTCTTCCCGAGAAAGTCAAAGTCATCAATGACTTCCCTGTCCCTGATTCTCTACGTAAACTGCGCGAGTTTCTCGGACTCATCAACTTCTATCGACGTTTCATTCCCGACTGTGCAGCTACCACACAACCACTCACTGATCTCCTGGCATGCAAGCTGAAAAACAAGGCAATTCATCTCGATGAAACGGCCCTCCATGCATTCAACTCGGTCAAGACAGCATTAGCTAACGCCACACTTCTGTCACACCCTAAGCCTAATGCCCCACTCTGCATTATGGTTGATGCATCAGATGTTGCTGTCGGAGGGGTGTTGCAGCAACTAGTTGACGATGACTGGCAACCCATCGCCTTCTTCTCCAAACGCCTGCAGCCAGCAGAGACCAGGTATAGCACTTTTGGACGTGAACTTCTAGCTATCTACCTCACCATTCGTCACTTCAAGCATGCACTAGAAGGACGGCAATTCTGTGTCTACACAGATCACAAACCATTAATACATGCCTACAACTCTAGACCCGACAGGTATTCACCACGAGAAGTCCGGCATCTAGACTACATATCGCAATTCACGACTGATATTAGGCATGTTAGTGGCAAACACAATGTAGTGGCAGACACACTTTCCCGCATGGAAATCAACTCGCTGAAATCGTCTTCCACCATTGATTTCAATGCCATCGCCACTGCTCAGGAGGATGACGAGGAACTCAGGCAACTCACTGCCACCTCGCTCAAACTCCAATCTCTACCACTCCCTACTTCTGACTCTACCATTCTATGTGACACTTCAACTGCAAATCCTCGCCCTTACATCCCAGCCAAATTTCGGCGAGTTGTGTTTGATGCTCTACACAACCTATCTCACCCCGGCATCAATGCTACCCAAAAACTCATCACTGAGCGTTTTGTATGGCCTGGAATCAACAAAGATGTCAGAAGTTGGACTAAAACTTGCATACAGTGTCAACGTTGCAAAGTACATCGTCATACCAAGGCACCGATAGGTACTTTCGCGACACCAGACGCTAGATTCAACCACATCCACATCGATCTCGTGGGACCCCTCCCTCCTTCAAATGGCAATGCATATCTCCTCACTTGTGTTGACCGTTTCACTCGATGGCCTGAGGCAATACCAATCCCCGACATATCAGCCGAGACTGTTAACCAAGCTTTCATTTCACAATGGGTATCTCGCTTCGGAGCTCCCTCAACCATCACAACCGACAGAGGACGTCAATTTGAATCTTCTCTCTTTCAAGCCCTAACTCATCTTCTTGGCAGCTCTCGGATTCGAACTACATCTTACCACCCAGCATCAAATGGACTTGTAGAGCGCTTTCATCGACAACTCAAAGCATCTCTCAAAGCTACTACTAGTGCGAGATGGACTGAGACTCTCCCTCTCGTCATGCTTGGAATCCGAACTGCAGTCAAATCTGATTTAGGTTGTTGCGCAGCTGAACTGGTATATGGAACAACAATAAGGTTGCCAGGTCAGTTTGTAGCGCCTAGTCAGAATGATTGTGATTTGGACCCTAGCAACTACATCCACCGACTACGGAGACAAATGCAGAACCTCAGACCTCAGCCCACTCGTGCTCAACAACGCAAACCACAGGTTCATCCTGATCTCACAACATGCACCCATGTATTTGTGCGACATGATGCAGTCAAGAAACCTCTCCAACCACCATACGACGGCCCATTCGAAGTCATCAGACGAACTGACAAGTTTTTCATCGTCAAACTTAAAGGAAAACAGGACAGCGTCAGTCTCGACCGTTTGAAACCTGCATACTTGGACTCGCCCGTCAAATCTACTACCAACCCTGGTCCAACACTCTCACAGGACCCTATACCTTCACAAGCGCCTAGTACACCAACCTCTCAGCCTCAACCTCCCTCTATCACTCCTTCTGCCAAGCCCGACGTCAGACAAACTCGTTCCGGCAGAAGAGTACACTTTCCCAAACGCTATGTTCAAGTTTGGAATTTCAAATGAGATATTATTTCATTTCATTCGGACTATTTTCTCAATTATCGACCGTTTCATTTTATTCAACGTTCTAGGAGGGGGCTGATGTAGTATTTTCCTCATCCTCACTTCATCTTTTCTTTAATTTCTTCACTTTCACTTATTGTACAAAGTCATTTTGAGAGGACACTGCCCCTTATACCAGCAGTCACAACCACCCCTATGTTATCACATTTATCTATCAACAAGTGGTCAGCTGCATGGCCATGCCCATCGCACATTAATGACTCACCTTCAATTCAAGGATTTTCAACAATACTCCCTTTCTTCTTCATCCTGCTACACTAGCAAGGGATAAGAACAAACACTTTTCATCTCCATCTTTGCTAGACACACTACTCAAAGTTTTCTCATCGAGTTAACACGTTAATTTGAGGATGTCATCTCTTCACTTCTGAATTTGTTTCCTGCACTTCAATTGGAGCAATTTCTACAATTCTCTACTTCACATTAATTCTATACTCCATCATCTCACCTGGAGGAATTTCTATTTCATCATTTTATTCTCTGCAATTCACTCAGAGAACAGTCCAAATCTCGCTTGTGCTAGCCAAGTAGTTTTGTGATCATTTCTGTGGTGATATCTGTGTAAATATATATTTGAATCGGATTGTGCAATATTTGGAAACTTTTGGCATTTTGGAGGATCCATGTCCGGTTAACCCCTGCACGCATAAAGTCGGTAAGTGGTGATTGCTTCTTATTCCCATCTCGCCTTATAAGTAGCGACCAAAACCGCTACAGTTTTTCAAAATTTCATGCATTTTTACAAATCTCTGGAACATTTCATCTTCCACACCTACATCCCCATTCCAAAAACACAAAAGAAAAAAAAAGCCCCCCCCCCCCCCCTATCCATGCCTCATCATTTGGAAGGCTCTCATGTACAATGTATGAAATTTATGCACCGCCTACCAGAACGCCTTTCAGACCTGATTGTTGTTCCCTAGATACTTGATTTCAAACATTTGTTTTAATTTGACCCCGATTTGCTGCTCCATAGACCCAAACTTAGGCTAAGGGGTGTTCGTTCACACATAACACAATTCCTGTATTTTCAAATGTCATTTTGTTGAGATAAGCTTCATCTTAGATAAACTAAATGTAGCAACAAGCAATGGAATGACCCAAATTATAAGACTTAGTCAGGTACTCAACTTACCATGCCACATGTGTCAAAGAAAAACTGCATTCTTCTCAGGATTTTCCTGAATCCACTTCGCTCGATGTAGTGCAGTCTTTCCCATGAAATCTGCTACTTTACTCAATGGTGCTACATTCTGTTGGAGCCACTTCGTCATCTCAGAATTATTCTCTTCTGAAGTTCACGTTCTGGTGCAGTAAATGAAATGAAAATTTTATTTTAATTCCTGGTTGAATTTCTTTAACTTCTTTTGAAATTGACTATTGATAACTCTCCCACACATGGTGAAATTAATGCTAGTGTCTGGAGCATCACTTCCGGGTCAAGCCAATCCATGTCTGCTAGAAAAGAAAGAACCCTGAGGGCACGACCGTCACCTCAGGTCGCTAAATTCTCATCTGTTGCGAGTTCAATCTGGCGCTCCCGTGGGGTATGTTCTGAATTCAAATATCTTGGAGGATCTGAATGAGATGTTTGAAATATACAGACACCCCCTGGACCCCCTGGGGCCACATGTACAATTTTTACACCAACTTTGTTATGAAGATTTTTTTTTTTAATTTACAAGTTTGTTTTGTTTGTACCGGGCATGTTGGCTTAGTTGATTAGAGCGCCCGCCTCATGAACGGGAGGACGTGGGTTCAAACCCCGGCCAAGTCATACCAAAGACTTCAAAAATGGGACCTTCTGCTTTCTAGCCAGGCTCTCGGCATATTATTTGATTTATTTGATTTGATTTATTTATTTCTGCTTGATTTCTCAATTCATCAAATAATGCATACGTTATACAAATTATGCGATATACAATACAATGGAACATCATGACATTAATATATCTTAAACTACAAGGCTAACAGTAGGATTATAGAAAGAGAAATCAAACAAGAGGGTTTTCATAATAAGCCGAGGCTTGACAGCATGAAAGCCCTTTGAGATAAAATATAATTAAAAAAGTAATGAGAGAGAGAATGGGAAGAGGATACAGAGAGAAATAGGGATGAAGAGAGGAGGATAAAATGAGGCAATTGTACCTTTCCAAATATTTTAAATAACAACTGTATTAACAATAGAGAGTTAATCATCCGGTTTGAGAGGCAGACATGATATTAACATAATAGCAAGTGGTAAACTCGTTTTGTAAACTAATATCATATCTGCCTCCCAAAGAGGTGAAAATGTGCCAAGTCATGGGTCCTATTTACATAATTATACAAGATATATTATGGGTGTACTACACAATCATTATTGTGGGGAATATTGCTTAATTAGGTGATTTTTTTGCTGCTCGCTTGAAAGAGTACATTAAAGTCATGTTTTTTATTTCGGGAGGAAGGGAATTCCATACATCAGGGCCAGAGTGCCTAATAGAATTATGTGCAAGAGCAGTCCTGGGGTTAAATAAATGCACATTTTTTGATTGTCTGGTGGGATATGCGTGAATTTGTGTGTTCGATTGAAATAATGTTGCAAATACTGGGGGTAAAAGGTTGGAGTTATACTTAAACATGAATAGAGCTTTTTGTAGGAAATTAATATCTTTGACCTTGAGGGACTTAAGACGAAAAAACAGAGGGTCAGTGTGAGAGCAAAAACTTGCCCCACTACACGCCCGGATGGCTTTTTTCTGGAGAATTAATATGGGATTTGTATAACATTTATGAGTTGCCCAGATAATATTACAATATGATATGTATGGCAAGACAAGCGTATTATACAGCGTAAATAGTACAGAAGTAGGTAAAAAATATTTAGCTTAGTTAACAGACCAACATTACGAGAGATAGGTAAAATTATGTGTTTTACATGATCATTCCATTTTAAATTTTTCATTAATATACACACCAAGAAATTTAGTCATTATTTTGTTTTCAAGAAGATTACCATCAATATATAAATCATGATTTTGCAAGTCAACTTTTCTTTTACCTCTGAAATAAATATAGTTGGTTTTCCTTAAATTGAGTGACAAGATATTACTTTTAAACCATGTAGATAACTTCGGTAATTCATTATTCAAAATAGTAATTAAACGGTGTAAGTCAGAGTGTGAACAAAGACATTTGTATCATCAGCAAATAAAATATACTGTAACATAGGTGAAGCATTTGAAATATCATTAACATAAATTAGAAATAATAAGGGGCCTAAAATTGAGCCTTGTGGGACTCCGCATGTTGTTGGTAACATATTCGAATGAGCGGATTCAAAGGAAACAAATTGTTGTCTGTGTGATAAATAATTCTCAAACCAATGAAGTGCAGTACCCGAATCCGTAATGTTGTAACTTATATAGTAAAATTTTGTGATCAAGAGTATCAAATGCCTTGCTAAGATCCATAAATATACCAATTACATGTTCATGATTTGCCAAGGCATCTGATACTCTGTCAAATAACTGCATTAAGGCTAAATCGGTAGAATGATTCTTACGGAAACCAAATTGATTAGGATTAAAAAAACTATTTTCAGACAAAAATCCATATAACCTATTATAGACAATCCTCTCAAGAATCTTTGAGAAACTTGACAAAATAGAAACAGGTCGATAATTACATATACAGGAAGGATCGTCTTTCTTATAAATTGGTATAACCTTTGCAATTTTAAAGGGGGTCGGGAAGACACCAGAGGAGAGTGAGAGATTAAAAATATGGATTAGAGGTGACAAAATATTATTTATAATCTGTTTCAATAAGTGAGTACTAATTTCATCATGACTAGAGGAGTGACTACATTTGAGGGTGCGGACGATTCTTAATATTTCAATAAAGTCAGTGGGGATGAAGAATATGGATGTATCTATTGATTGTGATAAAAATTCTACAAAGTTACAATTACTATCATCAACTTTAGCAGCTTGGTTTGGACCTACATTAACAAAATATTCGTTGAACATGTTTGCTATTTCAGGGGGATTTTTGATAGAATTACCATCTCTATTAAATACTTGGGAATTAATATGTGATTTGCTCTTATGAAGGATTTCGTTAATTATTTTCCATGTGGTTGAAATATTACCTTGAGCATTATCTATTTTATTAGAAAAGTACATCCGTTTTGATAATCTTATTACACTTGTTAATTTATTGTCGATATATTTTGTAATTACGCACATTAATAGGGTTTGGTTCAGAGAGGCTTATTTTATATAGAGTATTTCTTTTATTAATAGATTTCAGAATTCCTCTTGTAATCCACGGTTTGATAGGTTTATTGCGTTTCCCCCCAACTTTAACTTTAGGAATACTAATATTAAAATATGACTCAAATTTTGACCAAAATAAATGATATGCTCTTTCAGTGTCATTGCACATTAAAACATCTTCCCATTCTTCACTCTGCAAGTGTTCGTTTAACCTATATATATTTTCTGGGATAACTTCCGTGTATATTCGTTTCTTTCTCTCTAAAAGAGGAAGGAATATTAAACATTAAAAAAACAGGAATATGATCTGAAATTTCAGAATATAAAATACCGGAATCAATTTTATAAGTATCATCATTAAAAATTATATTATCTATGATAGTGGAAGATTGATTTACAATTCTTGTGGGTTTGTCTATAACAGGAAAACAAGCATTTGAATATATGATACTTTTAAATCGATTGACAGTATTATTATCTTGTTTAAGGTCTATATTAAAATCTCCCATTAAGCATATTAATTTGCCTTCTGGGTTCAGACTATTCAATAAATTATCAAAATCTTCTAAAAAGGTATCAACATTGTTGCTAGGTGGACGATAAATAACACAAACAATTAAATTTTTCCCATTCTTTATATTAATCTCAATACATAATAATTCAGAGGAGCTATTAACAAGAGAAAATTCGTGTCTGACTTTGTACGATAACGATTGGGATATATAAAAGGCAACACCACCACCACGACAGTTCTGTCTATCATTACGGATAAAATGGTAATTATTAATATCATATACATTTGGAGATCTATTATTCAACCATGTTTCTGTGACGCCAATTATTGAAAATGAAAAAGAGAGGTTTACCAATAAGTCAGATATGTTATCAAAATTCTTATTAAGACTACGGGCATTACAATGCAATAAACTTATTTTTTTAGAACAGTTTGAAAAAGTACGGTTGAACTCATCAGGCAGATAGTATTGACATTTCACGTAGGGTTGAACATTACAATTTAGGTGAGACATGGTGTAGATTCAAATAAGTACATATAGCTACCCATGACTTGGCAGAAGAAAATGAGCGTATCTGGTAAGAATACGAAAAACAGTAGAATGGAGAAAGGTAATAACATATTATGTTATGCAGGGCCCGCTGGAAGAGCAGTTTGAAAATTGGAAGAGGCTACCCTGGGTAAATAAAACGTTATTATTATTACCATTGGACGCACGTCCACCCCCCCCCCCCCCCTTGGGGCCCCCACGGACCCCACATGTACCTTTTTACCAACTATGTATCCCTATCCCTATAGATGATTCCTACCAAATTTGGTTAAAATCTGACCATGCATTTTTGAGATGATGAAAATGTAAAAAAGTTTACACACAACGATCCCCAAAACAATGTCACATGCATGATTTACCTTAGCCCCTTGAAGTTCCAGAATGTGCCTCCAACATTTGATCCTCAGCCCTGCCCATGGTATCATTTGTTGCAGCTCTTCTTGGGTGATTAGGAGGAGAGCTTCCATATCAATCTGGTTTTCTGAACATAAACAAGAAAATACAGTTTGTAGAACATTTTTTCCAGTTGAGATGTTGAAAAAAAAAATAAGATAACAGGTTCTATCATCATCAAAGAAGTTTTGAAAAATTCATGGTTACTAATAATTCAGTTTCCAAAAATGTCTGCTTTTTACATTTAGACAGCATAATTGCTTTTTCTTGTATGCATGTAAGTCTATGAAATAGGACAAATTGGCCAGGGTTCTGGGGGGCCGCAGAGCCCCCGCCCCTTTGAAGCTGAAAGGAAAATGGCTATCTGGAGGGCCATTAGGCCAAGTAAATATGCGGATGACATTGCAGTTTGGTATTCAAATAACGATTTGGAGCTGGTTTGCAGGAAATTACAAGAGGCCCTGCATGAGCTTCAGATATGGTGTTGAGAGTGGAAATTAAATGTTTCCCCTACTAAATCCGCGGTTCTAGTCTTTACCAACAAACAAAAGAGAGATATTCTTTTAAAAATAAAAGGACGTAGTCTGCCAGTATACGAGCAGTATAAGTTCCTTTTTATGTGGTTTGACTCTAAACTAACTTGGTCTGTCCATATACAGTCTATCATTGATAAATGTAAGAAAAGATTAAACTTGCTACGTTGTAACTCTGGCACCCCTTGGGGGAAGTAAGTATGAGTTTTTGATGATGATTTATAAAGGACTTATCTTATCCGTTTTGGACTATAGAAGTGAAATGTACGATTCTGCTGGTATATCACTGAAGAAAAAACTTGACTCTATCCAATACAGAGCCTTAAAAATTATTACAGGTTCAATACACAATGTGTCCTTGGAGGATTTACAGGTTTTGGCCGGGGAGCTGCCTCTGAGCCATCGTAGAGGGTTGTTAAATGAAAAATGTAGAGTTTATGTGCTGTCTAGTATCCCAAATCACCCGACAAAAGAAGTGTTAGGTGATGGTTGTGTTTTAAATAGCCTAGAGTGGAGGGCCGGAGAAAGACCTCTTAAACGGCGATCTTTCAGAGACGAAATGGTGGTCGAGGGCCAAACAAATCCCTGAATGGCGTTTAACACGACCTCATGTGTCCCTTGAACACCAGGGTAAAGTACAGAAAAGGGAAATGCTTCAAGTTGAAATGAAATCGATTGTTCTAAAAAGTATTGGAAATTCATGGAAAGGATATTTACATGTTTATACAGATGGATCCAAACAGGAAGATGGGAGAACAGGAGCCGCATTTTATGTGCCTCATTACGACTTGGTGCAAAATTTTAGATTATCCCGTGTCTGCATTATGAGAGCAGAAGTAGTTGCCATACTAATGGCACTAGAGTGGATAAACACATTTATATGGAAGCCTCATCGGTGGTAATATTTAGTGACTCTTTGTCAGCTTTACAAACGATCGTTTCAAACTTTATTAGATGTGCTATGGCTAATGAAGTTTTATGCATAAATAATATTTTGAAGTTGAAGGATGTTTGTGTTGCCTTTGAATGGATTCCATCACACTGCAATATTAACGGCAACGAGATCGTAGATCGGGCCGCCAAAAAGGAGCCACGAAAAGATACACAGACATGGCTTGTCTCGCAGAGAAGAATGCTTGATACAACAACTAAGAGTAGGTAAATGCAGGTTAAATTATAACCTATTTTTCAAATTAACCAGCATGATACTGGTCTCTGTGAAGCGTTTCAAGAATTTGAGACGATTGAACATTTTATTTTATATTGTTCAAAATACGATAAATAGAGACGTCTCTTAAAAGAAAGGATTAAATTGAAAAATACTAATCTAAAAGAATTGTTGATGTCTAGCCCAATTTTCACTCTTGAATTATTGGGTTATATGGATGTTACCAATCGTTTTAGTCTTACACTTCCCTGGTATTAGATAGCCCGTTAAAGGGATACTCAACCGCAGATTGTGGACGTTTTTATGCCGCGAGAGGGCACCGTGATCAGGCCGTTGCCCCGCGGGGCGCAAAGTTCGGTTAGACTGATCGCCGCACAACATGCACGCTCCACCTGAGCTCGAGCTCTCGTGCGAGTTTCGGTCGGCTTCGTGCAGTCGAAATGTAATCCCACTTAGTCCAACGAACGCGTTAGACGCACAAACTTTGTGTACGAGTGAATGGGGCTTACGCTATCCTGACTTTCCCCACGGCCGCCTGGTGGCGTATCCCGTTAAGCTATCATTGATCCTGTTAACTGATCTTGAAGCAATTTGGTAAAGAACAGTTGGAATTTACCCCTCCCCCCCCCCCTGTTATTTCCGATTGATTGTTTGCGTATCTCGATATTATAGCGAATAATTACGAATAATCACGATCGACAGCTTTCTAACTTAGGAGATGGGACACTAACATTTTACCATACTAATGATGACCATTAATTACACCATTTTCACGACAAAAAAAAAAGTCGCTCGTGGGCTTTGCGAAGCCTACGCCAAACCTAAAGTGTCTGGCGCGAATAATCTGAAGAGATTGATGAGGGCCATCATACCAAGAACCAACCAACCAACCTCCTGAGTGAATGTGTTTCACCACAAGTGATCGCTGATGATAAATCTCATTTCTCCAATACCCTATGCATGGATTACTCGAGAAAATGTCATCATAAAAAGTGACTATTAAAAAATACATTTATGAATTAACAAAATGTAAATAAATTGAAATTCCGAAAATTGCTTTCCAGGAACAAAATATGTGACCCGCCGCCTCAAAACCTACAATAAGTCGCACGGACCACAACGTAGCAAACAGCCCAAAATAGTAAATTTGCTTGGATCAGGCGATTTTCTGTTTTTGATAGAAATGGGTAGTTTCATTATCATTCTATCATGTCTCAAGTTTGTGCGTCGTAATTCGACTTAGAAATATGTTTTTGGGGCATTTAAAATGACTCCTTTTTTCACTTGTCGAGTTAATGAATGTTTGGAGAGCTTTTGTAATACTTTCATTCAATGCCAAATTACTACTTTACCTCTAAAGGAATTAAATTGATTTTTGGAGTAAGTAATGAATAGGTCCTTCTGGAGCAGTGTGCCAAAATTCAGCCTAATCTGATAATCCCTTCATACCAGTTGCTATGGCCATTTGAATACCCAGTTTTACTTGGGCGCACACAGAGAGCGAAGGTTTAGCACTCTTTTGTTCCGAACTTAAATGGCCATTTTCTCTGAATAGGAGTTCTTGATTGCTGGTTACATACCGATTCTAAATGTGATATTTAAAGGTGTTATCATTGAGTAAATTAGGCAAGTGATATACCATTGGAAAGCTGAGAATCTCTACTTTCCGAAAATGTATAAAACAAAAAAATAATTTTGGCGACTTATTGTAGGTTTTGAGGCGTCGGTCACATATTGTCTTCACGGTTTACCCTTGGCGACTGCTAAGTCTCTATAATTATGCTCCTTCACTTAGTCGATCCTTCGCCACTGTCCTATACGTAAGAAATACACTTTCAGTTGTTCAAGCATAATTAAGTTGGTATTTACATGGAATTTACGTGATATTTTATTTTTTTAATTTTGGGAGGGGTTCATCCTGTGGATGATACAAATAATAAACATTAGTGAAGGCATAAGTAAGATTTACCCACAGTATACCTTTGGATTAACAGTCTTACAATGTTGGGACTGTTACGAAAGTACCTAGGGTGGGCAGTGGCGGGTCCAGGAATTTGAAATAGGGGAGGGGCGTCAGCGGTGAGGGAACGGAGGGTGTGAGAGAGGGGTAACCCCCTCCCCCTGTAAAAATCACAAAACAAAAAAATAAATGGGGCGCACGTCCTTGGCGCCCCTGTCTGGATCCGTCACTGTGTGGGTGCTTATACTAAAGCCCGTCTCACATTAGACGTCCTTGGCGCCCCTGTTTGGATCCGCTACTGTGTGGGTGCTTATACTAAAGCCCGTCTCACATTAGACGTCCTTGGCGCCCCTGTTTGGATCCGCTACTGTGTGGGTGCTTATACTAAAGCCCGTCTCACATTAGACGTCCTTGGCGCCCCCTCTGATCCGCTACTGTGTGGGTGCTTATACTAAAGCCCGTCTCACATTAGACGTCCTTGGCGCCCCTGTTTGGATCCGCTACTGTGTGGGTGCTTATACTAAAGCCCGTCTCACATTAGACGTCCTTGGCGCCCCGTCTGGATCCGCTACTGTGTGGGTGCTTATACTAAAGCCCGTCTCACATTAGACGTCCTTGGCGCCCCTGTTTGGATCCGCTACTGTGTGGGTGCTTATACTAAAGCCCGTCTCACATTAGACGTCCTTGGCGCCCCTGTTTGGATCCGCTACTGTGTGGGTGCTTATACTAAAGCCCGTCTCACATTAGATGTCCTTGGCGCCCCCGTCTGGATCCGCTACTGTGTGGGTGCTTATACTAAAGCCCGTCTCACATTAGACGTCCTTGGCGACCCTGTTTGGATCCGCTACTGTGTGGGTGCTTATACTAAAGCCCGTCTCACATTAGACGTCCTTGGCGCCCCGTCTGGATCCGCTACTGTGTGGGTGCTTATACTAAAGCCCGTCTCACATTAGACGTCCTTGGCGCCCCTGTTTGGATCCGCTACTGTGTGGGTGCTTATACTAAAGCCCGTCTCACATTAGACGTCCTTGGCGACCCTGTTTGGATCCGCTACTGTGTGGGTGCTTATACTAAAGCCCGTCTCACATTAGACGTCCTTGCGCCCCCGTCTGGATCCGCTACTGTGTGGGTGCTTATACTAAAGCCCGTCTCACATTAGACGTCCTTGGCGCCCCCGTCTGGATCCGCTACTGTGTGGGTGCTTATACTAAAGCCCGTCTCACATTAGACGTCCTTGGCGCCCCCGTCTGGATCCGCTACTGTGTGGGTGCTTATACTAAAGCCCGTCTCACATTAGACGTCCTTGGCGCCCCTGTTTGGATCCGCTACTGTGTGGGTGCTTATACTAAAGCCCGTCTCACATTAGACGTCCTTGGCGCCCTATTTGGATCCGCTACTGTGTGGGTGCTTATACTAAAGCCCGTCTCACATTAGACGTCCTTGGCGACCCTGTTTGGATCCGCTACTGTGTGGGTGCTTATACTAAAGCCCGTCTCACATTAGACGTCCTTGGCGCCCCTGTTTGGATCCGCTACTGTGTGGGTGCTTATACTAAAGCCCGTCTCACATTAGACGTCCTTGGCGCCCCTGTTTGGATCCGCTACTGTGTGGGTGCTTATACTAAAGCCCGTCTCACATTAGACGTCATTTGCTGAAGATGAGAACCACATCAGCAGCTTTTACGGTCTTAAAGGGATACTCAACCGCAGATTGTGGACGTTTTAATGCCGCGAGAGGGCACCGTGATCGTTACCTGATCATGCCGTTGCCCCTCGGGGCGTAAACCTCGGATAGACTGGTCGCCGTACAAACATGTACGCTCCGCCTGAGCTCGAGCTCTCGTGCGAGATTCGGTCGGCTTCGTGCAGTCGAAATGTAATCCCACTTAGTCCAACGGACGCGTTCGACGCACAAACTTTGTGTACGAGTGAATGGGGCTTACACAACCCTGACTTTCCCCACGGCCGCCCGGTATCCCTTTAAATTGCGCGTCATGAAACAGTGATATTGTTTAAAAAGGGATTACAAAAAGAACAGTGCAAACAAGTTTTAATAAATGGCGTTTTGGGTTAAACTGCCGACACAGGCTCGATAAGCGAAATTACTGACGAGAAAAATGACGCCTCATGTGAGCTGGGCTTTAGAAAACTTTTATATCGATGTGACAGATCCATAAATCGAAATCCAACTTGAAAAAAATTAACGTAACGTTAGTACAGATGTAAACGTAGATTAATTCAGAACTAATTGAGGCTGCTCTTGTCGCTCCCTTTTTCAGGCCATAATGAACGTTTTGATTGTGTATCAGTGGCGGATTCTGGTGGGGGCACTTCCGACCCGTCCCCCCCCCCCCCCCTTGGATTGTGCCCCCCCTTTTTTTAGAACGAAAGTTTTTTTTTTCTTTTTTGCTTGTCAGAGAGTTATGAAGGGAAACTGGACCCCCCCCCCCCCCCCCCCCCCCACTGAGCGACTTTTAAATACGGGTCTACCTTTTTCAAAAGTTGACAAACCTGCATTTGTTTGCCCCCCTTATACAATATCCTGGATCGGCCCCTGTTGTGTATTACGCGTTTTCTTCAAAACACGGTTGTGTCCGGAGTTTTTTTGGCAAAAAAATTGTTTTAAAACTGTTTTAAAACTATTTTTCTCTCCAAAATAAGACAAAAAGACAAAGCAATAATTTGCTTTGAGAAAAGAGCTATGAACAAGGTACGTGAAACAGCGTATCAAAAGTGAGTTTCATAACATCTGGGAGTTTGGGGTGGGGTTCCAAAACGCCGATTCTGGCTTATGTCAACCCATGCTCATAATGGAAACTGCGGAATTGTCTTCTTTGTTTCGTTTGTCACCCCCCCCCCTTCTCTCTCTCTCTCTCTCTCTCTTGTTCCTCCTTCAAGTATTTGTTGTTTTTCTCGGCATTTACTCTCCTAATATCACTCGTCCGTTCATTAATTTTTTTTTGTTTACACGTACTTTATTGATAGCTGTACGACATGAGATGCTGATTATGTACATAGAACGGGGACAAATACGATACGAGAAAATCGAAAGTAAACAAGAAAATTGTATTGTATTGACGCAAAAATAAAAATGACTAAAGCAAGATAACTAAACAAAGAAACAGACTCAAAATTAAGAAAAAATATCAATGATATGTTTACCCCCATTCCCTGGGGAATATATACACATGTAAATATATACCATTATATTCTACGAAAGGGCAAATCGTAACAATGCGGTTTATTCCGTCACAAAAGAAATTCGACTTTAAGGCGAGTCGGAGCCTGCGGAAAGGCGAATGGGAAAAATAGGCCTATGCAAAGAGAATTCGCCTTATTGACGGATGTAAAGATTTATATATATATATATATATATAATATTTTTAGGTTTCACGTATTGGCTCAAACCAATTGAAAGAAAACGCTAAAAGTGTTTGTATCGCATTGTGGCCAATTTTATTTTCTCTAATCAAATTTTCGACGGCTTCCTCCGTCTTCGTCTTTACATTCTATACTCCTGGCGAAGACGGAGGAAGCCGTCCAAAATTAGAGTAGAGAAAATAAAATTGGCCACAATGCAT
The DNA here is from genome assembly GCA_025617745.1 of Heliocidaris erythrogramma. Taxonomy (NCBI): domain Eukaryota; kingdom Metazoa; phylum Echinodermata; class Echinoidea; order Camarodonta; family Echinometridae; genus Heliocidaris; species Heliocidaris erythrogramma. Next base: position 57,964,786 of record CM046863.1, on the reverse strand, counting down.
TACAAACGTTTCTAGCAGCTTTCTTTCAATATATATAATATATATAGTGAAAGAATGATCACTATGAAGGTCGTAGCTTTTATTATTCTCCTTTATACGTACAGTAGTCAAGTAGTCGTCAATATTCTGTAAATGTCAGCCATTATTTTGTGTTTTTATATATACAGTCCTGATGAAGATCATAGATCGAAAGCTAGACTACGAATAAAGGAGGATAATAAAAGCTACGACAGTCTCATAGTGATCATTTCTTTCACAACACATTTCCACTAAGCAACTATGAGAGACCACCAGCGTTGTGTTCGAGGCACATTACTCACAATATATATATACTAGCAGAAGCAGCCCGTGGACATCCACGGGCGCTAGCTGTGTTTATGATTAATCACCGTACCGTATATTTGTTACAATAATCAAGTGGATAAATAAAAAAGTCGGGTAAAGTTATTTTTACCAAGAGGTATTTACAACATGTCCATTGGCGGACCCGGGGGGGGGGGGGGGGTGCTTCTGGCCCGTGCCATCCCCACCCCCCCCCCCCCGTTCAATGGCAGGAAAGTATGCATTTTGACCATAGACGATCCGCCCTTTTGTTGATTGTGACCCGCCCCCTTTTAGAATGAAACCTTTTTTTGCTTGTCAGAGAATTATGGAGGGACCCCCATAACCACCCCCTCCTGAGCGAATTTTCTAGGTCTGACGAAAAAAAAATTCTCGCCACAACCCCCCCCCCCCCCCAGGTCTGCCTTTTCCAAAAGTTGACAAACCTGCACTTGTTTTCCCCGCCTTATACTAAATTCTGGATCCGCCCCAGATCATGTGAATATGTCTTATTTATCCAAAGCTTGCATGAGTTCTGAAGAAAATTCCTTTTAATCTTGATGAAAATTGATATGGATATAATAATGTTCGAGTAGAATATCCATGCATAGACCTAGAGGGAGCGATTTGATCTTGCCATGTTTCTGTGGTTTATTAATACTCAGAGTAACATCCATAATTAGCGGTACGTCCCCTGTAAAGGATGCAATAATGAGAAAAAATGAATTTGTCATTTTATTTTTCAGGGGGATTATGGCCCCCTTATATGGGTCTTGGAGACCGACGGATTGACTTCCCCCCTACTACCCCCCCCCCCCCCCTCCTCCTATTCCATTGTCATCCCATCACTCCCAGGGCGAGGGAGAAGGATTAATATCATTTTACGTATTCATAATCATTATGGAAATATTTTCGAAGGAATTTTCTTCTTATCAGATTTTCTGATAAAGTGTCAAATTACCGGTAGCGAACGTCGTGAAACATACACTAAACTGTGTGTTACCATGAAGCTTCAAATGATTAATTCTATACCTGTATGATGACCTGTACACGTACGTGCGAGCGATCTTACACGTGTGGATAATACTGTACTGTACACTGAAGCCATGCGGATATATGGCCATGCTGTTCTTTGGCATAGCTCCCCTTCACAGGGAAAGGTATATGGGTTGGCTGGGCCTGAAGCTACAAACCCGCTTCATGGGTTGGTGGAATTATTAGGCCTACTCCCTGCGGAAATTCAATGTTTAAAAATGAATTTATGAAATATGGACGGGACGTCAGCCCTCAAGAAGTGCCTCCCACCGCCCTAAGAACCCTTCCCCACCCGTGGGTACCAAAAGGCGGGGACCGAAAGGGCCAGGGGAGGAGCCTATTTGAACCAAAAAAAGAGCCCGAAATCCTTAGTGTATTATATCATAAGATATATATATATATATATAATTATACTCCAGGACTATCACGGCGTAGCGGTATAATTATACCACTTGCTTATTAAACAAAGCATCGCCTTAATGGAACAGAATAGTAGGCCTACTACATAATAGCAACACATTTTGCAGACAATAGCTTATATCGAATGTTAAAAACATTTTTAAAAAGAGCTTGTATCGAATGTAATAAACTTGTATCAGGTTTAATATAATTAAAATAATTATCTGTTTAGTTGTTTGTGGTTATGCTGGCGACAGTACTTAGTTGTGCCATGGATCACGTGACGTGATATTTATCAGCTCCTATATCAGCTTCGTCCTAATAGTCTTTCATTTATTTAATTTGCACCACCTAGACGTCACGTGATGTCAGGTTTAGCCCTCGTATACGATTGTATAGACCTATAGTAAAGTGACAATACAAAGTGATTAAACTCATCGATGTACCCAGAGCCTCCTCTTGTTGGTGTATCTGCAACGGCAAACTTCCACAAAGAATCCGTACATATTCTTCCTAACATTCTTAAAGTATAATGATGTGTCCGGCGGACGCCCCCCTCCCCCCCCCCCCCCAAAAAAAAAAAAATGTTGAAAAATTACAGGTGCTATAGAATACACAGATTCATGAATCCAAAATAAAGAATATACTTGCTTGGTCTCTACACTCCCTTGTATTATCTGATCAGGCTTATGATTCGTAATTTGTGATCGCAATCACGGCTGAAATTTATATGTATGAAAATGCAAATTATCAAGAGTGTGTATACAAAGTGCAAGATCGGTGTCTCGGTGATCTGCATGGGAAGGGGTGCGTTAGTGTCCCTTCAGGAGGCGAGGATCGTCACCCCAGAAATATTGAGAAACCAAAAATAACAGTCTACAAAAATATTCAACGCAATGAAAAAGCGTAAAAATAAATGAAAAGATCCAGTTCAACAAATGGAGCTACACTGTTACAACACCAGACGGTGCACTGTACATGCTCATCAAAAAGAAGAAGAAAGGTCTTCTTTTTTGGAACCTACTCAAATCTGTTGTATACAAGTTTTACAACATAATCTATAAATTACTTTAGCTTGCGAAATTCTTCATTTTTGAAAAATCTTGAACTAAATCTTGAACTCTAGACATGTGGAGAACGCCAAACTTCAATCCTGAAAACCGCAAAAATCTTCATAATTATAAATTCATTTTAGCCATTCGAAGCTACCATTCGAAACCTACTTCAAATCTCACTACCTTCAAATCATCTTCTACAAATCAATGGCTAATCAAGATCATTGTTTCATGCACGTATTGTTCAAAAGGCTGACCGTTAACCAATCCAAATCGTTGTTTCAAATGTGCAATTGATTGCAAACTTTTCTGGTACGGGGCCCGGATTTCAATATGTCGGGGCCTGGCGATTGCATCATCAATCAAGATAATATAAACTTCAGGATATTGTCAATAGGTGTGGCCGTACGACGCGTCGTTTGTTTTGGCGATTCCACTTAAAATCATTAGGGGTTTTCCCGATGACGGTTAGGGGAATTCCCGTGAGCAACTCGTACGGGTTCCAAAGCAAGACCGTAGCCCTGCAGAGAGAAAGAGAGAGAGAGAAAGAGAGAGAGGGGAAGCAAATGTTTAAGTCCGGAATATTTATATAAGATTTGCATTTTAATTAAGGGTTCCTGAAATCAATGGTGCAGAAGGGCTACAGCCCACGAGACCGGCAGTCCACGACACCGTGGGCCTTCTCACAACTTTTCAGAAGGCGTAATGGACAGATGTCACACATATATTATTTCTCCCTTTACTCATGTACTTTGTTTTGTCGGTGTCGTGGACTGCAAATAGCCAACGAACCTAGCGAACCTTTTGGAACTTTCTGCTTATCTTTCTTTGTTTTGTTGGTGGACCTTTTGTAAAATTTCAGTCTCGTTAGGTCTACTAGGATGACCCCGTGCCTGGGACATATTTTTCTAATCGCTGTCCTATTGGCTAGGTCAGAGCCAGGGGTTCGCTAAAAAGACTGGGAGATTGGAGTGAGTGGTGCTGATAATTTTTGCACGGGGGCACCTGCCAGCCCCCCCCCCCCCCGGATCCGCCACTCTACTTTTAAAAAGGTTTTACCGTGAAAATATTCTGACCTTTTTTGTTGGTGCTTTCTCACAGCAGCAATTCAACCATGACGCGTAGCAGGATGAAATCAGTAGACACAGCCCGACACCCAACACACAGGTATGGATAGCTAAACCTGTAGCTTCAAGTTTCTCCGAACGGCCTTCTCGCCGCGCCCTCTCTTGGGCGTCATGGGCCAGCTGGTATTCAGCTCGCCAGGCGAAGAAACCAACGAGGAAAAGACACACTGCGCTTGTGAATAAGACCAACAAGCTGAAGATGAAGAAACATTTACCCTGGAATAGTAGGGGAGGGACAAAAGTGATGAATGTTATTCATAATAATTTGTAAAAGTACAAATAATGAATAATAGAGCAAAACAGATAGAGAAAGGAGATAGGATGAGAGAGCTGGGGTCAAACTAGAAAGAAAGGGAGAGGCAGTGACGAATAGGTGCATAATCTTTTATTATTTTATTCTTTATAACAGAAAAGAATAATCAACAAAAAGAAAATCCTTTTTTAAATAATATATTTGAGAGTTTTAATGTCGCAGTAATGTCACATCCTTTGAAATAAACAAAACAATAATGAACAGAACAATTGACTTGGCTTCTACGTAGTGATGCAAGAATCAAGAAGCCTCAACTTAAGCAGATAGTGAATATTGACTTACCAAAATCATTTCTTTGTAATATCGGACCATGCATATGCCAAATACACCTGTCACGAATGCCTGTTGAAATAAACAAAAGAATTATTGATGCATTTAACAAACATTATACTCAAACAGACATAATTTTTCAAATCAATTTCGAATGTTAAGCTCTCCAATTTGCTGTATGCAGAGGAGTAGAAATGAACTTTAAATTCTGGTTATGCGATTAAATTGTGAACGAAACTGTCTCAAAGCAGTTAGTAAAGATTGATCATATCTATACATAAGAGTTGGAGGACACTGTGGCCCGTATTCACAAAGAAGGTTTAAACCATGGGTAAGGTTTAAACCTCCGCAAGCGTACTAAAATAAGCGTAAATAAGCGCACATTGCCCATGCGCGCGCTCAAAGAAAATATATGATTGGGTCGGTTACCGTCCGCACGTACGCTTAAAAAACCCAGGAGGGGGTTTAAACCATGGTTTGAACCAAACCTCCTTTGTGAATTCGGGCCTGTGAGGTTTTGGAATCATCATAATGATAAGATATTGACTCAATCTCGCTGAAAAGAACATGCAATGCACACAGAAATGGGTATATGGGACTGCACCCACATGTGGCATGAATGTTCGAGCCGAACACTTCAGCTCTTTTTGTCATATTTCGAATAAGAGGGCATGCGAGGACCAATTCTTTCCAGGGGGTGTTTCATAAAGCTGTTCGTAAAGTTACGCATGACTTTACGAACGACTGGAACATTTTCTTGGGTGCTATACTAATCTTTATGAAACACCCCCCCGGAGACATTTCTATTATGATGGGTTTTTTTTTCCAAACTGACATAAAATGAATGAGAATGTTCACAAAATATTTTTAGGATCACTTTCTTCGAAGTTAAATTCACTCCAACGTCTAGTGAAATGCACTCCAACGTCTAGAGGAATCCACTCCAAAGTAGTGGTTGAATTACTCTTTAGAGAATGTATGCCACTATTTTGAGTGTGGATTCCACTCCAAATGGATTGAACTTTAATACACGTATCACTCCCCCCCCCCCCCCCCCGCAAAAAAAAACACAAAAAACAAGACAAAACAAAAAAATGATTTTTCACTCCTGAACATGTAGGAAGTGGGGTCAAATATTTTTTTTGTAAGTAGTTTTTATATATAATTTACAAATTAAGGGAAAAGACCTTCCATGTTCACATTCAATTTTCTGTAAATGGCTGGCACTAACCTTTCAAGGCATGAACTCATTAATTTATACAAAGAATTCACTTAGATATTATATCTTTTTAAAAAGCAAACACACATTTGACTCGGCCCTAGCTGTATAATTATGTACCATGAATCACGCCCAACAAGCCATCCTTTTTACTTCTGCCCATCTGTTTTCATTTCTGTTCTTTATGACTTGTGTGTATCTATTGGAGATTCATATCTTTTGATCCCACCACATTTTTATGAAAATTATCGTTTACTGTCTTGTTTAGAATTTCCATTCTTCTCCGTTATTTTTTATTCACTTTAATGGTCTTCTTTTTTTTTAATTTAATGACTGTCATGTTTAATCCGTTTCTGTATTGTTTTTATTTCATAAAAACTGACTTTGAACTAAATTAGTTTTTGATCTTTTGGATCTTTTTGAACTTTTTGAAATTTTTGAAGCATTTATAGCTTTTATGATTATGTATGTAATTTTCTTATCTTTGCTTTAAACATAGCTGAAATTAATGAAATTAAATTAATTGAAATGAAAGTGCATAATTATACTTACAAAGATACCACTCCATCCTGGTGATGCATATGTGTAGTGATATCCAGCATAGCATCCAAAGAAACAACTCACTTCAAGTCCAATCTGTATCATACCAAGGATCAGCAACGCGATGGACACGTAGAGGGCGTTGGAGTAAACGTACGCCATTTTGATTGTCTGGAATATAATGACGAATTATGCGGAAAGAAATGAATAAATACATATAATAAGAAAGTTACGGATAATAAAATTAATCATGGCAATAGACACGTGTAGGGCGCATGAGGAGACGTACATCATTTCCTATCTTAGTATTAACTTCACCGTAGAAATGTGTTGATCTGGGGAGCGTTTCATCAAGCGTTTTGTCAGTGATTTTTACTGGCAAATTTGCTCTTAGCCAATCAGATGCAAGGATTTCAGTAGCTTATAACAGTTGTCAGTAAAAATCACTGACAAAACGCTTGAAGAAACGCTCCCCAGGGATATAATATCATGGAGAAAAGAAAAAGAATATTGACTTAACCCATTGACTACTGGATTCTATAGCTCCCATAGGATTAGTACAGGGGAGCATTTCATCAAGCGTTTTGTCGGTGATTTTGACCGACAACTTGTTATAAGCTACTGAAATCCTTGCATCTGATTGGCTGAGAGCAAATTTGTCAGTAAAAATCACTGACAAAATGCTTGATGAAACGCTCCCCAGGAGCCATTCGGTTCGCCTAGACAATCGGTTAACATAAACAAGTTATAACTAAATAGAGTATTAGTACACTCCAAGATTTACTATGTAGATAGTGCTCGAAATGCATGATACTGTACCTATCCTACGAACAGCTTTTTTAACTTTAGAGATAAACGAAAAACATCATACTTTAGTCATAATGTATTAACCTAAGGTTGCATTCTATTGAGAGGATTAAATTTTTCATTCTGAAAGTCTGAAAGCCAGGTCTTTCACTTAAACCCGGTTCACACTCGCAATTTGCTGGCCTTAGGACCGCGTCAGTAGTTGGTACGATCTCTTGCGCGTCATGAGAGAGAGAGTGATATTTTATGTTACAAATGTGATTGCAAAATGAACAGTGCAAATTATACTTTTCAAAACTGGGCAATGTATTAATTGCCGTAACAGGCTCGATTGGCGCAGGTAATGACGCATTGGAAATGACGCAGAGCTCGCGTGAGCAAGGCTTTCGACAATATGAGGCCCATGTCAAGAGTTAATCCCCTTGACAGATTCAGTTCTCCCAACTCTGATCTGCCAAGCGAATCAGGTTGTCAAAATAAACCGTCATCAACACCAGAAACGGGGACAGACTATCATCATCATTGATTTAAAGGGATACTCAACCGCAGATTGTGGACGTTTTAATGCCACGAGAGGGCACCGGATCGTGAGCTGATCTTGCCGTTGCCCTGCGGGGCGCGAACCTCGGACAGACTGGTCGCCGCACAACATGCACGCTCCGCCTGAGCTCGAGCTCTCTTGTGAGATTCGGTCGACTTCGTGCAGTTGAAATGCAATCCCACTTAGTCCAACGGATGCGTTCGACGCACAAACTTTGTGTACTTTGTGCAATCATGACTTTCCCAACGACCGACTGGTGGCGTATCCCTTTAAAAGAAGTGTTTTGTTAATCTACCAATGGGATTTCGCGTTTAATACCGTATGCGCATTGATACTTACGCATGACTTTAAGTCGAACTTAACTTTTTGTGAAACAACCACCAGAATGCAAAATGCATATTGTTTAAAATCATAATTTTATTGCATTAAAGTATAAACATGTCATTAAACCACAGAGCGTGCACCTCTACTATTTTGATGGGTCTTAATATTACACATTGTCTGTTGGGAGCCAGAAGGACGTTAACTCGTATACTTAAACACATAGGCCCGTATTCTGTACTCCGGTTCAACTTAAACCATGGTCTAAATGTGTGGTTTAACTATTGGCAGCCAATTGTGACACAAATCTCTAACAGTAGATATTCAATTTATCAGCATTTTTGGTACTCAGACTATTAAAAACTGTGTGGGAATGATAAGTACAATAGTTTTCTTGACCATTAAAGCATGAGAATCAGAATTCAGTAAACATAAGGAACATACAGTGTAAACAAATTTTTGATATTTTTGGCTACCCATAGTTAAACCTCACATTTAGACCATGGTTTAAGTTAAACCGGAGTTCAGAATACGGGCCATAGTTAACGTCCTTCTGGCTTTCAACAGACGTTTATCAAATTACAAATTTAATTCACCGCTATCGCCAATAATATCGCCGTTTGCGATCCGGGGAGCGTTTCATCAAGCGTTTTGTCAGTGATTTTACGGGTGATTTTACCGACAACTGTTATAAGCTCCTGAAATCCTTGCATCTGATTGGCTGAGAGCAAATTTGTCAGTAAAAATCATTGACAAAACGCTTGATGAAACGCTCCCCAGCCGTGCAACTGTGTTTCGCTAAGCTACCTAAGCAATAATCAATGGTAAAGACCCAGATGAATTTGGTTACCGGACCATATCCGCCGTCACATCTGCACTTATAGCAACATACAACATTAGTGAGCTTTCGAATGTGTCGCCGTCCTATATCCTCCAAGCTACAATGGATTGCTTTGTGTTTATTAGCTGCATACCGCGCTTTGTGCAAGAACGGCTCACCCGTCCACTGGCATGGCTTCTCCCTCGTCCACTAGTCAGATCGACAACGTGAACCTCGCTTCACCCAATGTCGGCTTCATGCTTCACCTACTTTGTATGCAGTCAACACAAATCAGTCTGTTGTCGCTAGGAGGATTTAGGACGGCGTTCAAGTCGACACATCCGAAAACTCCCTAATTATTAGACCAATGGTTACTGATTATTCCAGTAAGAAGGAAATAAATTCTTTGGGGCTCTGAAATCAAGAGCAAAGGCTACACTACTCCTCCACATTACATTGCAACCCTACGATAAAGAATCTTCGATGAGTTTACTGGGGAGCGTTTCATCATGTGTTTTGTCAGTGTTTTTTTACCGGCAACTGTTACAAGCTACTGCAATCCTTGCATCTGATTGGCTGAGGGCAAATTTGTCGGTCAAAATCACTGACAAAACTCTTGATGAAACGCTCCCCTGCTCTATACCCACAGATGATTGGCAAGCTGAGCGTGAGATGGAGAAATGAATGAAAGCCATGTTGAAAAGCATGGGATATGATATTTACAGAGAGATATGCTACAAAAAACATTGATGATAATATTATGTGATTATTATCTTAATTTATGTGTTTTTGTTACGTTAATCTCTTCCAATATAGCATAAGGGCCCTCTTGCATAAAAAGTTGCAATTAAACGAAACTTTTTTTTTTTATATTTATGCTTTTATTATAAATCATCAAGAATCACAATATTTACAAAAGATTGACATGATAAAATTAAACGAAACTTGATTTTGAACTAATCAGGATCGCGTATTTCAGATTCGAGTTAAATCACAACTCTTTAGGCATGACTGCCAAGATGCCCTGATTATTGCAGTGTCTAAAATTCGGTCCCAAGCACTTTGTTCCATTGTCTAAAAAAATTATTATTCCGCCATCCATGACCATGATGACCTTGTGTATATAAATGACATATACAAATATGAAGGGGGGAATATGTAGCTTTAACGTGCTAATACTCATTTTGGAGTAAACTAACACAATCTCCACATAATTCAAAATAAATCATTGGTGCTTTCATTTTGATACGCTCTGTCTAATACCCCTCTATCTCCATTCAGGAGGTAAGTCTATCAACTTTTTCCATGGCTGTACATGCCAGCAAGTACACGCAGCTGCTTTGGTTGTATGTCTGCATAAATATAACATCGCTACATTATATTTCCATTGAAAGATGCATGTCAGTTTACTCGGCCGTTTTGTGTAAATAGAAGGGACATTGACATACGGTGGAAAGAATAGGCAGTAAGATACTAAGCGAGGCATAATGAGAACAAAAACTCATTTAAAAATTTCTTTATTCAAGGACTCACTCTCCACAATAGAGTTCAAATTATGAATACCACCTGTACTTTTTGTGCTGGTATGGAGTGTAAATCGCGTTATGAATTCATACCGAACAAAATAAACAAGATTGTGGTTGTGTACCTTAAAGGGATACTCAACCGCAGATTGTGGAGTTTTTTATGCCGTGAGAGGGCACCGTGATCGTTATCTGATCATGCCGTTGCCCCGTGGGGCTCAAACTTCGGACAGACTGGTCGCCGCGCAATATGCACGCTCCGCCTAAGCTCCAGCTCTCGTGCAATATTCTGTCGGCTTCGTGCAGTGCGAAATGTAATCCTTGTAGTCCGACGGACGCGTTAAACGCACAAACTTGTGTACGAGTCAATTGGGCTTACGAAATCCTGATTTTCCGCACGACCGCCTGGTGGCGTATATCCCTTTAATTGCAGAAAAGACTTAAAGAGAATGTTGAGTTCTTGTAAAGGTGAACACATAATTTGAGAGCTTTCTCATTCTATTTATATCAGTTTAAGAAAGAATATGATTATAGAAATAACGTCCATTGGAAATGCTTGCTCTTCAAATGCCCTCATATTCACCATATGAGGAGACATAATGTCAATTATTGTGTGTAGTACCACATACACATTTCTGTGTACAGTGCATGGGACTCACAGCAAGATCAAATTAATTTTTTCTAAAACCTCATAAACCCGAAATCATAATGGAAGTTTAAACCAATGGGTAAGGTTTAAACCTCCGTAAGCGTACTAAAATAAGCGCACATTGCCCATGCGCACGCTCAAAGAAAATATATGATTGGATCGGATTCCGTGCGCACGTACGCTTAAAAACACAGGAGGGGGTTCAAAGCATGGTTTAAACCAAACCTCCTTTGTGAATTCGGGCCTCGGGGTACACTGACCCTTAAGGGCTGGTCACATGTGTCCGATAAATATAACGATAAGGAGATTTCCAATTAAAGGTACATCCTTCATTAATGTTCCTACATGTGGGTATATATGCTTGTGTATGTCAGTGTAGGGTGGAACTTTAATGAAAAATTTCGGTTTCGTTATCGTCATCGGATAAATGTGACCAGCCTTTTATGTACTTCATAATCAACCTTTCCCAAATAGACCTGTTTACTAATTTCATGCATACTTTTTGAACAAAATTTTCTCTTGACGACTCAAAAGCTTGCCAGAGGCTTGCCCGACATAGCAACAACTAATGCATGCAAAATGGATTCCATCCGTAGAGATGCTATTATGCATAGCAGGTGCACTAAATAGTTGGTAACTAAGGATTCTGGAGAGAAACATGCATAAATTGAAATACATTAGTAAACAGGTCTATAGACCTAGTGACGAGCTATTCCATGAACCTGCTTTTTACAAATGAGCCTCAATGCTTGGAATCCAGTTTGCATACAGTATTTGTTGCTATGTCCGGCAAGCTTTCAGGCTGTCAAGAAACTTTGTTTAAATGGTATGCAGAAAATTTGCATACATTACCGAAGCGGTCTAATGACAGTAATTTTAACGGTGTAAAATTTCGCATGACCAGAACACAACTTTATCTTTAATGATGATAATAATAATTCAATTCTTGTATAGAGTACATATCACATTGTGATATAACGTCCCTATACGCTTTCAAAGAGCTTTAGACATGTTAGAAATTACCACGGCCTTAGCTCAGGCAACCGTTACCAGCACACAGTGCAAAAGTTCAACGAAATAATACTACCAGGTACCCATTAAGCTCAAGTGGTCGATTGTGGCAAATGTAGATTAGTGTATTGTCAGAGGACGATGAAATAATAACAATGATATAATGCTTTTATATAGCGCAATTCAACATAGAATTGTTTCTCAATTAAAGTGCTTTACACAAAAAGTATGGTACATAAATTATGTAGAATTAAATACAGACATAATATAATCAAAACATTCAGATAAGACGTAAAGTAAAAGCTAGAAAATTACGTAAAGTATACATTCCAATAAAGCAGGTAATTAAATAACGAAGCAATTACAATTACATACAAAAGAGCAAGCTACTTTAGGAGATTATTGACATTACTGCCGTTATAGTGGCGTGGCAGGGATTTGAATCCAGAATCTTGTGGTTCACATTACGGTGACTTAACCAATAAACCACAATCCCTCTACATGATACTTGTTCAATTGATATGGTCCCTATCTTAAGAAAGGCAAAATAAAGAAGGTACCGATTAGAAAAGAAGACATATTTCAACCCTAGGCGATATTTCCCCCCCCCCCCCCCCCCCACCCTTCCACGGGGAAGTCCTTAATGCCACGTAGCTGTAATGGCAGGTCCAGGATGGTTAATGTTTGTTGTGATTTATTTTGAAGTTTTCATTGAGTTAAAACACATCTACTTTAATGCAGTTTGCTTCAGTGAACATTGTCTTGTATCGAACTCAAGTTCATTTGGTTCAAAGAACTGATCTGAATTAAATCGTTAGGGAGTTGCAAATTTGTGTTTGTTTGACTGATTACTACTTCAAAACTTCATAACCTTTTTATTTATGATCATATTTTGCTCAAACCTTCACTGATCTGTGTCTTTATTATTTGTTTGGAATCAGGGTGGACTTCCCCATTAAATACTGAAGGAAAAATATATTGTTATTACTGTTATTCTTATTATCTTTATCGGCAGCAGTATCATCATCATCATCATCATCATCATCATCATCATCATCATCAACACACAGTTGTATGGAAACTCTTCAAACTTTTCAACATAACAGTGCTTGCCCTGTATAGGCTCCAAAATTGTTTGCAATAAATTCCCAACATTCTTCCCAAAAAATGGCACTCTCCGCACTCGAAGAACGTTGACATTGTTTTGAGAATTATACCTCGGTATAATTATACTTACATGTCGATATACATTACGATGACACATTACGTAATCCGAACATGATTTCTATGGAATAGGATAATTACCCTTGAGTGGATTTCTCGATAATGTTTGCGATCGTGTTTATGAAATCCACTTCTTGGGAAGTCATTAAAATTTAGGGATTCATTCATTTTGGAGTGGAAATTCACACTAAAAACAGTAAAATCTACTTTCAAAAGAGTAATTCAACTACTATTTTGTAATGATTCAACTCCAAAGAAGTGATCTCTAATAGGACTCCTATTTCCTCTCCTCTTCCTTAAAGTGATTTGGTAACTTTGTGGAGGCTTGATAAAATCTAAGCTGTCTGGCCTTACATGCTATCAGTATGTAATATGGTGTAAAAATGAAGCCCAGGGGAAAAGAAATACTTCAAAAGCATCATATCCTTCACAAAAGTAAACATAATTATGCAAGTGACCGGAAATGCCAGACTCATTTTTCCCATAGACTTAGTGTTAGACTAAAGCGCATGGCCATACGCTTTCGTGAATGGGATTATTCAGTCATAGATATCTTAATAATAGCATTATATATTTGAAAACCTTTCTATGCCTGGCTATTTATTTATCTTTGTGAACATCATATACAAGAGAGATATCAAAATTCAACAATTTATTATAAAATCAAGCCTCCACAAAGTTACCGAATCCTTTTAAGAGAGAACAGTTACATCTCCATCAATGAAACTAAGAATGTACTATCAATTGTTTATTCATGCCAAGTATATACCACCATGATCGAAGACAGAATAGAATTCAACATTAAAACAATAACAATTCCCCTCCCACCTTCTTTTTTATTTTTAATTCTAAAGGGAGAATCCAATGTACATATAGGAATATCCTTCTTTTTCCTAAAATGAGCGGAAAACATGAAAACGTAAAAATGTAGGCCGACTTAAAACAATCACCCGTCTAATTAGAAGCAGAAGAAAGTACGCTTATTAATGTCAGGAGTTTAAAAATGAACTCATTTTTTCACATCCATGCATATTTTGATGATGGGCGACCGAGTGAAGACCCAGGGTGCCCCCTCCCTAAACACAACCACCCCCTCCCTCCAGGGATGTTGGTTTCTATACGCCATTACATTGTATGGCTTGATCTCTTTCCGTAGAGATCATTGATGTATGGTTGTTGAGTGGTCGAGCGCCATCTAGTGACAATTTCTCTACAATTAGTTTACCATTGCATTACTTTGCTTTTGCATCAGCAGCAATAAACATTGTATAATAGAATATTGTCGAAGAAATAAACATCCCCGACAATGTCATGTGTGTATATGTGTGTGTGTGAGAGAGAGAGAGAGAGAGAGAGAGAGAGAGAGAGTTGGGGGGGGGGGGGGGGGGGGGGGGGGGGGGGGGGAGAGACTCACTCTCTCTCACTTTCTCTCTTCCTCTCTTCCTCTCCTCTACGCTCTCTTGGACCCCGCCCCTTCGTTTCTCTCGACCACCCCTCCCCCTCTCTCTAACAATCGCCCTTCTCATTCTCTACTCTGATCTATCTTACCTCTCCTTCTCTCTCTCTCTCTCCCCTCCCGTTACTTCTCCATCTCTTTATAATTCTGTCTTAATTTGCTTCTTTCCCCACTTCAAGTCTCTGTTATCTCTCCCTTCTCTCTTCATCTCTCTCATAATCTCCCTCTCTTGATAAATCTCTCTCCCTCTCTCTGTAATCATAAATCTCTCTCTCTCTCTGTCTTGATAAATCTCTCTCTCGCTGTCTTGATAAATCCCTCTCTCCATCCCTATTTGTTGCTTTTATTCCCACTCTAAGTTTGTTTTGGTATTATTCTCTCGTCTCTATTTTGATAGAGATCTCTTTATGTCTCTCTGCTCTTTCGCTCTGTATACTTTCCGCTTTACCCCCCCCCCCCCCCCCCCACCCCATTGTCCATTGTCCGTCTATCTCTCTCTCTCTCTCTCTCTGTATCTTTCCAAGAGGCCATTCAGTTTGTCTTTTCACATTGGTGATAATCTGGAGGGGGGGGGGGGGGGGGGGGAGAAAAAGCAAATATTTCACAGATTGAATTCATTGCTTCGTAAAATGCCGTCATTTTTCATTTAGTTTCACATTATTTATTTCATTTCTTTCTTGATTTTGATTTGATGTTTTAATTCTATTTTATTTGTTTCCACGATTGGTTTACATATGTACATTAGAAAGCAAAATATAAGTATATACAAATGCCATAATACAAAAGATAATACATATATCATAACAGCTCAGTATAATAAATACCTTCCAGTAAAGATAATAAACGCATCAACAACGGACTAAATAAAGGCTCAAATAAAGCTCATATTTCAGAAATTGAACAAAGCGGTTTTGTCATTTCTGAACCTAACCGTCTAGCCAAAATTGTTAACACATACTTTGCAAACATTGGAGAGGAAAACATTCCTCCTATAAACAAGTCATTTTTCAATTATCTAGATAACCCAGTCTCAAACACGGTATTTTTCACTCCCGTCACTGTTTACGAAGTATTCTTTCCTTCACTGGTCTCCGAGACATGAGTAAATGAACCACGGAGACAAACATGCAAAGAAAATCAGGCGACTAATGTATAGTTTGCAAACAGTATAACCTCTTATTATAAACATTTACACATAATTATGTATTGAATATCTAAATCCTTGCTTATTGATGAAATGAAATCTTAAGATGACCATGAACCAGTTAATAAGAAACAAAATATGTATTTTCGATGTTGTTCATCCACTATTTAACATTATGTACATTATTATTTCAATTCAATTCAATTTATTTGTCATCATTCAGTTTAAAAATACATAAATACATGAGACAAGTTTTGATTATAAAAGCTTGAAAGTAATTATCGTTTAGAATTTCGTTCATGATATCCAAAGCTTCATTTGAAGAAAACGACATGACAATGATAAACTCATTATGTGATACATAATTATTTATATTACATTTTCAAATCCCGCTCCCCCATATGACGTTCATGTGACATTTCTGACAGTCTTAAATATCTCTTTAAATAAGATGGAATACATTTCCCTTTGCATATGATTATATAGGCCTATAATCTTGCACACTATTTTTTTTCTTTACAAAATGAAACGAGACTTTCATTGATGTCAATACTACACGTCAATGTCATCTATACAGAATGAAACGAGACTTTCATTGATGTCAATACTACACGTTAATGTCATCTTTACAGAATGAAACGAGACTTTCATTGATTTGTCAATACTACACGTTAATGTCATCTTTACAGAATGAAACGAGACTTTCATTGATGTCAATACTACACGTCAATGTCATCTTTACAGAATGAAACGAGACTTTCATTGATTTGTCAATACTACACGTTAATGTCATCTTTACAGAATGAAACGAGACTTTCATTGATTTGTCAATACTACACGTTAATGTCATCTTTACAGAATGAAACGAGACTTTCATTGATGTCAATACTACACGTCAATGTCATCTTTACAGAATGAAACGAGATTTTCATTGATTTGTCACTACTACACGTTAATGTCATCTATACAGAATGAAACGAGACTTTCATTGATTTGTCAATACTGCACGTTAATGTCATCTTTACAGAATGAAACGAGACTTTCATTGATTTGTCAATACTACATGTTAATGTCTTCTTACCCAACGATTTTTGTAAATATTCTTCATATTTGCTATCTACTCTGCATGTTTTTATGAAGACTAATTTTGAATACATGTCGATGAACAAAAATCATTGCTTAATTCTTCTTGCTTTACAATTGTAATTCTGACCAAATATACAATGAGCTGTATACCCCATAGTGTATAATATTGTACATAATTGATTACTTTGTTTTAGCATAAAACAATGTTTTATATGCTAAATATGCTAAATATATGGATAATCTACATTATATTAAAAGGAAAACAGCCATCATACCATGTAGGTCTACATAATTATTTATTTACGTTTATTTACAGTTGGAGCAGTAGGATACGGAGATATGAAATGGGGACGTTTGTCATATAAATTGACTGGGTCACTAAACCTGTCATTTGATAATTCACTATCATTATATCTTGATTAGTACATTCTACTCTTTGGTGTGTAACTGATCCATTATTAAGAACTCAATCTCATACCAACACTGTTAAGAACTTAATGACCGCATGATCAACGTTTATTCACTGTTCTTTTACATCTCCAGATGTTATCGCAATTAAATTAAGCTTTAAAACTTATAAACTAAAATCATAACTATGAGATGACAACAACGCTGTTTGTATTTATTAAAAGAACTCTGTAATTTTTGTTTAGTGAAATGAATGCAAACCTATTTACAGTACACTAAATACCTAGCGGTATTCAAGTATCAAATCTATACACATTTATGACGATGATGATGACAATGAAACAGACTGTTATACATGTAAACGTAGCTGCATTGTTATACATGTACATATTCATATACATTAGTAGATAACACCCATAAACAAACGTATTGTTGTTGAGTACTGGTGAATAGCATATTTGTAGAAGTTGTGACAATGATTACAATTCATTTCTATGTACACGACCACTATCAATATAAAGCACGCATGACTTATATGTCGGTTCGAACAATATCAAATTTTAGAAAGTATAACCAAAGTGAGACAAAATATTTGAAATATTGCACTAAAAGAGTAAGGTCCCCAAGTAAGTATGACTCATTTGCTACAACTACCATGACCACTATATAAAAAAACAACTCATTATTGTTACTACTACTACTACTACTACTACCACTACTACTCCTACTCCTACTACTACTACCACTACCACTACCACTACCACTACTACTAATACTACTACCACTACTACTCCTACTACTACTACTACTACTACTTTACTACTACCATGACTGCTATACTACTACTCGATCCTCCCTCTCCACCTCCTCTTGCTACTCCTACTTATTCCTTTCTTCTTCTACTCTTATACTATTACTACTACTACTACTACTACTGTTATGATGATGATATGCAGTAAATGATAATAGTAATAACTATATACTACCAATAATGTAGATGATTGTGGGCATATTAAACGTCGTTAGCGATGCATATTCCTGTTTAGTACATCATGATGCAAACCTGTGGTAAAATAGTCGCAAATGCATTCATCCTTGTAGTTAATATTCACCGTGATGTATGTCAGGTATGGTTTAATGGCAATGTACCATGTAAACTTCCAGAGTAGTGCGTAGTCATCATTGTAGCTCAGTGAACGTGAGAAATGTGGTACTCCTTCTCATCATAGGTATTATCCTGCAAAAGAAGACGGATGATGTTACAATGAGACTGACATGTTATCAACAAGGAGGAAAATGTGTCTAATTTAGAAATCCATTGGCTGTTCCCATTAATGGGGAAACAGACATCTTAAATCACATGGTAACGTTGCATATTGTTCATGAAAAGTTCTTCCCTAGGCGCATTTTATATAGAATTCAAATAATCTATCCCTGCACGTATATAATGAATATGTATGAATAAGGAAACATAGCTGGGCTATTTTCTTTCCAGTTTATCCGGATGTTTCATTTGCTATATGATCCATAAATGGGCCGATGGTATGAAGTCGCTTCTGGGAAAGCAAGAGAATTATATCTAAGCAACGTCGGAATTACGAATAAACTATACCAGCATTATTTTAAAAATGTTGAAACAGATAATCTCTGACATCTTCCCTTTAAAATTTAATTTCTTATTCGCACCCCCCCCCCCCCCCCCAAGCCCGAAAGCTTCGCTTGTGCAATCCGACCGCCCTCCCAAAATAAAAGGAAAGTGAAGGGAGTGAGTTCATGTAATAACGAAACGAACACTAACATTGTACAGCAATGAGTCAAAACATGAGTTTTGTCATATGCATAGCGGTTATAATGACAAAGAAATAAAAATAAGAAATGGAATGAGAAAATGAGTACATAATAAGTAGAAATAAACAAAACTCGACAGAGTCGAAAATTAAAACATAAAATAATAATAATTAAAACAAATATTAAGAAACAGATTGAAAAATGGTGAAAGAGACGAAGGTGATTTAACAGAAAAAAGAAGAAGATAAAGGAAACACTGGCGACGAAAATACATTTAGACCGATCAAAAATGAAGCAAAATACTGAAAGCCATGAAAATAGAAACTTTGTGTTATCATGGACATTAAAGCCCGCGGCGCACACTGACTGCGATCCGATTGCTCTGAGACTGTGAGCCCAATCGGATGGCAGTAGCAAGACAACGCAGACTGTTCCACTAAAACCTGTATCCGATGTTTTGCAGCGTGTGTGTATTTTGCATCGGAGTACGTTAACCATTTTCATCATGTGCTGTATGTTATATCAATTGAGAGGAAAAGTATCTTGTCTGAAAATAACATTGATTTACACAACAAATTGGGCTGTTTTACAACCGGGAAAAGGGTACGTACATGCATCGTTTATACCAAAGATCTATTATATATTTGTCACAACAGTCACAAGACACATTCCTGAGAGCAAGTGGGGTAGGAATGAGAACTAGAAGATGAGGACGAGGGTACATGAGAAAGAGGATGCCGACGTGTCTGCTGGAAGATTGACTTCGATCAAAGGGAAGGGGAGGGAGAGTAAAGAATAAGGGATTAAGAGAGAATGAACGAGAGAGAGAGAGAGAGAGAGAGAGAGAAGGGCCTGTAGCTATAGTTATTAAGGAGGAAATGAGAAAGAGTGGGCAAGAAATGGAAGAGGGGAAAAGAATGATGAAAATGAACAGAGAGGAATAAGGGAGTAAAAGTGAGACATGCAAAAGTAGAGCGGGAGAGAGGGAGGGGGGGGGGGGGGGGGGGGGGGGGGGGGGGAGACAAGATGCAGGCAGGTCCCATATTATAGAAAAGTGAGATCAAAAGAATATGAGAAGAGTAAGACATAGTAAAAATGAGAAGAGTTGAAAAGAAGGATAAAGAAATGAAGCACGAAAGAGAGAGGATGAGAAAGCTAGGAAAGGCTTGAAAAGGAATAAGATTCATAGAGAGTGAGAGACAGCTTGGGACAAAGAGAGAAACTGATTTGAAGTAGGTATAGACATACGTGGTGTATAAGAAAGAATGAAATGGGGGAGGGGGATTCTAGATTTAAAAAGAAAAAGGTACATAATTCAGCGCCCTCCCCCTTCTCTCTTTCTCACCCAAACTTCATCTCGATTGCATCAGTACCGGGTTCTGTTATGAATCAGGAAAGCGTTCTTGCTTATAACCTTTGAAGTTGATCATTAGTTTACATGTTCTATATGAATTATGATAGCTAGGCCGAGTCGCTTCCCAGAAAGCAAAAAAAAAAAAAATGACATCTACAAATCCCCCCCCCCCCCCCCGATTTTTTTAATTAACATACTGGTCTGTACATCATATTGCATGTTATGAGCGTATTAACACTATTCTCTTAATAGAGATCTTTTCTCACATTACGTATTATATAATTGATATCTTTGAACGCTTAATTGCATTAAGGTGACTGCTAATACTTGTGAAGACAGATCTATGTTTCCTTTATAAGCTTATAGGAAACCATGGGGCCTAACTTCAATGGCGTGGAGTGGGTACCGGCGTTGAGAGGACAATTATTTGGGGGAAACCGATCTCACTAGGTGAATGAAATGTGAATTAACAGGGCATGCAATAAGAGGTGGTGGGGAGAGGGTCCTTTCATTTTTCTACTCATTTTCTTCCCCCTTCTTTATTTGACTCTCCTTTTCTGTTTTGTTTTACTTTTCACCATGTTATGATCAATTTACAATTTACTAAGGTCTTAAAATATATCGAGGGTACCGTCACAAGATATAAGGGATAAATAAAAGAGGCAGGAGACGATCATAGGAGACATGATAAACCAGAATACCGTCTAATGTAAAGCAGAAACCAATGACGGGGATTGGAAGCAAAGCTTAAAGAGATAAAGAATAAAGCACATCCCGGAAAGAGAAAGGAGAGAGAGAGAGGTACATGTAAACAAAGTCAGTAACAGTATGCATATAGACCATTCCCATGAATGAGCCAGGTGCAAAATGCTGGGGAAAAATTAACAAAACAACAGTATACAACATGAAATAGAAAAGAAAGCAAGACGAAATAAAAAGGAAAGCAGATGCGTAAAAAAAGAAAGCGAAAAGAAAGAGAGACAAGACGGGGAGGAAGGAAAGGAAACCAAATTCATTTTCCTAACGCTAGTGAAAGGTATCTCTTGGAAAGTGGACATGAAGCAGCAATGATAAATGTAGATGTATAATTATGATGTAGATGTAGGCCTACCCTTTTATGAGAGTACAAATATCTGTATAAAAAACAGCCGCCCTTTTCCATAACCTTTTTAAAATATGATATTTCGAATAAGAAAATGTGAAATGTAATAACATTTGGAAAACCGCAACTGGCTTTATACAAATACCATTTTTTTTTTAGTTTCTGTAAAATTGCTTGTATCTCTTAAATACATTATAGATGTTTCTAGCTTAAACCGGTAGGAATGAGTCCTTCCATTATGCTTTTTCCGTAATTGTTATTGTAAATTAATAGGTTACAGTAAAATTATGCGCTATGTTCAAAAGATAGAATCGTGTTTTTTTTTCAAATCAGTTTTTCATTTATTTGTATCTGTACGAGTGTGAACAACTTTCTGAGTTCCAGTAGTACTTATTAAACTCATATCCATGCTAAATCAAACGGGGTATCAAAACAGCAATAATTATTATGCATCGAAAAGTCGATAATTATAATTCTCGAATAGAAAAAAACGCCACAGCGTCCCCGCTTCGCACCCCCTCCGAGCGAACGCTTCTCTTGCGCGATCCGGCCGCCCCTCCCAAAATAAAATCCTGGCTATGCGGGTGACAGAAAAGGAAAGTTAAGAGAGTGAGTGCATGTACATGTAATAGCGAAACGAACACAAACATACAACAGCGAATCAAAGAATCAGTGCAGAAAAATAAACTTTGTCAAATGCATAGGGTTGATAATAACAATAATCATATTGAAAATTAAAGCAACACAAAAAACACAAAAAACGCAAAAATAACTAAGATAACGAACGCAAGCGCATTCGATATAACGAACATAAGCGCATAACGCAAATCGAGTCAGGGGAAACAAAATGAAATTTAATATGAAAATGGATTAAGAAAACAAGTAGGTGAAAAATATTTGTCAGAAACACATACATGTATTTGGTTTTCGTGAAGTGCATCAGGTATGTATGGAATGGAATTCTAAAAATGAAAACAAAGGAGGTAGACAAAATGAGTCGAAAATGCAAACAAAAAATCTATGCAGAACAGTAAAACCAAAAAAAAAAGAGTTAAAAAAAAAAAAACATTGCCACCGAAAAACATACCAAGAGAAAAAAAATGAAATAGAAGCAAAAGACAGAGAGGCATATAAACAAAAGAAACGTATCGCCATCGTGGCTATTACACACATAAAACAAACAATCAACTAACAGTGCACACAACAAGGAAGAATTGACTTACATGACAACCTCCACTACGAGTACACTGCGTGGTGTGCGAAGACCCTTGAGATGAGAGTCCAGTCTGCCGCCCTCTTTAGTCCCACACAGGTAAAGCCTATGTGCAGAAAACAGAGAGATGGGGGTAAGGTGCGCTGGGTGTCAGACTTAAGGAATAGAAACAGAGAGAGAGACAGACAGACAGAAAGACATATAGGCTATGAGAGAAACAGACAGATAATTCCTACAACATTAACTTTATTAACAATAGTTACATCTTCGGTATGTTCGTGGGGGGGGGGGGGGGGGGGGGGGGGGGGAATAAACAGCCGGAAAAGTAGTCATTTCATCATTCAAAGCAAAACAATCTTTAGATCCTAGTTCATGAGATGATGGTAGGGGAAAGGGAGTTATGGGGGCACCCTGCCACCTCTTGGTATCGCACTGTTGACATCATGTTATTCAGACGATCCACTCGAAATACGATGGAATACAAACAGCACAATCTCTAAAAATCCCGATAGCGGTGTATGTGTGATTTTGTTCCTATCAATTCATCAATAACGGAATTAACCAATAAAACTCATTGGCGCCACCAATGGCTGTTATTAAAGAAGAAAAGTAATAAAATTATTAAAGTAAAGTTGATTAAAAAAATATTCTGTTGTCATCATGCCCGGACGCTCACGAGTACAGAAGACTCCTTACAGCTTTCCATTTTTTCACTGGCATTGCACTGAGACACTTCGAAGTTTTTCTCTCTTCTGCATCTACATCTGTAAATTTTCAAGATAAATCAGCATTTTCCATAAAAAGTTATGTATTACTTTCCTTACAACTTAAGCTAATTCAACCCTTACTGTATTGGGCTATTTTCGAGCATGTTCTCCTATTTTCTCCCTGGGGGGGGGGGGGGGGGGGGGATTAAATATACAAAAAACAAAGAAACAACGAACAAATTCCGCCGGGATGGGTTGTCAGACGAGCCCTACAAATCGGGGTTATTGTTTTCCCTTAAGGCACACGACTACAATTGCCAGATTGCAGGGGTATGTGGTTGTACAGTACAAAAAAAAAAAAAAAAAAAACTGACGAAAATTGCCATCAGGAAGGGGTGTAACGCTCCCCCTGCAAGAAAAAACAAAAATCACCAACATGCCCTTTGACCAAGCTTTGTTGCCCCCAAATTGCTCTGGATGTGGAGAAAAGGTTGTTTTTTATGTTCCAACCTTACAAATAACTCAAAACATTAATTTCAATTCTGGTCAAATTTACAAAGTGCAATTTTGGGGATTGTAATTTTCTTGGGGTCAAATTAGATGTGAAATGACCATTTCATCAATTAGTTATCAAATTCGAAAATTGTATTGCTTTCTGAAAAGTAGCCAAAAAATCTTGAGAGGATATTGTAAACTCAATCATTGTTGTCCAACGGCAACTGTTTGAGAAGACATAATAAAGCAGCTCGCTATATTACTCTACGTGACTGCCATGCTGAAATCTACCATTCATGTGTTAATTACACAAATACCTGCGAGATCTTCTATTATGTCTTATCAAGACGCTGAAGATGGACAATGGGTGAGTTTACAAATTATGTTGAAAATGTTTCGTAACTAATTTTGAGAGGGCAATACAATTTTCACTTACTGCTGCAATTATCGTTTTGCAAAACATTGCACATTAAGAAAGTGACAATACTCAACATTGAACTATACTTTGACTTGAATTGAATAAAGAACATTTGACGTATTAAGGTTGTAATATAAAATAAGAAGTCTTTTCTCCACATCCAGATAGTTTTGGGTATAGCAAGGCTTGGTCAAGCTGTTTTTTTCAGGGTAGTGTTAACCCTCTTCCCGATGGAATTTTGTTCAGTTTTATACCTTTTTAATGTACAACCATATCGACAAATTTCGGTCAAAATGTTGTAACCCCCCCCCCCCCCCCCCCCCCCCCCCAATCTGTCCTCCACCGGGTGAATCTGTATTTTGGTAGAATTGAAAAACAATAATTCTGTCTTAATGAAATCAATTTGAAATTGGATGGTAGGTTTTGTTTAGATATGCAGATCGATACAGCTAAAGGGTATACAGACCAAATGATGAACAGATTAAAATGCTACATATATTAACGTCCGCATCACAAAAATGTTAACGTCTGCTTAGTCTACATGTACATAATAATATGCAACACGATCGCAAAGTCTTAAACAAACATTGAGGCAATTTCAATTAGACTTTCCACCACCAATTTACATAAAATGTTCCAATGTTAAACATTACAATCTTTTAAATAATTAGCTCTAAAATAACATTCGATGTTGAATAGGTTAATAAGATCATTTTGTATTGCTTCTAAAAGAGAATAAGCGCCTTTTAACATCCGTAAATATGCATTGTGCGTGTTTTAAACATTGTCAGAATTATCATCATCATGATCTCAGTAATTCCAATAGTTTTCTTTCCATATCTTTGTATAAATGCAATTATCCTCTTTTCTTTCTTACATAAATTAGCAAAAGTTTATGAATTCCAAATCCCCTACCTCAAAATCTGGGGTAGTCATTAATTCTACACAGCAGGGGCTGCAGAGCATTTTCTTTATAAAGAGGGGAGCTGGGTTGGGGGGGGGGGGGGGGGGGGGGGGGCGTGGAGCAATTCTGCTGTTTCCTTCAACTCTACTCCGAAACGTGCAGCCTCGTGTCATTGTATTTTCTTCCTCGTCCCTGCTAATAACTAGCACAAAACTTGCTGGTTTTTTATTTTATATATTCACCAACCAACGTCAGTTTGATGTGTCTGACCACCTGGTTTATAGTTAGTCTAGAACAAAGTCTACTATACGGCGTAAAATTAGAATAAAATATCTACATGTAGATACCTTCAATGCGGCCTCTATGCTTGATGAAAAAACGCACGAGTTTGATAAAAATGGCTATCAATGTTGATATGCAACGGAAAGGTTATATATGGGCATGATTGTTAAAATACAACGATGTCAACGTTATACACCTACGTTACTGTACTATCACACCGGGCTTCCCGACCGTGCCACGACAGTCCCGACCCAAAAATTTTGGAAAATCGGGTGAAAAGTCGTGGCTTAAGTCGGGAAGGTCGTGAACGTGATCGGGTTAGTCGTGGCATGTTCGTGAGGTCGGGAACGGTCGGGAGGGCTGTCACGACTTTTAGGTCGAGCTTAATAATCGGGATACTCTCACGATTCTAAGAATCGTGCTATAACGTCGTGAGGACGTGGCGCGCGGTTCGGGATTAGTCGGGGCACAGTCTTGGCTTAGTCGTGGGCAGTCGGATTGGTCGTGGCCCATCAAAATGAAAGTGAGATCTGCTTGCAAATCGGCTGTATTTATAGGTCTTGGCGCGGACGTGGTAGAGAAGGTGATAGATCGGGGCTGTGGCGTGGCTCAGTCGTGGCGCAATCGGATAGAATCGTGGCGCTGTCTTGGCGAGAACGTGGCACCAAAACTGGTACTGTCGGGACTCAGTTCGTGAGAGTCGTGGGTATAATCGGGTGCTGTCGTGCTGGTACATCTGGATCGAGACTGTCGGGAATCAGTCGTGGCACAATCCGGGGAGAGTCGTGGCGCAACGGAATGTATAATTTTTTAACGGGATTTCGGGTATTTTCCAACGATTCTACCCCGACTCATACAAATGTTTCAAAAATTATAGAATCGGCGTTGTCGGGACGGTCGTAGCAGTCGTGGAGTTTGGTGTGATAGGGGCTTTAGTGTGCTAATTCCTTTTCACTTTTTTTGAAACTTCCCCCTCCCCCTTTTTTTTTCATCATCTTAGTTCAAGAAGAATCTGCTTTGTTAGTAGGCCTATGAATCTTCCTACATAAAACAACAGGAAACAAATCACATATGTTAATTCAACTTTTAAATGTGAGCACTTTTTAGTAGATCTGCGCATTCAAGTTAACACAGTAAGCATAACGTTTAACTTACATGCACTGATCTCAA